>JARKIB010000107.1:0-396105 GCA_029378385.1 Mycena metata | reverse complement strand
TTACTTTACCTCATCACTTTCTCTCAACTAGTATAAAAGGACCATGTAAATACCGTTGAAAGACCAGTTCACGCCCCGCTCATCGTTGTTACGATAAGGGTGTGCTCAGGCCTAGCTAGCGGAGATAAAGTACCTTCTTCGTTTGTAAAGTCTATAGAAATCGAATTGGTGTTGTTGGATTCCACAAGTAACTGTGTGAACTGATAAGCAAAGACTCGCGTTGGGAGCTTGTGAGCGGCGACGACCTCCACGTATAAATCAGGACCGAGCGCACAAAGAGAACATTTGAGAGTTGTCGTTGACTTCGTGGTGGACTTTGCAAGGGCTACGCATTGGGTGACTAGGAAATGCCTCCCGTAAAACGGACCACGACCAGCACAGCACTTTGGTAGAACTCCTTGGTCGATTCATTGGCCGATTAACGAAGCTTGAGTGAACCCTCTAGGTCCATTATAAGCCCAAGTGTTAAGGAAAAGAGCTTAGCTTCAAGGTTCTAAGTCGGCACCCAAATATCTGTTGATCTGGGATCGTCATAGAGGAGAGAATAGCTGGCACAGCATAGTCCGTAACTGGAAGTTTTCAGAAGACGCTTTATCACCTCGCCTAGGACGACGTAGCAATCTACATCCGCCTAGTAAAAACCCTTTTTACCCCAACCCGTTCATCCCAATCCCTTGGGAAGACTTGTTTCGGTCAATAGGTTGAGCTAGCTCAGAGATTGGAGTGTTTGTTGGGATAGTTGAGGCCATAAATCATCGCTAGAGCACTCGGGAATCAAACCAGCAGTCGCATACTACGACTCGGGACCCGAACTCACTAGGAAGACGCGCTAGTCTTAGTGTTATAATCATAAGGGGATTGGTGTGGTGTGTTAGGTTTTAGGTGTGGTGTGTTAGCGTTCAGCTAGCCCATACTTTAGCTTAGCTAGCCTCAATTCACTGTCAGCGCATCTTGCCCATTTCAGCGGTAGTGGACGTGGTGTTGAACGCGGGAGGGGCTCTGGAGGCGGTGGGAGGGGTGGTGGACGAGGGGGCGGCAAAGATGGCGGACGCGGGGGCAGCAACAGTGGCAGACGCGGGGGCGGCAAATGGCGGACGCGGGAGGGGGGCGCGATGGCGGGACACGGGAAATTGCCAACCCGGCAGAACAGCTCCTGTCCGCCAAAGGCCGTGTCCGACGACGAGGAGGAGGATGAGTTGGCGGGGGAAGAGGAGGAGGAGCAGAAGGAGGAGGAGGAGGAGGAGGAGGGGAAGGAGAAGGAGCAAGAGGAGGAGGAGGAGGAGGAGCAAGAGCAGCAAGGGGACAAGGAGGAACAGGGGCAATTCGAAGAGCCCGGTGGTGATCGTGAGGATGGGCAGCAGAACAGCGACGACAGTGTAGAGGATTTGCTCGTGCGCAATGAGGGTGAGGGCGATTTGACGGAGCTCCTCAAGGACGACAATTTTCTAGACCTCATCTGGTCCCCTTCCCCGCCTCACCGGTCCCCCTCCCCGCCCCACGACAAGTCCCCCTCCCTGCCTCACTGGTCCCCCTCCCCGCCCCACGACAAGTCCCCCTCCCCGCCTCACCGGTCCCCCTCCCCGCCCCACGACAAGTCCCCCTCCCCGCCTCACCGGTTCCCCTCTCCGCAGGGTGAAAAGGAGAAGGACAAGTCCCTCTCCCTGCCCCACCGGTCCCCCTCCCCGCCCCGTGACAAGACCCCCTCCCCGCAGGACGAGAAGGAGAAGTCCCCTCAGCGCCCGCCGTCGCCGCCTCCACAACCACCTAAAACACTGCCTCCGCACCCACCTAAAACTCCGGCTCTGCTGCCCCCAGCGGCCAAGCAGCCTGCACCCCAGCCCCATGCTCACCGCACCACGATCAACCTTGGAGGAGGGTTGGGGGGATAGGAGGGGCATAAACAATCGTCCTCAGCTGTTTGGGAAAAGCAAGCAAAAAAGGCAGCTGGGCGAGGCACAGAAGGCGAGCATGAGATTGAAGAGGGACCTCCGCAAGAAATTGAAGGCAGAGATGCAGCTTGCGGTGGGGGAGTACCACGCGAAGGTGTTCGAGGCGACCGAGGACCTCGCCCTAAAATATGGCAAAACAATTGATGAGCTTCACCACGTGATACGTGGCATAGACACCTTCAAGCGCCGCCGCAGCACCAGCCTCCATAATGCCAAGGTGTGGCGATTTGCACAAGAAATCAATGCAGGTGCATCATGGACTAGGACGAACTGGAATCGCACTCACCAGATTTGCAGGCCAGGAAGATGGTCAGAAATACAAGGCAAATGCCGTCGCCGCAATGCTCAAGAAATCCACTCGGTTCAACGCAATGACCAAGACCGAGGCCGCCACCCTCCTGTCTGAATTCGAGGCCTACAAGGCGGGGAAGCTACAGGCGACGCCGCACCTGAGCCACGCGGCGGCGGTGCGGGAGGTCAACAACTTCACAAGAAAGATGGAGGTCGACGTGCGTCCGTGACAGTCGTGGGCGCCGATTACTGATTAATGCCGCTCAGCTCGACGCCATGCGGGAGCGGATGGGCGCTCTCGCGTTTTTGGTCGTCGCTCGCTCCAATGTGGCCGACACAATCAGGCCAGGGATATATGGCCCAAATGAAGCCCTCAACTACTTCCCGCACTGCATGAGCATGACGGGGCACCAGTTCACCCTCAAGTACGACCACTGGGCGGTAAATCGCGATGCTACGGCACTCAATGTGGGGTACGCCGCGCTGAGGAAGGAGACCACCGGGTTGATAGCGAACGGTCTAGGTGCATGAGCCCCGAGTATTGCCTCCCTCTCGACGACTTACTCCCCAAACAGAGGCGAAAGTGGGCAAGAAGGTCATTATAAAATACAGCGACTACAACGCGATACTGACCAAGTACGCCCGCCCTCCCCTTCACCCTTGACATCACTAACCACACTCAAGGCACGGGTACAAGTTGATCGGTTGGCCGGCAGACATACCCTTTGCTGCCCCCAGCAACCTGGCGACCGTCGACAAGCTCCGCCCTCTGCGCGATGCGCTGCTCAATGGCACATGCCGGTGGGAGGCCATGTCAACAGAGCGTAAGGCGGAGCACACCTTCAAGGTCGCCACTGCCGGCGATGTCAGGAAGAAGAAGGAACAGTCGGAAAAGGGGAAGACCCGTTCAGAGGCGGCGTCGGAACGGGAGAAGTGCAAGCACGACGAGGGGGGTGCAAACGAAGGGGGGGCGAAGAAGAAGAGCCGGACGAACCTCTTGGGGTTCACCGATGAGCAGCACGCCGAGCATATACGCAACCACGAGGCCAAAAAGAAGCGCCGGCAGTGGGCAAAGCTACGCAGCGAGGACTTTGTCTCCGAGGAGGACCAGCCCGCGGCGCCGGCGAGGAAGAAGCGAAAGAGGGCAGGTGAGGAGGATGACAAAGCGGCAGCGAAAAGAAAGCGGCCGGCGCATGGGCGCGGCGTCCTCAGTCGCGCGACAGTCAGCGACTCCGAGGATGGCGAGTATACCCCATCGCAGGAGAAGGGGAAGGGCAAGGGGAAGGGCAAGGGCAAGGGAAAAGAGAAGGAGAAGAGTGATGATGAGGAGGAGGAAGAGGATGAGGACGAGGAAGACGACAAGAGCAGCGACGACTCTCGCTCTGACCCCGACCTCCCCCGCACCCACCTGCCCTTCTCAGCGCTACCCAGCAAGCGCCACCGCGAGCACTATCCCCACTTCGCCGGCACCAAGAAAATTCGCCTGGCAGACAAGGACAAGGCTAGGGCGCTCAGGAAGGCCGCCAAGAAGAAGGCTGCCTTGGCTGGCAGTGACCGAGGCGCGCTTCAGCAGAAGATTGCCGCCTGCCGTTCCCCGCAAAAAATGCTCCTGGTCCGCGTCCCGCTCCCCGTCCCCTTGGCAAGAAGTCTGTCCCTTCCACCAGCAGACTCCCCAAAACCCTGACCCAGGTCGGCCTTTCCCCCTCCGACAAAGAGCTGGAGGACGACCCTGACCGACAAAGAGGACGACGTTGCACCTGAGTCGTAGGTTGGACAGGTGGTGGATTCGGCCTTCTTCGCTGCTCCGCGTGCATTTCTTTTGCTGTGTGTTTTTTTGTCCTGTTGCATCATCTCGAGTCCCCTGTGCTGTAAATTACATATCACTAATGCACCGAGAGTACCTACACGTAGGGTACTCTCAAATGAATATTGTTGTGTTCTTTTTGCTGGTGGTGAGGGGACATGTCCCGTGAATGTGTGGACACATGGTGGCGGGACGCTTCAATTGTCGTGCTATGAACACACATACGCAATGAGCAGTGCTCCGAACAATCCTTCCTTTGGCCTAGAGCACAATTTAAAATGATAGTTGGGTGTTTGGACTGGTCATGACCGTGACTTTCGGTCAGAGGTTTTTTAAAAAAAAAAATTGGGAGAGAGAACCCTAAGAGGGAAACAAGAGCGGGTAAGGTGGGGGGGAGTTATTCTTTCTTGATTTTTGTAAAAATATTTTGAACAAGGGGGTAGCCTCCCCCCCCCCTTCCCCAGTCTCTTTCTGCCCGATCAGTAGCCCCTCCCCCCTCCTCGCTCACCCATATTTAGTCTCTTTTTGCTTCCCACCGACACCTGGTGCATTTGCCTCTACGAGTGCACTTGTCCCCCTCCCGTGTCACCTTCCCACACATACCTCCTTTGTCCCCCCTCACAGTCCCCCCCATCGATACCTGGTGCATTCTGCCTCTGAGTGCCCTTGTCCCCCCTCCCGCGTCCCCTTTCCACACATACCTCCTTTGTCCCCCCTCACAGTCCCCCCCATCGATACCTGGTGCATTTTGCCTCTCAGTGCCCTTGTCCCCCTCCTAGGTCCCTCTCCCCATTGATAGCTCATGTCTGTCCCTTCACGTCCCCTTCAAGTGCCCTTGTCCCCCTCCTAGGTCCCTCTCCCCGTCGATAGCTCATGTCTGTCCCTTCACATCCCCTTCAAGTGCCCTTGTCCCCCTCCTAGGTCCCTCTCCCCGTCGATAGTTCATGTTTGTCCCTTCACGTCCCCTTCAAGTGCCCTTGTCCCCCTCCTAGGTCCCTCTCCCCGTCGATAGCTCATGTCTGTCCCTTCATGTCCCCTTCAAGTGCCCTTGTCCCCCTCCTAGGTCCCTCTCCCCGTCGATAGCTCATGTTTGTCCCTTCACGTCCCCTTCAAGTGCACCTGTCCCCCTCCTAGGTCCCTCTCCCCGTCAATAGCTCATGTATGTCCCTTCACGTCCCCTTCAAGTGCACCTGTCCCCCTCCTAGGTCCCTCTCCCCGTCAATAGCTCATGTATGTCCCTTCACGTCCCCTTCCCACCGTTACCTACACCCTTCCCCCCCCTCCCCCTCCCTCCACGAAAACGGCCTTAAGAAGGACATTGTCCCTCGTCCCTCCCCGAAATCTCGGTGGTGTCCCTAGGGGGGCGAACAGTCCCTCGCAGGCTTGTTAGCCTGTTTTCGTCCCGATGAGAACAGGCTAACAAGCCTTGTTATTTGGGCAGGACAGGTGGTGGCAACGGGTCAACCAGGTTTAATATTATTTGGTGTTCTGTTTGAACGAAATGTCAGTTCTACATGATGTATTATACTACTGTAATCCCCAGTTGGGTACTCACTGCTCTCTTGGTTCAGTATTGGCCTGTCTAGTGCACTAAACAATTTTTTCAGTCGAAATATCCGGGCGGATAAAGGAACGGCAGTTTCGGCAAGGCTCAGTATAACTCCCCTAAGTCCCAACAGTTTGAGAAAGACTCACAACGAGTTGAAGGTGCATCAAAGTGGACCAATAGACCACTTGGAACCGGATTTGAACCCAAAATATCAGCATGCACCCGTGTACCGTTGGCTTGCCGTTACGGGCCGTCTTTCAACGGGCCGTTTTTGGACGCGCAAAGTCTCTGACGGAACGGGCACGGCACCCGTTGAACGGGTGCCGTAGAACCGTCGCAACGGCAACGGGCGGCAGCCCTACCCACGATCATTTCACCCAATTTGGTACAACTTGCGGTGTTTGTTCCATGTTCCACAGTGAAATCCAGCTGCTAGCTAACCCTAGGCACTATTTAACATGTTTAGTATGTACACCAACCAACTGGAACCCGCCAGGCAACCAGACAAAAAGTACCGAAAATGGTAAGTACAGCCACCCCGCTCGCGCCCTTTGCGCCCCGACGACGAAACTGCGAGACGACACCGCCATACGATCAACGACCGCCTGACAGTCACCCCCGTGCCCCTCCTACCTGGAAAGGAAAGATCTCTAAGGTGATGTATGGCGAATGCTCTAACTAGAACGATTGATACATCGCGTTTCTTCTTCTCATTAGAGCCTCGCGATGTATTAAAATGGTGACTGGCAAGTGGCGGACATCAAATGTCTATTTGTGCATGTTTGTACCGCCCGCCAAACGGCTGATTTCGATGGCAAATCCACCTTTCTTGTCCACCACACCCGCGCAAGCCCTCATAAACAATATTGTTTTCTACTTACATACAAGGGTTTCTGTAGTATTTTGACAAATTTAAACCACTAAACGGCTCTTCAATGGGAGTTACCCTGTCAAACTGGTTTTCCTGGCCTCGAAGCCATGGGGGATAATGGTGTATTTCGGACACCAGACTGTTCCTTGATGTTTTAAAAGTGGTTATAAGCAAGCATTTGAGCAATTAGGGCATGCAAGGTGGCGTGGAGACGTGTGCAATGCTCATAATGTGCATTTTTTTGGTCCATCATAGTACAACCAATACTTGGTTTTTTGCTATGGAGAAAATATCAGAAGATTTGTGTGGAGGATCCTCAGGGAATGTACCGCGTACATTTTCCGATTTTTTGCTCCTACATTTTGTGCTTCCAAAAATCGCGAGACATAAATTCAACTGAGCCGAAAATAGAAAATCTGGCCGGTACATTCCCTGTAAATTGACAACAGGAAACGATCTTACAGCGAGATTTTGGCCAGAATGTGGATTACTGGTGCGCTACGATGGACCAAAGAAATTTGCCGACATTTTGGTGATGGGAGCGCTTATGTAACCGGCATCAGCCCCTGCCAACTTGCCAGTCACCAATTAAAACCCCAGATACCCCTGCTGATGTAGCCACAATCTGTCAATACAATCATGCTCTTGCCGTGCGACTCGTTGATATCGGGTATTTTCCCCCACTGGATGTGTAATCCGCAACTGACAACAAGAATCCAGCGGCCATCTGTCCTGGTCCTCGGTTCAGGGGCAACCCAGGGTTCGCAACTGATCCGTGCCGGTGAAGAGCTCCCGGTCCGGTCGGTGAAGTATCTGTGATTTCAAGTTGTCAACTGGGCCGAGCGGGGACCCTGACGGTACTTATTCTACATGCAGTACAATACGTATTTGCCTGCGGCCTTGCCGGTCCGCTTCACTCAAAAAAATTAAATTAAATTAGCCACTTTAGCGCTTTCTCTCCTTCACAAGTAACCGCTGGGGGTGAGTTAAAAATTGCCACAAGCCTACGATAGCCGACAATAGCTTTCAACATAGCCGTGTGTCTCGGGCTATCGCACAAGCTTAATTTTTGTTCGAAATGCGGCGAATCCGTCCCGAGATAATCGGCACCGGAGCGGACCGGCGATTATAGGTTTTTGCATCTTCCTACGAACGTCAAGGACCGTCAGAACTCTAATTACACTATCTCCCCGTTAATAGCGGGCAACAGCACTCGGCCTCCTACAAATACTGCGTGCGACGAGACTCGGAGCCAATCTCAACTCTCCTTTCACCCCCCGATGTTCCCCCAGCCTTGATTTCCATCCTGTGAATGAAATTGCTAAGTTCGACGCAGCGGTGAAGCTGTCTACGATATTGCCACACATCGGCAGTACATCATTCGACTTGAGGTTTTAGGATCGTCCCAAGATAACGGTAGTCCCTCAGTGACTTGCGGATACCCAGACGCCCGGCAGCATGTGGTCACAGATGATTCTCTCGCTTCCGGTCGGCATTCTACCTCGATAAGATTTCCAGTTCAACCCAGGGCCATGGTATTCTCCCTGACTCTTCTGTGCCTGCTTAGAAAAGCTTCGACTTCCTGCTATCAATGCTCCTGAGAGGTTTCCGACCGTTTGCATTCCGCTTTGATAGCTGCACAACACAGTGTTAGACGTCTTCACCGAGAGGTACGGATGAAGGCGGAGCTCGGACCAGTTGTTGATTCGCCTTGAGGGTACGAAGGAATTTCTAAGATGTCCCTAGTTGATCATGCTTCCTCATACGCAAAATTTGGCTTCCTATTCCACTTAACTGCCTCCACCATAGCCCAGCATCAGGTTTCCATC
The DNA here is from genome assembly GCA_029378385.1 of Mycena metata. Taxonomy (NCBI): domain Eukaryota; kingdom Fungi; phylum Basidiomycota; class Agaricomycetes; order Agaricales; family Mycenaceae; genus Mycena; species Mycena metata. The sequence continues at coordinate 387,812 of JARKIB010000107.1, read as the reverse complement.
TGTCGCGTTGCTGGTCGGAAGAACTTTGCCAAACCCACCTACACAGTCCCAATATAAATCCGATGTTTTGAAGTCCTAGAAAAGCGGTGGCCAAACTAATGTTTCGGCTGGCCCGAAAATAACGGTGTTTCCGGAGGGTTAATATGATCTACTGAAGTCGGAGCATTGTTTGATTTGGAAATATTACACGCCACTTCCGGGTAAGTTTTCGCAAAATTCGGAGCGTGGCTACAATATTCAAATATGCACTACTGTAGGGCCTATTTTCTTCTGTCCTGCATGGAAGAACTTGACTGTACTGGTGCAGTTAAATCGCCGCACTACCTGGTGTATGTCGGTTGCATTATTGAGTTCTCCGGGTGAATAACGAGTCAAATCGAGAGAAACCCTCAATTTCACCGAACATGTCAATGCGCGCATTTCTCGGAATGTCGGTCTTTAGAAGCAACCTGCACCACATGGTACTCTGTCCTTCTGGCTGTCTATGAGTTGCACTTGGCGCTGCCGCCGTATCTCTGATATTTTAGTTTGCTCGATTCTGCCGGGTATATACAAGTTGCCGGCTCTTTACGAAGCAGGTCCGTGAAGCCGGATGCTGTTTCTGGATCCGTGAGCAGCTTGACTAGAATCGGTATCCTCTTTCAGATTCAAAGAATGAATGAAAAGAGGAACCGTACATCCCACGGCCAGTACCTCATCCACCGGTTCTCCAGTTGAGATGATACTTTCTGCCTGCGTTCTTTTAGTCCTCGTTTTGAACATTGGGCTGGCCATGAGCTATGATCCTACTTGTTCAGATAATGTATGTTATTTTTTCTTTCTCATCGTGAAATTTGGACTTAGCTCTTCGTAGTTGGTCGTTTACTGGGGTTCGACTCTCTTTGTTTATTCGCACCTTTGGCGAATAATAAGTCTGCTTCTAGGCCAGAACTCGTATGGGGCACAACCTCAGAATGCGAATGACACGGCCAACCTCCAAAAGACTTTATCGACTTACTGCCAGGTACCAGCCCCTAGCTCCAAATATTCGTCTCACTTAGGACTAACGATCTGGCAAGGACACCGTGATTGACGTTATCCCTATTGCATTTGTGAATGAGTTCTTTTCCGTAGGCGGGTTGCCGGAACTGGACCTGTCAAATGCAAGCTTTTCATACCTTTCTATATCATTTTCTCAAATTTTAGTCAGATATGCGGTGCCAGGTCCGGCGTTTTCCCGGGCACCAATTTGGCCAATTGCCAATTTCTGGCGGCTGATATCGAGGCCTGCCAAGCGATGGGGAAATTAGTCACACTTTCAATTGGCAAGCGTGGACTTGTATTGATTTAGTTAGATTCTAACTCTGATCATCAGGAGGTCAGAACAGCTCAGTTTTGAGCTCGGAGGCTGCGGGAACTACCTTCGCGAACACCATCTGGAACTTGTTCCTCGGCGGCTCGAGCTCTACGCGCCCCTTTGGTTCAGCCGTGCTCGATGGCGTTGATCTGGACATTGAAGTTGGTGATCCAACGGGCTATGCTTCGTTTGTGTCTCGAATCCACGTGCTTTCGGCCGGTGCTAGCAAACAGTGTGCTCTCACTTCCACGTCAAGTCATAATTTCTTAGTGCACTCTCTAGTTATTACGTTTCGGCAGCCCCCCAGTGCCACTTTCCAGACGCGCACCTCGGATCCGCCCTCAATATGGCGAGCTTCGATGCCGTTTACGTTCAGGTAGAGTCGTTGTTAACTTTCTCGTTGACTCCATCAAAATTCACATGGTTGAATTAACAAGTTCTACAACAACCCCTGGTAATGCCACTTCTCGCAGAAATTGTGAACTGATCTTCTCAATGATCCAAAATCCACAGTGAGGTCTCTCGTGAAGCTACTGCGGTGAGCCCATCTGATATCGTCAAACTGAAGTTACTTACTGTTTTCTAGGACTGGGATTTCGACACATGGGACAACTGGGCGAAGACTGTTTCTCCCAATCCGAACGTCAAGCTTTTCATAGGTTGTCGTTTTCATTTTAATCAAGCACTGCGTGTTCTCAATCGATCGATTCTAGGTGCCCCTGCATCCCCGAGCGCAGCAACTGATGGCTATGTCGATGCCACTACTTTGGGTTCAATTGCGCTCGAAACCCGTGAGCAGTATTCGAGTTTCGGAGGAATCATGCTTTGGTGGGACGCCACTGAATTTTGCCTTGCTGAGAGCGACACTAACCAATTCCGCCTTTCTCAGGGATGCTTCGCAGGCATTTGGTACGTATGCATTGACTATAACAAATAAACTTGTATGGACGATGATATTGAACGCAGCAAATGGAAGATATGACAGACAAGTTAAAGATATCATTGCCGCAAATGGTTGTGCTAGCGGAGGTGGCGAATGTACCCAGAACTATACTGTCGTGTCCGGAGACACGTGCTCGGTCATCGAGACAAAGACTGGTATCTCCGACACTCAGCTTCATGCATTGAATCCAATGATTAACAGTGGCTGCACAAGTATGTTGCCCATTCATCTTTTATGTCAATATGTACTAAGTTTTTTTTTACCAGATCTGAGTATCGACCAAACTCTTTGCCTCGGCGTATGTGCAGAAACATATACTGTCGTGAGTGGAGACACGTGCAACGCCATCGAGACAAGGACTAGCATCTCCGATACTCGGCTTCATGCACTGAATCCAATGATTAACAGTGGCTGCACAAGTATATTGCCCTTTCATCTTTTATTTCAACATGTGCTGAGTTTTTTCCGCCAGATCTGAGTGTCGGCCAAACTCTTTGCCTCGGCCTATGTGCACAGACATATACTGTCGTCAGTGGAGACACATGTAACACCATCGAGATAAGGACTGGTATCTCTGATGCTCAGCTTCATGCACTGAATCCAATAATTAACAGTGGCTGCACAAGTATGTTGCGCTTTCATCTTTTATGTTAACGTGTACTGACTTGTTTTTTTTTTTGCCAGATCTGTTTATCGGCCAAACCCTTTGCATTTGAATTTTGAGCTACCAAGCCAACCTGTATAGACATGTTCAAAAAGTCAACTTAACTTCATTGAACCAGCTCCGTGAATTCGGTACTTCAAAAAGTAACTTATGAAAACCAACTTAGCCTGCGAAAACTAACTTTACTTTCCTTATGGCTGGGTAAGTTAGTTTAGCAAGTAAAGTAAAGTAAAAGTACAAGTCTTTGATCCCATCTGATCCTATAAGTTACTTGTTTTGATCTAACTTGGCGGGTAAGGTGATAGTAAAGTAGCTTACACTAATGTTACTTCAAGTTAATGGATAATTCTATTCAGAAACCCGGGTCCAGGCGGAAACCCTTCCTTTTTAGGAAATTTTTGCAGAAACCCCTACCAAAAGTTAATGAGAAACCCATTTACGGCAAAGTTTGCGGGCATCAGGGTTTCAATGCTGGTATTGACAATGGGCACCTCTGACTGCCTCGGTATGGAGTCTGAAAGTCATATGGAGCCTCCAGCGATCATGCATGTCGTTCAAACTAACTTCCGAAGCCGCCGAACGGGCTCGCCGGGCTGCCGGAGAATGCCGAGGCGGCATCTTTGTGATGCCTCCACTGAATCGAATGAATGTAGGGATTAAATGGTACAAAAGGCTCAGGAAGGGTTTATTTAGCACCTTTGTTGTCTGCGTGGAGATTGGGGCATCACAGAAATGAGATGTCTCTTGTTTCACTGTGTGATGACAAATGGATCGGAATGATGCGATTTAATGCTGGGGTGGCGGTAGATAGTGCCAGAGTGCTCAAGAAAGCTAACGGGTGCATTTACCGATTGAACTACTTCTCTTCCACACGAATATCGCGGAGGAAAACATTCCGTCGCGAAGGCCGACTGTGCCGCGCAGTCGGCAAATTGTCCGGCATGAGGAAGGGTTTCTCCGCAACCGGAGAAACCCGGGTTTCCAAATAAGGATTGAAGAACCCGGGTTTCTGAATAGAATTATCCCAAGTTAATGGTTCACTAACAGACTTCTAGTTATTTTAACTGGGAGCTTTATTCACCCACCCTAGGACACCCACCCATCATAAGGTATGGTGTTGAGCTTAAGTACCGGTGACCCGCCAAGGGAACCAAGGCTTTGCTTGAGACAATTCAACTAAACATGCTTGAGTGCGGATAGCAATTGGACCCCTCATAGTTGATGGGCTGGTAAGTCCTAATCGAAAATTGCTGGCCATGCTCCTCTCGTCGAGGCCTGGGCGACAGTTGGAATGCACACACCCAACATCTGACCACGAGTTGATGAGTAACACCAACTTATCTATGCTTGTCAGACTTTAGAGTCATGCTGGATACAGCGAGGTGCTACCTCGGATTTCCCACTTCCCTGGCATTCCCCAAGTTCCATTTGCTTCCACCCGACCTCCCAGTGCGCCGCACGTGGAATGGTTGAACCGTGGGAACGAGACGGCGATCTCCATCAGATCTTAAGAAGAGGATGAAAGTTCCAATGAAAAAAGATGCAGCAAAACTGGGGGGATACCATGGAATCCTTCGGTATCTTTCTGACTCTGTAGCATATAAAATGCGACTCAGTTTAGCCCAGTTTGGTCGGTTGTCACCATCAACTCAGAAGGAGGGCCATAGTGCTGAATTAGTCATGTAGTGAAGGTTCAAGTGAATGGAAATCGGTGTGACGGAGCAATTCTTCTACCCGAATGGATTCTATTTACATTAACTTGGCAATACGGACTAACTTGGCGGAAATCGATGGCATAAGTGACTTGTCGTGATCAACTGATGGCATAAGTTACTTGCTTGATCTAATTTGGCGGGTAAGTTAACGGGTGAGCAACTTTGAGTAACTTGGAGAGCAAGTTAACTTATCAAGGACTTAGTCTTGTATTCCTTCCAAATCACTTGGGCTGGACTTATTCCGTGGCATTCGCGTGATTCGGCGCCATCCGTTGAGCAACATGCCGAAACGGTGAGCCTCGGGTCGGTATTCATGAGCTTAATCTCTCTGTGCGGAAGGGCCACTCACCTCGCGCCCTGAACTTTCCTCCTGACTCGCGGGCGCGCATCGTGGGTGACAATCGTTCAACTTCCTCAACGAGGATCCCGCCCAAACAAATGTCAAAGTTTATACGTGCTGTCCGCGAGTATGCCGTGCTCTTGATTACACGGATGTAGGCAGATGAATAGAGATGGGTGTACCTATCGTCTCCTAGTATTAGGGGGCCGATCTGGCGGGACCCAATTGCTATGGTCTGCACCATACCTTCCAATCTTCCGTTTTTTTGGGTCAAAAGCACAATTTCTAGAACTACTTCCATGACCCTTTGACTATGTACACCCCGAGATACCATCGGCATTCAATCTTCCACCATAAATTCTGTGGGGGGAGCACGTTCAAACGTCTGCCGGGGGTATGCAACTCGGCGACAACATTGGTTTTTTGCCCTAAAAAACATAGTTACGGTCCGTTTTCAAAAATTCTGAGTAGACCAATCTGTTCCTAGTACTCGGGAAGGATGTTCCACCGATTTTGAGCAAACCTGCCGCCGTTCCTCGAAAATCCTGAATTGAACCTGAGAGATGCAGATTATCTGAATACCCTGCTTCCAAGCTTCCAGAATGTGCCACTCTCACATTTTTATCCTGCATATTCACGTGGTAATGCATTTCCGAACACCGGAAATGGGTTAAGATCTTGCGCTTTGACCGCTTTTGATCCCATCACCCCAGTCGAATGCCGTCCTCAGCGATCAAAGCATTTATTTCGATGACATCACTCCTTTTCCTCCTCAAAAAGCACGACGTCACCCCCTCCGCCCTCAGGACCTCAGTTATGCAAGGCCAATACCTCAGCCGCCTCTGTCAGCGCCGTTGCCGCCCACAGTCGGCACCCCAGACGGCAGTCGGCCTCTCATCGCCGATTAACGCCGACGATCAACGCCGACATCACGCCACGTCTTTTCCCCTTCTCAAACGACCACCACGACTACGACACAGCGCCCCACGGCAACAGCGCCTACGCCACCCAGCTCAGTCGCACCACTGCACACCACCCTCCTCAGACCACCCTCAGCCGGCCCGATCCGCCCAACGCCACTCCGCCTCTGCACCCACCTCAAAGCGCCGCCCCAACGCCCCAGCCCGCCCAGTTCACCTCATGCCCGCCCTCAGTCGGCCCGGATCGCCCTCAGTCGACCCTACTCGCATGCGCCCCCACGTCCCCACTCGCGCTTTAACGCCCGCCCTCTGCCGCCCCCACCCCACCTTTTGACACCCTACCCGCCCTTCTGCCTCCGCGTCCCACGCCCTCCCACCCCATTCCACCCGCGCCCGCTCCGCCCGGCAAGCGCAATCCCTCCCGCTCGCTGCTGCCTTCAGCCTCCGATGGCCACCCCCGCCACTCCCGTCCTGTCCCCTCCCCAGCCTGCGCTCGTCATCGTCCCCCGCCCACTGCCTCTTCGCCCGACCGGCAGCCCCCGATCTGCACGCCACCCGCCCACATCCCCGCGCCAATCGTCGCCTGCTACCTACGCCCGCCCCGGCGACTGCGCCACCGAATCCCGCCGTTTCCTCCCGCACATTCCCGTTCCGCCCCAGCCCGCGCCGCATTCCGGGAGATTCTGAAGCCACGATGGAAATAGTATCGAATGGGGCGAAATCTTGTGCGTGTTTTCATTCCCTTTGCGTTCCCTTCTTCCCTCTTCCCTCTTCCTCCTTCCCTCTTCCTCCTTCCCTCTCCCTCGCCCCCACCCCCCTCGCCCCCCCCCTGCATGCCTTCGTCGATATCCAGATCGACGACGCACCGCGGTAACCCGCGCCGACGACGATATTGAAGTCAGAACTTCAATATCGTCGTCGCGATCGCCTTGCCTCCCCCGCGCGCAGCTGCGCCAGTCGAGCACGGTCCACGGCGTGTCAATCGACACGTCGCCGCCTGCTCGTCTATGCATGCACGCCCGCGTTCTCGGGCATGCCTCCTATTCCCACCCCACTTCACCACTTCCCTGCGCGACCCTCCTTTGTTCCACCTGCACCCACACCCCCACTCCGTCCGCCACCTGCCATCTCTCCCGCTGCTACAGGGACAGCGATGTGCGAATCCGCGCCTCGCGCATTGTGCCGACAATTGCGGGAGAAGCATCTAGGTAGTCACTGGCACGGGCTTCGAAGCAACGATACTCGACAGGATTATTGTTCTTACCTGCCGTGTACGTTCATTTGTCGCTCTCGTCCGCTCCTCTCATTTCCTTGTTAGGAAAGTGCGAATTTGTCGATTGCGAAGACCGACGTCATCGCTTTGCGGTGAACTGCACGATGTAGCAATGAATCAACGCGGCTTCATGCGTTCCACTTCGTTCCTGCGTGCAGAGGTGTGAAGGTGAGTTTAATACACATCTTCGTCGCATTTTCTGAGCCTGCATTTTCTAGGCAGACGCGCGAGATCGCCCCCAATTCCCATGGATAGCCACCCGCAATCTTCCCTCAACCACCTCCATCGATGGTTCCTGCCACCGCGGTTTGGATTAGGCGCCGCGTACGGCTTGTCGAGGGTGACCAATATCGCCCGCCGCTGTGGATGCTCCTGCCCATCGCGCGTGCATTTCCCGCGCGCGGGTGCATGTCGGACTAGGTGCTCCCGGACTACGCAGAGAAGGGTGGGCGGTTGTGACGCCGGCGTCGCACCGAGGCAGCGCACGGGTACACATATATTTTACCTACGGTTTCAGAGCCCTATCCTTCACCGCTAATGAATTGGAACCGAGAGAAGGTAATCAGCCGGAATTCGAGGCGAAGGACTCGAATTAAGTACCGAGGAACGCATGGAGTTCAGTTTGAAATGTAAGCTAGTGCCTCGTTATCTTCGCTCATGCTGATCGTTATGCCATTAATTACTTGAGGTGTTTTCGTTGCCCCATTGATCGAGGTGCACGTTGCCCCTGGTTCGACAGTCTTTTCTCCGGGAATTTCCGTGTGCGTTCCTCGTATCGTGCCCCGAATGCATCTAGACTCATTGTATAGCAACGCAACCATTTTTACTCACACTGACAAATCAGAAATTTCAGCCAGGCTGAATAGGTTCCCGAAAGCAATAGTTTCGGCCGGGCTGAAACTCGTGGAATTGCTATATAAGGCAAGTGATTACGATCACCTGCCAAATATGGGAATTTTACGAGTTTCAGCCCGGCCGAAACTCTTGCTTTCGGGAACCAATTCAGCTGCTGATGGCTGGGCTGAAATTTCTGATTTGTCAGTGTGACTCCCAAACAAGATCCACGCATCCACGATCTTGATTCACGCCCACTTGAACTTCTCAAAACGTCCCCTTTTTCTTTCGTTCGTATTTGCCGCCCCGCCCCTCAATCGTTATCATTCTATATGATCCTGATGTTTCTTCAGTTTCTAGCCCTCGGAGCCAGAGGACTCGACGCAACCTGTACTTCCGGGCCGGGATCCTCACCTTCCTTGGGCGTTTGATCGCGTTCTTTACGCCGCTATACTGCAGGTCATCTCCCTGTCCGTGAAGCCCAGCGCCGATCTCACCTGATGTGTAGACCTTTGTCAGGTGTGTTGCTCATTTTATCTGTCACTCTCAACGGCGACCACATTTCTCAATATCAAGCCGTTTTTTTTTTTGCTTAGCCCTTTCGGCCAACATTCGCATTACGGTTCTAGTGCTTTGGTCTCCCCAGATCACCTCGTTCAATCAACACCAGAGTGTGCGGTACGTGGTCTTATTCTCTTCCCCGGCAGATTATGCTAATGTTCTGGTGGCCCAACCCCAGATTTCAGAGCCCTCAGACCACAGTACCTGCACATCAAAGTATTTCCAGCCGTTGTCTCAGGTCTCCTTCCGTCAAAACCGTGTGGTGAATCAGCGTGGGAAACGGCGAGTTACCTCAGAATCTGACAATGACTCAGCACGTTCCAACGACCATGGGCGACGATGGATACCCTGCCTTTCTTTCTTTCCAATTTCTTCTTCCCGGTTACACTAATTTCTTTTTCGAGCACCCTACTTTAACTTGCAGCTCTCGGAGTGTGACGCAGTCCCATTCACATTGAATGAAGCACGGGCTTCCGGTGCGTGATTCTTACATCACTCAATCCTAAACTACGAAGTCCTCAGGTTACAAGTTTCCGCCCCTCCCATTTCCGTTGTTAACTTGTTCCAGTCGGAATTAATTCATCGGCTTTTGATTCACGCAAAAAAATACCATGTAAAATTGCTTCTGACTTTCATGGGATTTCCCTGAAAAACTTTGTCCAAACAGCGCTGTCCCGCAGAAGCCAACTCGACTCAGACGCAAACGGCCCCTGTCCGTCCCGCTATGTGATCTGTCCTTTTCCCTCAACCCCCCCGGCCCACGCTTGTGCTGCTCCACACCAGCTCTCTTGCTCTCCGCCATTGACTATTCCTGGCAAGACATTCAGTAAACCACTTAACGCCCTGCTCCATATGCCTGGCCTTCGAGCTTAAATTCACCTTTGTGCGATCTTGTACTGTTCGGGAATTCAGTCAACGCACCTCTCCGGCGGATGGGAAGCAAAAACGACCTCCACTCGAACCGCCGGCCCGGCTGCGATAGCGAAATGGCAAAGTCCTGCGGTGTGTGCTCGATCATCTGATCCACTTTTGACCTTCGTTCAGCCCGATTGATCCCCGTTACTTCACTACTGCCGAACGTGTCCCCGAATTGTGTACATGTTTACTTAGGTGCGTTATTTTGAATCTGACACGTCCAACTATTCAATGTCGAGCGGCCTTTCAACCCACCTCAGGAGATGTCTCTGTGCTCAAATGCCAGCGATTAACCCAGGTAAGCTCGTTCAAATTTACCTATCGCGCGTCGGCGAATATTCCAGTTCTCGACCCACTCCATGCTTTTTCTGTTGGTGCCTCACTCAGCGGCTCGTCTGACTTTCAGGAATCAAAACTCTCGACCCAACCTCATTTCTTCAACGCCGACTGACCAGTCATTGAGAGTTTTGACCCCGCGCCTGCAGACACCATTTACCTATGCGAAAACTTGAGTACGAGTTGCCTCAAATGACCTCAGTATGAATGACTTACAAGCACATTTTCCAGGACTCTTCCCCCGAATCCCCCGTTTTCTTTCTGAGTACATCATTATTCTCTTCAGTTACTGATCAATAGGGGTTACCATTGATCGGTGTTGAAAAACCCCTGTCAGTGTTTTCAAACTTTCAGGGGAAGTCCTGGGAGATCCCTGGAAACTGCCTAGTAATATGTCCTATACGACAGCACTCCCTGTCGTAGATATTATCTACCTAGCCACTGAACCTGAACCTGGGTCCGGTTCAGGTCCGGTTCAGGTTCACAATCGGTTCTGAACCTGACCGCAGTAACACTACCGCCGATAGCGCTCCGCCTGAGAATTCGCGAAGCATCCCAGCTGTGGCTGGGGTTCACAGTGCGAACGGCGAGCGACAAATCAGCTCAAGAGGGCGATGGCTGGCTTGCGTTACTGCTGCAGCAATACTGGATACCAGACAGTACTGTGATAGTGGAACGAATACCGGCGCGCCCCCTCGTATATAGTGCGCTTTTCATCTATAGTACATAGTGTATAAACTGTTCTTTACTTTGGAAACAATGAAATATGACAAGCCCATCTTAAGTTCCGAGAGAAATCATCGACACCGCGTCTTAAGTTCTGCGGAACTTAAGTTCCGCAACGGGCGGCCTAAATAGACGGCGCATTCCATACTGACCAACCACTTAAGACTTCATTCAAACAACTCAAGTTGGGTTTCAAAAACTTAAGTACTGACAGCTTAAGTTCGGTTTCAAAACCTAAGTACTGACAACTTAAGTTCGGTTTCAAAACTGAAGTTGTATTGGGGAATATCTAAATGTGAATTAAATTGTGCCACACTGGCAACCGGAGCCGTGCACGAGGGTGGACAGAAATTAGAGTGGGAAGGAATAATAAATGAAAAGGGGACGTGCCTTGTGCGGGTCGTTGCCACCGAGTCATAACCACCGCCCATCCCGATCCACCTGAGTCGTTCGTAAGATCTGTACAAGGAAGTTAAGGAGCGAGGTGATTCAGCCAGAGACTCCGAGATACATGCAACGTGTCGCACACCTTTTCCCCCGTTATGATTCAACGTCTTGCAATTCCAACGGTGGCAATAACTGTACTGTTAGACTGGAGGAACGGCCGGAAATTGGGCTACAACCATTGCTAAGAGGCCAGTAAGAGCAGTCCGTCTTGGATCAAGGCCCGGTGAGGGTGGGTGGTACATTTTGCGGCCGCAGTGAATCGGTGGTGGTGGTCGAAGAAGAAAAGAGAATGTGTCACTTGTCACCTTGTTACCAACAACAATGGCGAGATTGATTTACAAACACAGCACGACACATCACTTCGACTTGCTCTTAACTTCCATGAGCTCCTCTGTCTTCTCTTCAATCCACCCTCAAATATCCCAGGACTCCACACCACTCTTAATTCTAGGCAACCACTGCCTGTAATCTCCGACGTTACCCCTCCGACGTCGCCGTAGTGGCACTTTTGAAATTTTGTGTGCCACCCGGTTTTTTGTGGTTCCAAACAGTCCCGCTGACCATGTACATGTATGACTCGTGATTGGTCCCGCTACTGTCTCTGCACAATGGAGGTGAGCTGCTTCTTTTCCTCTCCACGTCCATTTAAGTTCACAAACTTGAGTGCCTGAACTTGAGTTCTGAAGGAACTTAAGTGTAGAACTTGAGTTCTGGAACAACTTAAGTGAGTGTAGCACTTGAGTTCTGGGACAACTTAAGTGAGTGTAGAACTTGAGTTCTCGGACAACTTAAGTTTTACTCCAGGCCTCAAGTTTATGCTCATGCCTAAGACAGATCTTAAATGCTGATTTAACCGATAACTTAAGTAGCGGCCGAGGTAGATACAGGGTGTATTTTACAGCTATATAGTATTGCTTGTAGGACTTAAGTTCCTCGGAACTTAAGATGTGATGTCGATGATTTCGCCTAGAACTTAAGAGGAGGTAATAAAGTATTTGGGAAACAAGCCCGCGTAGCGTAAAATGTCCAATTAGGTCCATTGAAGAGAATCGACAGGACAGTAAGGAGCGGCAGTACGGAGTATGTACTAGTAGTAATGAGATCATTGAGGTTCATAGTGTGCGTGGTTGACGTTCTAATTACAAATAGTCATGGTCCATGGACCCGTCGATACGGGCCGTATGTCATTAGAGCCCGACGCCTACGGCGAGGAGGGTGACGCCAACGGCGCTGATCACTGCAGTCAGGGCGACATGCGCGGTACTGGCGGAGGAGTGGCCCTGCCTCCCACCGGCAGCAGTGTTGTCGGTCGAGGAGGACGGGGCGGAACCCTTGGCGGAAGACAGGAGCACGTTGTCTGGAAGCGCGGCCTCAGCTGCAGTCGGTTGCTGCTCAATAGCGCCGCTGCCGATGATAACATGCGTGCCGTTCGAAGGTACGCCGTTCACCACGACGAAGAGCATGGCGGGCCCGGGTTGGAACAGGTTGGAGTTCGGGTGCATCTGCGCGACGTGGAGGACGATGGAACCGTCCTCGTTGACGGTGTAAGTGTTCTTGAGCTGCGGGAGGTGAATAGAATGAAATCAGTCCGATATACTGTGCGAACGTCCACCGGTGATGTACGAACCTGCATGTACCGCTGTCCCATGTTCATGCCGTGCGTCGTCCACCCGCCACGGATGACAGTGACTTTCTATAAAGAAAAGAATTAGGCACGAGGAGAACGGCAGCTGTGGTGGTAAACTTGCAGTGTTAGCAGCGGCGTCGTTCCCAGATCCAGAGTACGAGCTCGCGGGGACGGTGATGTCGAAAGAAGGTCCACCGTAGGTCAGCTTCGAGGGCATGCCAGCCGGGGCTGGCCGAGTGCTGGCCGCGAAATAAGGAGGATAGAACTTCTCGGCCGTATATTGCGTCGGGTAAAGAACATTCGAGCTGATGTTCACGTCGACGTTGGGGTTGGACCCCGCGACGAGAACAGAGGCATCGGGAAGGAGGAGCGCAGAAGAATGGTAAAGGCGGGCGAGTGGCGAGGTCTCAAACCCGGCGTTGGACCAGCGGCTGCCTACAGGAGCCTCGGGATCATAAATCGCGGGGGTCCCGACAGGGCCAGACGCATATGATTGTCCGAACGGCATCTCGTCTTCAGTTGTCACGAAGTTCCTGTGGCCAAACCCAGCTGTCCCGTTCCTAAAAAGAAAATCAGATAAACACGACGCAAGGGATTCATTCGTACAATCCGCCGTTGACCACCAGAAGTTTGCCATCGGGAAGGATGATGAATTGTCCCATGGTGCGGCCTTCGAGGAGATCATCGTCTTGTACATACTGTGGGGAAGATCCGTCGGCGGGCTCGGGAGTAATACGCTGGCAATCCTTGGAAGCTGGATAGTCCCAGGTATTGATCCACGGATACGAAAAATTGCCCCAAGCGTTATCAGGCATGTCGGATCCTCCACAGAAAATAATGGTTTGGGAGTAGTTGTTGGCCGGGGTCATGGGAAGCATGGCTGACGCGCCACTGGCGGGGTACACCCGAACGACGCCATGCGGCATGTCGGGGAGAGGGGTCAGTGTGTTGGCCTCGTAGTTCCAAATCGCTAAGAGAGGAATTGAGCGAACCTTCAGGTCTGAACGACAAGATATACGCACTAGTAGAGATATTCGCCTGTAAGAACATCTGCCCCGAACTACGACGAAAGATATTAGAGTAAGGAAACAAAAAAGAAAAAAAGCTGTTCTTGCCTGAGGAGAAATGAGAGTGGGTAAGCGTTCAATCCAGATGTCTGCACAAGAAAGTCGAGGCCCTGAGGAGGCCCCCCGTTTGAAGGGAAGAACTCGTATGTTAATTCGGTGCCAGCGTGAGGATTATCGGGGGGCCAGTGGCGCGCAATGTAGCCTGAGTGAATCATCAGGGATGCTTTGTGTTTCTTTTATGTGATCAAATATACCTCCGTTGATGAAGCCACCAATAATTGCGATCGTCCCGTTTGCCAGGGCCTCGGCCTGGGGAGAGAATAGCTCTCATATTGTGTTCAAACTGCAGGGGGAAAAAGGACGTACGGTAGAATACCAACGTTTTGCCTGCATGGATAATACGGCGGGGTTGTCGAACCATTGGCACTCGGGGGACGAAAAGTCCTTGGAGGAATCGCACGGGTTGAGGAGTCGGATAGATTTGGCACCGTCAAAGTCCTGATACGTGGCATCCCAGCTCGCCGAGGCGTTATCAGGATACCTCTGAGAACTGGAATACAGCAAAGATAGTCAATTCATAATTCCGCTGCCATAAAAACAAACCACTGACCCAAGGTTGGCCCCGGGACCAATGGCTCCGTTACCGCCGAACGTCACGAAGGAACTACGTTAAAAATGAGGTTCAGAATTCAAAACAAGAAGAAGGATCCATAATTCATACCCGTTTGGAAGATGTAATCCTGCGTAGTGCGGCTAAGTACAGTGGAAGACATACAGTATATCGGAGAACATACCAGAACTGCAGAATGTGTTGGTCAAGATGTCCATAACGGTGGTCTGCTGCGTCGCCATATCCCTGGTCTTCGTGTTAACCCAGTCGAGCCGAGGTGCGGCGCCTGCACACACCATACGGAGCCCCACGCAGGATGCCCATTGACTTGAGCCGCGTTCCCTTCTGCTTTGTCCATAATATACACCTTAGGCGTGTGAACAAGTCTGCATGCAAAGCGCCGAAACTGGAACCCTACCTTGTCGTTGCTCCCCAAAAACATCTACATTTCTTGCTGGTCAATTACTTCCGCGGAATTAGTCGAGCAAGAAACCCACCATCATCGCACTGACAAGAGTGTCTCCGACATTCTCAAACGAACCAGCAGTAGCAGCGAAAGCTGCAGGCACCAAAAATAGAGGAGGCAATAAAAGTTTCATACAGGTAAATCTGTAGTGACCGTAGGAAAGAAGGAGGATGTGAATCATGCGAGCTATTTTTCGTGTTATATATATATTCGATTCAATATGTTGATTGCCAAGCACTTCAAGTGCTACGGACATCGATGACCGCAAGTGGACATCGATGACCGCAAGTGCTGCACTTGCGGTCATCGATGTCCGTAGTGGTGACAGGAACAGCACCCAGAGCTCAGCTGCGGGCCATGTCTATGAACGGCGCCCGCGTTCGGCGCATATATTCGGCGGGACGATGTAGCTATCAGCGCATTTGATTGAGACTCAGGGTAAAGTGGATGTGGGGGCGGGGTTAGAGGTGGTGCAAGGTCGGAGAGGCAAAACGACGTAGGTAGGGAGGGAGATGTCCAGATAGAATCGAGAGTTATTGGGATCTGGCGTGACGTTAAAAAAATGAAAGGATATCGCGGTGTAGAGCACATACGGAGACAGCTACTGGCGGAGAATGTAGGACACATCTACACATGAGTTCGGAACTCCGACGCGAGTGCCAGTTGGAAACTGGGACAGCGGGATGTCATCAGGAAAACCCGGTTTTCTGAATTTGGCCGATTTGTGCCGATTTGTGACAAACCGTCTTAGCGAAGTTAGCGAGGCTAAGCGACACAAATGATCCTAAACTACACAAATGATGCGTGAATTTTGCCAAATCCGAGAGCCGCTTGGCAAGAATTTTACGTCTATCTGGTGCCTCGAAATTCAAGGCAAAGGACACACCTGAAGTCAGAGGGTGATGATCATGAAGCACCTAACCCGATTGAATGTGTTCAAGCTTGGGTTTCGCATGCGTGCAGGCTTATTTTGCTTGGTTCGATTCAACTCCCTTTGACGATAGGTCCAACGGTGTTGGGTGGTGAATGGTTTGTTTGGTGTTCAAGCACTGGCAGTACACAGATTTATATTCAAGTCTTGGATCGTCTCGGGTCCCCAGTTAGGTTGCATTGACCAATATCCGGAGTGTGGCCCGGTCCGGCTGAGCGGGTATTGGACTCTGGGGAGCATGGAATTGTGTGCGGAAGCATGGAGTTCAGATAACGTTGTCCCGAATGAGACTGGATGGTGATGAAACTCCCCAACACAATTTAAAACCAGAACGACATGAGACAGCTGCTGACATCTGCTGTTGCTGTTCTGGATAGACACAGTCCATTGCCAGGTTCAAGGGATCAATTGATCCTCTGAGGGTTTCGAAATCAAGTAGGCTTGGAGGCTTGCCGGCCAAGGACGTCGAATTCGAGGAGACCGGCCCAGTCCCGGGAGATGCAGTGGTAATTCGACGGTTCGAAATTCTGGCCAGGAAGATTGAGGTAGATCAAGAGTCGAAGATCTACTGATGCTCCGGGTGTGTAGTTTAACAATGGTACTGACTGTGGTCAACGAGCAGAGTGATAGGGTACTTAAGTAGACAGATGAGGACCGTAAACAGCCCTCAGTCAGGAAGTTTCAAAGTGACTTGTAAACCGACGGCGGTCACTCAGGAATGCTGCCCCCCCCTTACCGGCGTAATAGATTTGATGTCGATAGAATCACAGACACTCTAGGCTTGAAGCGTGAAGAATGGTTTTGGAGTGGAAGAAATCCCTCTTGTTTTGTGGATGCCATAGAGTTCCGCTACGTTGATCCTCGACCAACCGTTCGAAGAAAAGAATTGAAGTACAAGATATTTGGCGAGGAATGGGTTGAGTGGGCGGAAAGGGTTGAGTTAAAAATTTACGGGGAGAATGGCCGAATATGAAGAAGGGGTACAAGATGATTGAAGTGGTCAGGGGCTTGAACGTCGAAATGGTGAGGCACCAGAGGGCCAAGTTATAGAAGTGGATACGAAGACGTGAGGTCGAGTGGAATTATGAAGGGAAAACCCAGATCGGAGATAGCGTCGTGCAGAACCCAGGGACGAATCCATCGGATTCGGCGGCAGCTATGTGTTTCAGGGTCTGGAGTCAATTTGGCGCTTGAAGAACATCGACTCTTTGATCCACGATAGCAAATTTCAGGCTTGAATGTACTGTATTATTTCATTCAAATCGACAGGGGGGGTGACGCGTGACAGGTTCAACCATTTCGACATTTCGGCGGGGGCCGAATTTTTGCGTGACACCTCGAAAATTTCGGCATTTGAACCGGAAATTTTGTCTTTTTTGCACCTTTTGGGCAGTTCGGGGACCTGCGTGACCACTTGGAGGTTCAACAAAGGGCTAAGTGACGCGTGACCTCGACCCACATTCGGCATCGACAGGGGGGTGCGTGACGCGTGACTGTCGATTTGAACGAAATAGTACAGTATGAGTGTAGTTAGAGCGTAGGCCAAAGGGTTCCATTGAGTCGATTCCTGAGCCCCGAGATATCAACCAGCAGTTTGAAGAGTCGGAAACGAGGAAGGGACAGGGGTTACGAGTCCTAAAAATTTATTTTTAGACTCGTTCTTTGCGTCGAGCGTCTATGACGTAGAGCATGATGGCACCCATATTTTGACATCTCGACATTTCGACATCTGCACAGCTGATGGCTCGGCCCCGGGTAGCCCGGAAATTTCTTTGTCGCGTGCATCGGACATTAGCAGCTTCGTGGAAGGTGACTGCCGGTGTTTTTCTACTGCTTGATTTTGTGCTTGCCAGGACTATTTTGCCTCGTGATCAATATGAGCCGGCCGCGCCGCGTGCGCAAACATCAGATCAAAACATTAGTGATTTTATCATCGTCCGATGAAACCCGACTCACGACTCTAGGTTTATGACTCTCGGAAGTTCAATATACCATCAAATTGCCATTGCTCTGCATGGCATGTACAAGGACTTTCTTCTTGCTGAATATTTCATTTACTTGGAACTCAACAACATTGAACTCAATCTGAGCTTTGGCCTTCATGCCTGTGCATGCACCAGCATGACTGCACTCTGGAGTGTTCCCTCTGCAATACCTCTCTTATGGACCTCTGGGACCGACCGAACAAGCCTCGAATTGAATATCGGGTCTTTCCGAAAGCGGCATGATGGTCCGGCAGCCTCGACTGAATTCAGGATCCTCCCGATAGATCACAGCAGTCTGAGAAAAACTCAAAATTCGTTGACAGTTGACATAGGTATGCCGATAACCTACACAAAATACCTGGGATACACGTGTGCCGTGTCTTGCCGTAACGGCCCGTTGTTTAACAGGACCCCGGAGATCTCTGACGGAACGGCACGGCAGGTGCCGTCCTCCCGGGAATGGCCGGCAGCACCAGAAACAAGCTTTCTAGCCTGGATCTACATACATGCCATCAGAAGCACTTCTTGTGGCTGCCACACGAAGTCTACTGTATCCGCCCCAATTGATGCAGGGCAGAGCTTATCTATAGAGTTGTTCCCACACATACATGAAATTTGTGCCGTGGATGACGCAAACATCCAGCACGCCTCGGGCTTTGTCGGCGTCGGGTTTGAATTATTGTGTTCAAAATTCGTGCCGGGGTGATGCAAGACACGGCAGCCCTCAAATCTGGCTTGCATCATCCCCAATGTTTACGGCCATGGCTTGTGTTGTCTCGGACTGTCCAGGCGGGAACTCGGGAAAGAACGCGTTCCGGTTCTGTATCAGATTCACACTTTCAGTTTTGTGCCACCGGACGCGGAATTGTCATTCCTCAGCCTATCTTGTTCAGTTTGAACTCAACCCAACTATAAACAACGCATTCTGCATTGATCCTGCATTTCAAACTAAACACATTGAGGACTCGGGGTCAGTGTGCAAGATGTATGAGACCTTTTTTTGCTGCTTATTCTAGGTCCAATGGAAATCTTATTAGCACTGTAGTAAACCATAGTTCCCAGTCTCTGGTTTGAAGCAAGTCTGAGATCCAAGGTCCTAGACCTTGAAGTCAAGTTCCCAGTCAAGCTGATCGCTGGAACGTCGGCAATCCGGCAGCGTCGATGTTCACATGCGTTGAGAATGTTTTCTCAGTTGATATATCTACAGCCTGGGCAAAGGGTAATTTCTCCCAAGGAGTGTGAAGACATCTGGGAAATTTGATTCAAGTGCCTCCAGATTAAATTTGTGTTGGTACTGCTACTCATGCGTGTTTTGAAAATCTCCAAAGGAATAACTGGTGCCCGTGGTTGATTTAAGCTTCTCGAAGACACCTATTGGGCAGAAAAAAGAATCTCTGGTGGGTGGCTACCGTGATTTGTGCCTGCAAACATGTCCACTGTAAGTCTGATTCGCAGTCAAAGCTTGAAATTCATAGATAGCTACCCAGGTGATGGAGGGTGAGCTTCCTTCGTTGATTTTAGCCTTGTTGGCGGCTTGGTTGGCAGTTTGGTGAATCGAGGAAGAGTCCAAATGAAAGACAGGGGCTACCTGCCTGTTTAGGACAACGGCATCGCTCGGCCCGAGATTACGCCGTGATCGGGAGTTGGGAGTGAAGAATTGAGTGCATTTGGGAATGCGAAAGTCTACGACTCCACAGCTCTATAGCTCCATCGGCACGTCCGGCACCGAAATTGGAGTTTGATCTCCGTGATCGACAACCTTTAAGGTCTTGATTGAACACGACGTCCACCTTTCCTCGTCTACTTTTGATGATATAAATTCCCTCGCTGTGGTAGTCTACCTTTAGATTCAACGACTGAAGAGCTCTAACAGCGATCAAGGGTCATCAAGCCGGGATGCCGGGAAGTGATCTCTTTGTTCTTTTGCTTCCTCGTCGTAAGCACCGCCCTTGGATGTTCTATTTGCAGGTAAAGTGATTAAAAAGAGCCTTTCCACCCATGTTGGGCCTATATTTACCCTTCCCCTCACCCAATTCTCACCGCGCCAAGTTTTGAAACACATCGACCTTTGGTTGCTCCTTTACTAAGGGACCTGACACAATATTGCCCTTTCATAGCTTATGCTGTTTTAGTGAGGTGCTGGCTGAAGAGGCCACCGAGAGTGAGCGGCAAGCAGCGGTGGTTAACTTCAGGGGCTGATGTGCCGAGGGTGCCGCTGGTCTCACTGATCCGCATCACTCCCATCGGTGCACGGCTTACTCCGCGGGGAGCCCGGAGTGCCATGGAGTCATGGACTTTCCGGCTCCCAAACTTTGTGAAAGAGTTGAACCTCCATCAAGACCTGGTTCTTGAACTTAGAACCTGGCCATAAAAACGGCTGCATCAAAATTAGATGATGCCAGGTCTCGATAATGTAGGGTTGGGATACGTGAACTCACTGCTCCAGAGGGGTGTCACAAGCCTCAGGGATTCCAGGTCTGTGTTCAAAATTGGGCCTCGGCACCCACAGCTAAACACAGCCTGACCTTGACATGATTAGATTGTTGGCTAGAGGCGGCAATGTATCGGAAACCATACAAAACATAGGTGGCCTGGAGTTAGGAATATAAAAACGAGTAAAAACAAAGTTTAGTTCTCGTCACTACTGGATTATATTCTGTTCTCCTTTATTCCAATAAACCAGGTTGGGCGCAAAATCTAAACAATCAATATATACCTGAATTCTCGCAGGTCAATGTGGAGCACGAGGTTAACTGCCCCTATAATTATTGTGTTTGTCTATGAGGACAAAATGTCACATCAGGTGTCCACAGGACAAACGTGACTATCGAACCAATGTGTGGGAGGGTTGAACCGTGGGAAGTTGAACTTGATGCTTTGATCGTGGTAGGTGTCATTGGAAAATTCCACTCTGGGAGGCAAATAGGGCCAGATCAGTGTGGGGAAGCTCTTTATAGCTTGGAGGTAGATTGTCGCTCTGTTTCAACTTCAGACATATTATCAAGTCCACTATTCTGTAGGGTGTTATGTTCTATCACCTTTCCGAGTCCCCTCCATTTGTGAACTCCTCGGGGCTTGTGTTTGCTCGGCACTTTGTACACTCGTGCGGTGTCCGCTGAAGCTCTTCTTACCTGCGCACCACAGGTGCAGGGCGAGGCTGAGCCGACCGAGGGTCGGGTGAGTGCTGAGCCAAGAATTCTGTTACCTTCTCCCTCACTCTTATGTGCTTCTGAGACACAAAAACACCTACATTTACTCCAATGCTCCAACCTCTAAGCTTCTAGTTCAAAACTTTTCACTTACCAACCTACAATGCCAAGCATGTACGCACACCGAATTGCTGTTTGAGCTCAATTTTCTCAGGCCAATTAAACATGGCAAGAAGAACAAAGAAATGTGGTCAATTATACATCCCCAGTAAGGCAATAGTTCTCAATTTTGGACAGCACCACTGAAAATGCCGCGGCATTGATGCAGCATCAACACACATTGACGCGGTGATGGCTACAAAGTGACTATCTTCTGTGTTAGAAAGTCTAATTGCGCACTTGTTGGCATGAAAGCCAGTTTTTGGCGTACTCAGGAGACTTTACCCTGACTGACACGTGAGGGAATGTTCCTTCAGAAAGAATAAGGCAATTCCCTCCGGGAGAAGATCTAAGGTGTATTTCAAAGAAGTGTTATTTGGGCTCATGCGGAAAGGTCAGTTGAGGTCGACCGAGGTCCGCTGTGGACACCCGCTGTGCAGACATCTACCACCCGGGGTCAGCACAGCCTGTGTCAATGGAACAAAGGAGAATCGGAATTCAAAAATCAGATAGGGGGTCAATAAGTCTTTTTCAGTCTTGGCTGGACCCTCCTTCTATATAGGAAAGGCCTTTCCCGCCGAAAGAATTGCAGTGTGAGAGCGGATTGAAGGGGGTGATGATAACAACACTGTAAACACATCCTCTTTAGTTTTTAGCCAAGTATGTTGGACCTCAAGTTCATCAGTAAATTGGCATGAGGATGTTCCATCCAGTACTTGAGCCGTGGGAACTCAAGAGCAGTTAGCATCAAATTTGGTGAGAGCCAGGAACAGTTCAGAGTCTAAAACCCTACATGTCACTCGAGGTTGTGGAGGAAGGTGATGCCTAACAGCTGCTTTATAGAGTTGGATTCGTAGACTGATCATTAAACTTGAAACCCGGTCGTTCGGCACAGCCAACTTCTTTCTGAATAATTTAACTTTCTTTCCAGTACCCCCGTAAGCTCTTGGGATAAGGGGCACAAGCTCTCGCCCTACATGAAATGTTGCTTGTGTGGATGTTTAGTGTATGATTCAAAGTAACTCGAGCAGTCAAATGAAGTGGCCGAATCAATTCTCCAATTCGGCCCGAGGAATACTTTGCAGTCACTGAGACCCCGGCCCAGCTGAGGGACAGTCGAAGGCTGGTTCATGAAGGTTCACATTACCCGTTTGAGATCCACAGTCACAAATGCCTCAAGCTAATTTGCCAGTGAATTGAACAACATCGAGTCTTCAGAGGGTGTACCGATGTGCGATGTACTTGGCACTACACGCAATGAGTTTCAGTAAACTCTCTTTAACTTGTAGAGCCTTACAGCGAACGGCGAAACAAAGAACAAAATCTTTCCGGGTGAAGGAATTTCTTGAGACTTCGGCTGTCGAAAATGGTTAAGCCCGAGGCAGGTGCTGTGAACGGAGCCGGAGGCCGTGAATGTTTTGAGCCGGCGTGCAACACCACATGCAGCCGAGAGCATTGGTTAACCTGCAATATGCATTACAGAGCACTGCTCCAGCTTTTGCCAGTTCTTTTTCCTCGCACCGTCAAGGCCGCATAGCGGCCTCCAAGGACTCGTATTGCCAGGCGAAGCAGTGGCCCCCAAAGACTAGTAATGTGATTTAGGTGGATCGATTCAGAACGAGTGCAGTTAGAGCGCGGTGGCCCAGAACCTCTTAAAACTGTAGATCATGGTAGTGATACAGTAGTAGATCGAGGACGATGGTAGTGGTAAGAGCAGAAGACATTAACCGTTCTTTAACGAGATGCCTCGCGTTCGTTTGCATATCTTTGGTCTCATCCCCATGTAGGTTACCTCCCTTCGTCTTCCTCTCCCTTCTCTCTTCAATTCCTTGCTGTTGCTGCCCCGTGCACAGTCCAAAATCAATCACCGCACCTGTGCATTATTCAAAAAACATTTAATTTTTCACACAATCCCCGAAACTCAGCAACGGCGCAGCTCAAAATCCGCCTCAGTTGAGATTTCACCTCTGTTCAACCGCTGTGGATCAGCGATTGAATTATCGAGCTGCTATCCTCGCAGCGCAAGAGGCTGTTCCACTGCGAGATTCTTACCCCGCAGCGTGCAGCTGCACAATATAAATCCCCCAACTGTCCCGCCCACTCGTCCTGTTCTTTGACCCATCTCTGAGTCTCTCCGCTTCTCCCCTCAAGATGGTTCTGGCGTCCTGAATCAAAAACTTCACATCACCAATCAAGATACGCAAACTACTTCCCCCAATTTCTCCGTGCTCCCTCAAGGAGACTGGCGCCCTCCGAGATCAAGACCCTTCAACCGCAGTCGTAAGAGGCAAATTGCAACCAGCACTGCCTCCCAAAACGCGATATCTCGAATCCTCACCTCAAGACAAGTTCACATGATGCCGCCCTTCACCCCGCGGGTTCAGCATCAACTGCTTCAATCGACGATGGTTGGCTCTCCCTCTTTACATTGCTGTTTATTTCCAATGATGCTTCTCCTCAAATCACAATCCATTGCACACGACTTCCAGTGCTATCGCAATTTTTTGACTTCAAGGGAACCCACACCTCAGACTTCAACCTGCCGGAGCGAAGCGGAGGTTTTATCTTGTAGCGTCTAATTTAATCCACCTTGATGCCGCCGCATGACCCGTCGGCATCTCGGCCACCTCGGAGTTGACCCGGTCACTCCTAGAATTCTAACACATCAATTTTGAGATAACCACTCCTACAGGCTGCGGCGGCAAGCCACAACCTGCCGCAACTTTTTTTTTCCTGCTGCACCCTCAGATAACACCTTCCTAATGGGGCCAGGTCTGAAGCCAGCAGTTTAAGGCACTTTTATATTTGCAGAAAAACCTGGAAAAATCAGAGACCTGGCCCCATTAGGAAGGTGGTATCCGAGGGTGCAGCAGAAAAAGAAAAGTTGCGGCAGGTTGCGGCTTGCCGCCGCAGCCTGTAGGAGTGGTTATCTCAAAATTGATGGCTGCCGGTGGGGGCACCGGCGAGAATTAAGATGGGTAGGTCTGCGTCCGCGCGGTGGCTCCTGATGGTTCCGAGTATGTCTATGATGCACCATCCGAGGAAACGGAGGTATTTCAGAGGATACACAGAGTTGGAGTCTACAATTGTAATGGGGATCTTTAAGTAAAAGTCGTCGGTTGAATGCGATAGGATGAGATGGACATGTCCGGGGGCAACAATTGTGTTGGAATACAAACCGGAACTACCCGCCGCCGGGCGGGTTTACGGCCGCAGAGGCGGTATCTTCTCCCGCCTCTATTTCTCATCCTTTGTATTGCTTAGAATTACTGTATTATTTCATTCAAATCGACAGGGGGGGTGACGCGTGACAGGTTCAACCATTTCGACATTTCGGCGGGGGCCGAATTTTTGCGTGACACCTCGAAAATTTCGGCATTTGAACCGGAAATTTTGTCTTTTTTGCACCTTTTGGGCAGTTCGGGGACCTGCGTGACCACTTGGAGGTTCAACAAAGGGCTAAGTGACGCGTGACCTCGACCCACATTCGGCATCGACAGGGGGGTGCGTGACACGTGACTGTCGATTTGAACGAAATAGTACAGTACTATCGACTCCTTCTAGTGTTTACTTGTCGTGTTTACTTGTCACCGTAGCTAGTAATGCTTACTTATTGTCTGCGGGGACTTACTTATTGTCTGCGGGGGCTTACTTATTATTAGCGGTTACACATATGCCTTTACTGTTCAAGTTCTCTCGTGTTGTATTTAAATCGTAGTGCTACTTGAATTTACTAGTTCTATCTGCGAACACATTCCCTTAAGTCCCAACTTCTACAGGTTATGGGCCCCGCCCGAATGTAAACTCTCCACAAATATCTACGACGACAAACTACTTTTCTTACCTCTCAAACGGAAAGCCTGCCGCCTTTTTCCTCCGCATCCCCAAGTGTGAGGCCGATGGCCCCAACTGGAGTGTGTATAAAAGCCGCTTCAGCTTCGCCGCCGACGCTGCTGGACTCAAAGACCATTTGGCCGCCACGCACATCGCTCCGACCGCTCCTGCTTCCACCGATGCCGCCGTTCTCGAAGCTCACGAAAAAGAGCTCAAGATCTTCAACGCTGGCCCGGCCATCGTGAAGCAGGCGATTGCGAGTACAATCCCCGACGGACTGTTCTTGCGCGTGAAGGGCGCCAAGACGGCGGCGGAGCTATGGAAAAAGGTGACTGATGAATTTGAGAAGAAATCGAAAATGGTTACTGTGGATTTGCGTCGCAGGCTCCAGGACGAGCGTTGCACCGAGACTGGGAATGTTAGAGCTCATTTGGAAAAGCTCCAAACTCTTCGCACCGACCTTATTGGCATGGACGCCGACCCCGGCGATGACAATTTTACCGCCACTACCCTCGGCTCACTTCCCCCCTCCTACGATTCCTACCTCTCCGCCATCACTGCGACGTCGACCATACTTGGCAAGACTCGAACCCGACGATCTCATCCGCGGCCTCAACGAAGAGGCCGATCGTAAATCGCTCAAGCAGAAGTCCAAGAAGGACGACCGCGACATCGCGTTCTCCGCGGGAGAGCGCGGCCGGGGAGGCCGCAAAGGCGGCGCCTCGAAGCCCAACGTGGAGTGTTACAACTGCCACAAGAAGGGCCACGTCAAGGCGGATTGCTGGGCGAAGGGTGGTGGGAAAGAGGGAACGGGTCCGAGACAGAAAGGAAAGGGGAAGGCGAAGGAGAGTGCGAATGCCGCCGCGGACGATGCGGACGGTGTGTGGATGGCGCAGGTTGAAGCGAACCTGCGCAGAGGGCAGCAGCACGGTGCATGCGAGTAGGGCTGGAACATTATGATTAAATATGGCCCCAGGCCGTACTGTAATGTAATCATAATTTAATCTTGGGATTTTGGGCGGTATTTAATTGTACCTGTAATGTAATGTAATGCAATCTCAGGTTA
This sequence comes from Mycena metata, assembly GCA_029378385.1. Taxonomy (NCBI): domain Eukaryota; kingdom Fungi; phylum Basidiomycota; class Agaricomycetes; order Agaricales; family Mycenaceae; genus Mycena; species Mycena metata. Next base: position 361,908 of record JARKIB010000107.1, on the reverse strand, counting down.
ATCATATTTAATTGTACTTAATGTGGTGTATTTTGACTCCGAAACTGTATCGAAAAACTCGTGACATTTAGCAGTGGATGACACAAATTTTCGGCTCCCATGGGACACAAATAGGGAGGAAATTTTACTTTCCTACAAATCCTCTTTTTTAATTCTCAGACACATGTGAAGTTTACATTCCAGATCAGTGAAGTGCTTTGGAAGCACAGAGAACATGGATAAACCAAGGAGGTAACATGACTTTAGTGAAAATTGGTGATCGTGTAAATCCCAACCGTGAGAAAACCACAAATAAAATTTCTTCTCCACCAACTTGACAGATTGGAGACTTGAGAAGAATCAACTATCACTTCTGACAACCCCCACTGGGTCAGAAGTCACAAAAGGTAAGTTTGAGGGAAGTACAGATGACAACCAGACAAAATAGATGCCCAATCGGAGTGAAATCTGGCCTCTTTTCGCCACTGTGTGCAGCCTTGAGAATATGATTAAATACAGAGGCCAGACTGTAATGTAATCATAATTTAATGTATTCTATTCCAAAGTATTCTTTTAGCCGAAGAATATGCTCGAGCTGTATCTAATCATAATTTTAGTGATTATATTCTATTATATTTGAATATACTCGTATTTTTGTCCAGCCTTACATGCGAGCGCAGGGTGCTGGCTGTCGGATGACGATGAAGACTTCTTCGAGATCGAAGAAGATGGCAGCGTCAACAACGCGGCGTCTGTTCCCACGATGGAGGACTTACTGGCGACCGCAAACGACACCTCCGACGTGGAGAGCTATGAATATACACCCTCGGATCTTGACGGTGTCGAATATTTTTTTGCAGTTGCTCCAGGAATCGGACTCGGACAGCGATCACGAGTCAATGCCTGACTTGCAGGCTGTGTCGGACAGTGACAGCGACTGCAACTCCATGCCGGATCTGCAGTGCGCGTTAGACTCGGAGGATGAAGAGGATGGGGAAAGTGACGCTGAGTGCTCACCGAATTTTTCCGCCTACAACTCTTCTGATTGTGAATGCGATATTCCTCGCACCACCTCCGTGTATGGGCCAGACCGCCCTCCGCCATCGTTCGAAGACAACCACAGCGAGATCGCCGACTGGGTCGAAATATCTGTCAATGAATGGCTCAGTAGTCAAACGGACATCGAAGAGGAAAAGATTACCTCGTCCTTTGATACGGCAATGCTCCCCAACACGGCGGGCACTCCCGACGTCGAGACGGAGCTCTACGACTCAGGAGCATCGCGCCACATGCCCCCGCACCGTCACCGCTTCATCAACTACGTCCCCATTGCGCCCAAATCTATCACCGCCGCGGACAATGGTATCTTCCAAGCTATCGGCCAAGGCGACATGCATATCAGTATTCCGAATGGATGCGGCACGGCCACAATACTCCTGAAAGGAGTGTTGTACGCGCCCAAGCTAGGACTCACCCTTGTCTCGATCAGTAAAATTACTGATGCCGGTTTCACGACTTTATTTCGCGACGACTTCTGCAGAATTTTCGATAAGAAGTGCAAAATTCTGGGGGTAGTCAACAAAAAGAACGGCACATACCGAGTTCAGCACGCCAGCACCAATACTGGTGTTACCGCCGCTAGCGCTGTCGAGACCGTGTCCATCGAGGACCTACACCGCCGCATGGGTCACATCGCGCCGGATGCCGCCAAACGCCTCGTCAAAGATGGCTTGGTGACGGGCATCAAGCTTGACGAGTCCACGGAAATCCATTCCTGTGATTCGTGTGAGCACGGGAAAATGCATCGAAAACCAGTTGGGAAAGTGCGCAAGGAGACACGCGCCGCGGCGGTGGGGTATATGATCCACTCCAACGTTTGGGGACCCTCACCGACCGAGACCATTAATCGCCGTGAGTACTACGCCAGTTTCACGGACGATTATACCCGCTGGTCACGATTGTACATCCAGCGCACGAAGGACGAAACCTTCGACTCCTACCAGTCGTTCGAGGCGTGGCTCTTGACCCAGCACAAGGCCAAGATCAAGAAGCTGCACTCCGACCGTGGAGGCGAATTTTGGAGCAATGAATTTGACGCTCACCTTGCAAAAATGGGCACGGAGCGGAGTTTCACCGTCCATGACACGCCCGAGCACAACGGCGTTGCGGAGCGGCTCAACCGCACGGTTCTGGAGCGCGTTCGCGCGATGCTACATGCTAGTGGGTTGCCAAAATTCTTGTGGGGAGAGGCCGTTAACCATGCAATTTATCTGAAAAATCGCACGTCAACGCGAGCATTGGACGGAAAAACCCCCTACGAACTGCTCTACAAGCGCAAACCGGACCTCGCGCACCTCCCGGAGTTCGGCGCGAGGGTCTGGGTGCATGATCCAGACGGCAGCAAGCTGGACGGCCGCGCAGACGTCGGCCGTTGGGTCGGGTTTGACGAGGTCAGCAGCGGCCACCGGATTTATTTCCAGGGCCAGCGCAGGGTTGCGGTCGAACGCAGCGTCAAGTTCGATAAGGACAACATTTTTGTGCCGATTCCAGTCGAGCTACAGCCTGAGGGGGAGCAGGAGGATAACAGTCAGTCCTCGTCTGCAAATCAAAACCCCAAAACGCCACCACAGCCTGGGGGTTTTCTATAAAAACGCCTGTCATTAGAGTCAACCGTGTTTTAATAAATCCCGGTAGTTTAGAGACCACTTTTCTATAAAACATTAGAGACCTTCCAAGCCATATCAGCACATCGAGCTCACCATAGCCTCAGCGATCAGAACACCGTCATCGACGTTAACGTCGATCAAAGGTGTGCTCCTGTTTATCAAGACCTTGCGAGGCCGCCCTTCCTAATTGGGAAATTCACTAAAACTTGTGGTGGCCTTTACCATAGCGCTCCTTGTTGGGTTGGCGGTGGAAACGGGGGTAATAATTATTAATACACTGTGTATGTACAGGTAGAGCTATGGGATCAAATATAGGATCAAAAAGAGCAGGGGGAGTAAGTAGCGCGGTTTGGGTGGCGCGCCGTGCGCGACGGGCAGCAGGGAGTGCACCCGTACATCTTACATCCCCTGTACACCCTCCCGACCGGATGAGGGGTGGATGGCACATTCTGCGATCAGGGCAGGGAGCAGCATCAAAGCCCGCCGCCGAGCGACTTTGAGAGAATAGCGCCCCGGGCGGCTGCAGGTAATGTGAGTCCACCACGCTTGCACCCGATAGCCCAGCCCCACAGCTACCCAAGCCCGCTAACGGCACTAAGCAGGTCCTGTGCCCGGGGCAGGGGGCAGCATCGAGCCTGTCCCGCCCACCGCCGCAGCGATTTGGCGGCGCGCCGTGGTACACCGCGCACGGCCTCTACACACCGTCCACCTCCTAACCTCGGGGTGGCAGTGGGCGGGTTCTGCCAGCAGGGCACCGCGTGCCATAAAAGCCCGTCCACCCCGCCGTGCAATTTTTGGCTTTGCCGCGTGCCACGGGCAACGTGGATGAGCCGCAGGCATCCTCGCAACTCCACTGCACACTTCACAAGTTCGCCGGCAGTACTGGGCTGGCTTTACACCCGGGGCAGGGAGCGGCATCAAAACGGGCCCCTGCCGACGCGAATTCAGGGGGCGTGCGCCGCCGCGTGCTGAGCGCCACGGGTAGCGCGAGTGCATCGACTCGCACATCCTCCTTACACCCCTCAACACGCTCACGACCTCGTTGGCACCGTTTGGCGCGTTCTGCGGGCAGCGCGCGGTGCGCGGTGCGCGGGCCGGCCCCACCCCGCCGCCGCGCAATTTTGGGGCGTGCGGGGCGCGACGGGCAGCACGGGTGTTTCGTGCACCTACCCTGAACCCTCCCCACACCCTTCTTGCCTCCTTGACGGCACTGGGTTCGGTCGGTGGCAGGGCGGGGAGTGGTATCGAAACCGGCTCCGCCCACCGCCACGCAATTTTGGGGGGGTGCTGTGCGCCACGGGCACTGGAGGCATGTCGTACCCCTCCTTTGTAGCTCCCTCCACACACTCTGAGGCCCATCGGCGGTGGTGGTGTTCTGCAAGCAGCGCGATGCTCGCCATTGCGCCCAAAAGAAAAAGGAGAAATAAGGACACTTACCCGCTCATTTACCATCTTCCTCCGGCCCACAACGAGTCTTCATTATGAGAGAAGCATCTGGGCAGGAAAATGCTACCGCAGAATGGTGAACTTACGCAAATAGGCAGAAAAGAAATTACGCGCAGCGGGTCAAATTTTGAGCGGCGGATACCGCCACTGGACTCCTATGGGCAGACGCGGCGACCAGCAATACATAAACAGTTTCCAGGACTAGTTATTGACGTTTTGAACCTCTCTTGGGCGCGGGGAGGATGCAGATGTCTTCATATATGTCGAAATCCATTCTCAAGTTGTTACGGAGTTTTCCAGTCCAGAAAGCGGAGTAAACAAGCTAGACAGTGACAAGAGTCGTAATATCTTGTCCGTGTGGCCAGAGATAGCGCAAGGAACCCGGAAATCGAAATTTGGTGGTGGATGTCGTGAGCAGGAAGTGAGACGTCACGCGGATCACGATGTGATCGTCCGTTGATCTGGATGGAGGAAAACAAAAATCGGTTCGGTTGAAGGAATAAAAACCCTCGAGGAGAATTCTGAAGATGGAGAAAGTTTCTGAATATCGCTCCACCGGGCTCGGAACACTAGATAGCATATTAAATCCACGACGTGATGCGACATGATCGTGGAGATACTTGCCCCCATTGAATTTCCGAAAAACAGGGAGAATATAGGTCCTGAGTGCAGTCTGTAACGCACCAGGTCGATGTAATGACTCAGCGTCGGAGTCAACGATGATTTGGATGTGGGTGGCACGCGCCATTCACGCCACCCTTGTGCCGCACATAGTGCTTATGGTCAGGCCCAGCGTGTGGCTTAAGGAGACACGAAACCCAGTGTAAATCGAAATGACGAAGTTCTAGTCTCACCTTGGGGGCCCTCAATTTTTTTGAGGGGTCGTAGTCGTGGTCAAAGAAAGAAAGTGATCGAAGTCACACCGTGACGACGCGCGTTTGATCTGATGGGGGAACATTCAAACGCGCATTGTTTGGGGCCAAAAGCGCGTTTTCGAGAGATCTGAAGAGACAGATGTCTTCATACATTCCCTCCACATAGTTTCTGTCAAGACTTTGAGAAGGAGATATGGAAGAGAAGCCAGTGATCGAACGAAAATGTTCGTGAGTGCAAAATAATACGGGGGAACATGATGATTTGCGTAATGTACAATTTGGAGCACATTTAGTGAGAGTCTGAGGAGACAGAAATGTTACCAGTATACCTCCACACTGTTCCTGCTCAAGAATCTAAATACCTCTACCATATAGCAAACATTCAACCAAAGAACATAGGAGAACGCGAAATTGGAAACCCTAGGCTCTTATGCTCGAGTAGCTCGATGACCTTTTCCCCTTGGATTGGCTGGAAAATGATTTTTTTGGTTCATATAGGAGGGTAATGGGTAACTTCGATTTGATTTATACCTGTGTCAAGTCTAGGTGGCCCAGGTGCATTGGAAGTTGAATCGGGGGCTAGGAGGCACAAAATGTCCGCTTCCTGACCAAAGGATTCGGTGCTTCGGCACTCGATTTTCAATCGTTATTGACAATTTCGAGGCTACTTAAAGCCCTACGACGGAATATTCGGGCGCTATGCTGAAGGTATGAATGAGTTCTGGGGGTACTTTATTAAGGGGGTCGATACACCAGGGGGAAAATGTATCGACGCAATAGCCAAGGATATAGTGCGTTTGCGGGTGTGTTTCGACTTCGTGAAAGTACTTCGATGTACCCCAGGGCCGTAAAGATGCCATTTGTTTACCTGCCCCAATGGTTTCGCGGCATTCCTGTCGAATAAGCGGGGAACCCGGGAACACATGATAAGTAGCCCGTTGAATAAGTATCAATGCCGACTGTCTTGATGTCTGTGGAGTTAGGCTGCTTGGGAGAGCGCTCCATTGTACTGTGTGCTGTGGGTAAAGTTCAATCAAACCTGGTCCTGAGGTTTCGCCGTAAAGAAATCAACAGATGGAGGAATTTGAAGATTGCTCGCACCAGAGTCAAAGTGTGGACGAAATAAGGAATTGTGTGCATTATAGTGTTGGGCGAGACACTCCAAAACTCCCTTTCTCCTCCAAACCCCCCTCCACGGACGATAAACCTGGTATTGGGTTTCTACTGAATTGATGCGACATCAACAAGCCATCAAACTGGGTCGACAACTGAACGCGACCCGCGCCAAAGGAATGGTGGTGATCCAATAAGAAGGCGGGGACGACACTTGACTTTTGTACATTCAAATCACTGGCTACCGATCTATTTTGGGCAAGCGGCGAGAGCGCGGGCGGGCGGCCGTGGGAAATAACATAAATAATTCCCCAGAGGCATAGTTGGGGGTTGATTCGAATGCGGTACGAATTTCTGCGTGTTTTTGAGCAGTATACCCCCGCCAGACGGCGGGAGGGAGCCTAGGGTGCGGGCAAGCGGCGGGAGCAGGGGGCGGGGTGGCCGGGTAAGATAAAATAATTAATGTCCTCAGATGAGCCCAGGGAAAGTTAATTGAAATACAGTGCGGACATTATGAGCCTTTTCAAACGGTGCACCTATGCCAGTGGTCGGGAGGAGCCCGGGGAGCGGGGTGCGGTGGGGCTGACAGGGGTGGGAAATGGCAACGAACGGCCATCAATAACTGATCCTACACAACAACATCAATCCATCATCTGCTTCCCGCCCACCCAATTCCTACCGTTTGTCCCTCATACGAGATCCTTTCCAAAGGTTTTCAGCACATCTCCCTTGGAAAGTAAGCCTTAGAAGATGTAGATAAAAGGATAATACACTTACCCCGCCCTATAATGGGATGCAGAGCCCGAACCAAGCAGCAAAATTTTGGTGGTGCTGAAGTGGGCGGGCAGCACTGCCACGCGCCTGATGGCGCCGCGATCAATGCGCCCAACGACGCCGCCGCATGAAGGGGTTCCCGATTAGGTAGGAGGAAGTGACCTCTAACTTTTTATAAAAGGTGTGTCTCTAAACTAGAGTCCTATTTACAAAAAGGCTTGGCTCTAATCACAATCATTTTTTATAGAAAAGTGCCACTATCGCCTGAAAACGCACCGGAAACCCATTTCCCCCGTCCAAAGCACCTCGAAATCACCCACTACTCCACCTCGCACTCCACCAGCATCCTCCACTACCGTCCCTGCGTCGCCCTCGATCGGAAATCTTCGCCCGCAGTTGGCGCGCAAGGACCCGCTCGGTCCTGACTTTGAGGAACCCGCCGTTGAGGAGACTCGCAGTCAACGCGTGCGCAAGTACGTCCAGTCGCTCCAGAGCGGTGCTGGACGGACCAGCAATCGCCCGTCCGACCCCGCAGTACCCAAGGGTATTCGAGTACCGGCGGTAACACCGCCCGTAGTAGTCTCGTTAACCAGACTTATCTAGGGCAGTCGTTCGCTCCGCTCACGGGCAGAAATCCAATCGGGGATGTCGAGATGTCGCCGAGGCAGAATTTGATGAGAATTTGATTGGGGAGCACTGCCCTAGAACGTCTGGTGCAGTTTGGTAGGTAGGGGTGCGGTAGGCCCCCGGACACTACACCAAAAGTCGGTCGGTGATAGAGTAAATCAACGGGCGAAAATTTCGATATCTCCGTACGGTTTATAGAGTAAAACAAGCCTGAAATTGGGCGACTCAGTAGGGCATAGAGTAAATCGCGCTCCGCGCGAGATTTTTTTCAAAAAAAAAACCGCCAGGACAGTGCCGAAAAATCGGCATTTTGCCATCAAGGCAACGACGACTTTGCCACACAAGGGCAAGCAACACGACAGCAAAACAGAGTGCAACAACACGTCAAAATTTTCTTCGCACTCACCCAAGTCCTGACATGCCGCTGATGGCAGACGTGATAGTACTTGACACGGACGTCAGCTTCGATGCTTCTCTGTGGATCAACACCGGCAAGATATACAGAGATGTTCCAGTCGAAGTCTCCGACGCGTTCCAAGACGCGACTAAAATTCCTCGGGATCTGCAGGCAACCCTTCCAGCCCCAGCTCTTCCAGTCACGGATTTTTTGGACGTTAAACTCCCAAGGATCTTAGAAGACTACGACGAAACACTTCACGACACAAACAGTTGGTTCAGCGCGAATGCACCAAACTGTGACCCACTCACGGCCTGAAATGCCTGCGGCACCGCAGGAAGGAAAAAATGGGCCCCAACGCAAAAATCCGGGATTTTGGGAATACTTGGTCGGAAATAGAGTAAATCAAGCGGCTGGGCGCGATTTTCATAGAGTAAAACAGTAAGATTTCGGGGAAAAAATCCGACCGACTTTGGGTGTAGTGACCGGGGGCCTGGTGCGGTCATGTCACGCTAGCCGTTTTCGTGTGATTTTCCGTGACATTTCGCGTCAATACGCGTTTCGCACCACTGTCGCGCCTCCTCCCGCCATCGTGCTTCCTCCTGGGACATCATGCCTGCTGTCCAGTCTCGACTTGATTCTCATCAACGTGGCATCGCCAAATCTGCCCAAATATTGCAGAAAGCGCGTGAAGATGCGCGCGCGTCTCGAAACTACCAGTCAGCTCCGACACGCGCCAAAATCCGCAATGACTTCCGCGAGAAGAACAACGGGCTGACAGCGCATGACTGGCAGGTCGACATCGGCGAGGCCCTCCATCTTGGGCTTGACTGTACCCTGATCGCCGGTACGGGGGCCGGAAAAACATTGCCCTTCGTAATGCCGCTCTTCGTGGAATCGGAGAAGATGATAATCATAATCTCGCCGCTCAACGCGTTAGAGGAGGATCAGGTGAGCGCGTTAACTCAACTTCAGAAATGTATTTACGCGTCTTTTACCTCAGGCGGCGCGCTTTCGGAAGATGGGGCTTTCAGCCGTCGCCGTAAATGGGGACACATGGAGTAATGAGGTTCACAAAGTGCGTGTTTTTCCTCCGGTTTCATTGGTTTATTAAGATCGAGTCGCGTTACAGGAAATACAGGAATTCAAACACCGGGTTATAATAACATCACCCGACATGTGTCTCAAACACGACAAGTTTCGACAACTGCTGAGCACTGCAGCATTTGCCCAGCGTATCGCCGCATTCGTGATCGACGAGGCTCATTGCATCTCGCAGTGGGGTGATAGCTTCCGCGCCGAGTACGCGGAATTGGGGACACTTCGGGCCTTTGTACCACTGAAGGTCCCATTCCTCATCGCGTCTGCGACTCTCCCGCCGGGTGTTCTTGCGGACGTGCGTAAATCTGTTCACATGAATGCCGAGACTTCATACAACGTCAACCTCGGCACCGACCGCCCAAATATTGCGTGGTTTGTGCACCACATGAAGGGCGCAAAGACTGACTTGGAGGCTCTGGAGCCGTTCCTTATACCTCCAAACATCTCTGAAGATGAGCTCATCGAGCTCCTGCAAACCATGGTATTCTTTGACGACATCAATCTCGCGATGGAAGCCTTGAAACATATTCGGGAGCGCTTACCACGACACCTGCGCGGCCAAATCGCGATATATCACTCACGTCGCAGTCGCCGGTCGAAGCGAATTATAATGGAGAAGTTTCGTCGAGGGGAAATTAAGATCTTGCTGACGACGGAGGCGGCCGGCATGGTATTTATCTGTCCTTGGTTTCTTGGTTTAAACTTATCTTATTCCTAGGGCTGTGACATTCCGCACGTGGAGCAGGTCGTCCAGTTTCTTGTCCCAGGTTCACTGTCCATCTGGATGCAGCGGGCGGGCAGGGCCGGTCGTAATTTTTCTATCACCGCGCGCGCAATCCTCTTGGTGCAGCCAAGTGTTTTTCACAAGGTGAAGCCGAAGAAGGATGCACCACCGCCCAAGGAAGACGACGCTGTGACGTTCCAAAAGGCAGTTGAAGAAGGCCTTCGGCAGTGGATCGAGACTGAAGAGTGCCGCCGCGAAGTTGTGGATGAGTACTTTAATAATGGTACTTTCCGTAACGGTCAGTCTTCGCCTTTTTTTCCAGCTTACCATCCTTAATTCTTTTCCAGCGCCTACCGGCATTTGCTGTGATAATTGTCTTCGCAAATCATCGCCAAGCCACCCATTCCTCCAAGTTGTGTGTTTTTCACAGGACGAACCAGAGGATGGCGTGGACCGCCCTCGGTCTCCTAGTAGTGATGACGAGGACTCCCCGAGCCAGACCCCGGATGCACGTGGAAAGCGTCCGATGCGCGAGGCACCTGCCGCACCCAATCGTCGGGAAAACCATCTTAAGCAGGCCCGCGCCCTGTTGACTCACTGGCGTGAAGACCTCTGTGCAACAGTTTACCGCCGTCGCCCGTGGGGTCCGGAGGTGCTTCTCCCGGACGAAGTTCTGAAAAAACTCGCAACGTGGGCTCGATTGAGAACTGTTAGTGATCTCATAACCCCCGGGGGCTGGAGCGCTACACATGCGGCGAAGCACGGCGAAGAACTGCTTGCTTTGTTGGCAGTTCTCGACGCAGATGTTAAACGCCAGCACCTTGCAGATGTCCAAGCGAGGGCAGAGGCAAAAAAAGCCGCAACGGCAGAGCGCAAGCGTGTAGAAAAGGAGGAAAAGGCGGCCGAAAAGGCCCGACTCAAAGTCTTGAAGGAGGGGCAGCCGCCAAAAAAACGGGCCTCCCGTGCGAAGACAGTCCCGGAGGTTCTGGCAAACGTCTCGAATGTAGGCTCCACATCCCCATTGGTTACTCATCTCCCTGGGACGTCAACACTTCATTCCAACCAAAATTATGGCCGCTCTTCCGCCATGCAGCCGTCATCACAACTACCGCTTGAATCTGATCCGGATCCTCTTCTCCCCTTTCTCACCCTCGACGACAACGACTTTAGGTTCATGGCCGGACCTTCAGATCCATCGGGTTTCGACACGTTCATGGACAACGAACTACCGCCACCTCCACCAAACTTTTTCCGCGATGAATATGGCCGCCTTTTAACCCCTGCCGAATATCAACAAATTTTAACTCCCGCCTCATTCTATGGCTCTCAATTACCGCACCCGTTCTTATCTGAATACCCCACTGCTTCGTCTTCGTCGAACCAGCCTACACCTTCCAATCCTAGCTATCATCCTTTCAATTATTATGGTGGTGTGCCGCCGTACTGATTATACTCTATTCTGGACCTTTTACCTACTATCTGTCTCCGTAGCTGCCATTGTACTGCTCAATCATGATTTTTGGCGGATTTTCTGGGCCTTGCAAAGGTGTGCACGATTATCTGTAATTCACTGGTGGTCGGCTTTACCATCAAAACCTGATGGTAAAGCCCAACACCAGTGAATTACAGATAATCATACAGAGCACTCAACATCTTGAGAAAATCACGATAAATCAAGATTAGATTTATAAAACAATGCTATGAAGCCAAATCTGCCAGTAAGGGCTCGAGGAATAATGAATCTTGATCGTCAGACCAGTCCTCCCCAGTCGCTCTTGCATGTGATCGCCGTGCGAACCAAACGTCAATTGTCTTCAGACGTTCAAGATTATTTGCACCGATCGAAATGAAGTCTTCGGCCTGTGCTGTTTTCAGTTTCCGGCCCCGTTCGAAGGTATGCAGCTTCGAAGCAGCATAGTGAGTGGCAACTTTTGCAACGTCCTCCTCTTTATTCGGAACACCGTGGCGCGCACCGCGTGTATTCGTTTTAAATTGTGTCTCCATGTGCCGCTGAATTTTCCTCAGTGTAGGAATTGCAGGAGAAACTTTCCCCATATACTCCATCGTCGCGCCGGGGCCCATGGAACGGTAATTGACCTGTGTGATAATTCCGATGGTAAGTAACACTCAATGGGCGGTTTAAACTGACCTTAATGTCAGCTATATTTTCTTCCTGTCCAAGGTCAAATGGAAGCCAATTGTTGGGCAAACCCGTTCTTGTGAATAGCCAGCAAAATTCTTTGATATAATATCTGTGAAGTAGTGTGAGGTGTTGAAGTTGAAAGAAAGAGTAAACGGTACCTTAGTCCCTCCGGCCACTCCCGTTTCAAACCTTGGAAGAGCTCCAACATCTCGATGGCATATTTAGGGTTCCCACCGCCAGCAAAGCGAAACAACAAAGTCGGAAGTAGGTCTTCAATTATCCCGACGTCTCCAGCTTTGATTGCTTTCCGCAGAATCAAGTATGGTAGAATATCCATGTTCCACATGGTCCACTGCCGGTAAACGGTGTCGCGCTGGTCTGGTTTCATGCGGTCTACTTTATTCACCGCCTCCCGAGAGGCATATGTTTGAATAAGTTCACCAGCGAGGTTACGAAGCTCTGCAGGAGATTTGGCCTTTAGATCGGCCAGGTTCTTGACCTTTCCCACATCCAACCAGCTGGCCCGGAAGTGTGCCTCGCTGATGTGGTGAAGGGCTTCGTCGAGATTGTGCCAGAATGGGCCTTTTGTTGACTGCGAGATTAAACCTTTCCTCTTCAAAACATCGAATGCTTGCCGCAAGCTGCCGATGCTTGCCGAAGACCCCAAGTATTGCTTGTGACAAGAGGTGCTTGATCTCTGGATCATGGAATAATTCCCACGACCCTCCCTCCCCCCAAAAAAGGCAATTCTGAGTCAGCGGCATCAACACGGCACCACTTGGGCCCACCGAACATCTGCACAGAAGTTGGAGCATACATCGTAGCGAGGACAAGTTGTTTATGGTTGCACGGTACGCTGCGGCGCTCAAAATTGTGAGAACCCTACTTGCAAGGAAAGGGCTGCCGGCCATCACCGTTCGATCACATCACGTTACCTAATCGAATTCCACGATCCAGAGATCAAGCACCTCTTGGCTTGTGAAGGGAGTTTGCAAAGGCCATAACAAGGTGGAACCACCCAAATATTGGGATCATATAGTCCAATCGGTCAAACGAGTTGTGATCTTCGTGGCGGTATTTCCACAAACCACGAAGTCGTTCAATCGTGAGCTGATCCCCAATCCAGCAAATGACTCGCTCCAAGGCAGTTCGAGTCTGCTCATCTTTGGAGTTGATGAGCAGCTGCTGGAAAGTGTCATTCATGACATTGAGAGTACCCTCGTAACTAGCTTCTTCGTAGGTGCTGGTCCTGAGAATGTACATTTTTATTACATTCTCCAGTGTGCCGAGAAGTTGATGGATCGCTATGGGCGTGTCGAAGAGGATGTCATTGCGATGAGCGTAGTCGAAAAAATCGGGGCTGTCGAGGAGTATCCGGAGGACATGGTCAATGCTGAGTGCCTCCAAGTGGTCATCTGCGGCTTCGGTCCCGTATAAAATGTCGCCAAAATCAAAGACCTGGCCACAGTTTTGTGCCCGGAATAATTGAAAGAGGCGATTTGTGTCGGGTGCAAGAGCTGCTCGGATGGGAAGGAGCCAAACGGTGTATGCGCAGCCGCTGATAAAGTGGCTTTGGTTGTGCAATCGTTGGGAGAATACTCTGAGCGCAACATTCATATTGTCGTGGGTTATAACCCAGGGAAATACGTGAATTGCGGAGCGAACTTCGTCCATAGCCACGTCGGAGAGTGTTCCGTATGCGTCGGCCGTCCATTTGTGGCTCATGAGTATACCCAGAGCATGAAGTGCATCAAAGGCACGAGCAGACAACCCGCAAGCCTTGAGATAAATTGACCACAATTTTGCGACACGCCCACGACGATTTGAGCGTGTATATTGGGCCTGTGAAATCATATGAAGGACGACCTGGCTGTATATTAAGTAAAATAATATGAGTTGTTTGGGGAGCGTACCATGTCAGGATCTTTGTGTTTATTCCGTGTGACCTGTGTCGGAGTATAGGCTGCCCGCCGCAAAACTCTCCAAAGGACGGGTGCGTGGATCTGCATTAAATCACGCATTTCCTCGAAGTCCAGAGTGGTGAGATGCTTCTCCGAAAGCTCCTCCGGGGGTGATAGGAATAGGTGTGCTGACATTTTCATTTCGCGATCGATTGTATCGGACACACAATGTGTCGCAAAGTCAAGCAGGGCGCGCCGTCCGCCAGCCGGACGTTTGCCTTTCCCTTTCTGGCCGCGTCGAGGTGGATTATAACAGCGCTGAAGAATCCCTGGAAGCTCATCGCTGACCATTAGACCGGTGCGAGCAAACTGGATCTTGCTGTCGGAGATGCAAGCGGCATCCCCCCAGCAGACAGCGTCAAGAAATATAGCCAAATCAAGTCCCTGTTGTTGAATGATATGTAGAACGTTGTTGACTTTATCTACCATGTCTGTCCCCTCCAGTCTGACCCGACGATTCCGTGAATGTGTAACCTGGATTGGGTCGGCGATCTCTTCTTCGTCATCAGAGAAGGTGAAGAAGTCTGATTCATTCCCGATGTGGGCCTCGGAGTCGTCGGGTTCAAGTGGGAGTTCCTCCGAGAAGAGAAACTCCAAGTCTGCTGCGTCCATGCGCGTAGAGGAGGAGATCCGTTAATTAGCGCGTTCTTGACTAATAGGTATTACAAGACGTTATACGGTGACTGATTGTGTTATTGGTGACTGATTGTCACTGAGCGCATGCTTTCCAATCAAACTGCACCAGATGTTCGGGTGGTGATCTGGCTGCTGTTTTCTTTGATCTTTCTGCCTCGCTGCCATCTCACCATCCGAACATCTGGAGCCGAGATTACGCCCGTAGTCGAAGAGTCGGATTTAGGCGCCAGAGCTGAGGTTCGGAGGATTGGGAGTTGGTGGATATCTTGGAGCATGGCATGGCCGCTGCAATTGCGGAGTCAGAGGCACTCGACCCGACGTTCGAGGAGGCGAAGAAGAGAATAGATTAGCCGCATTGGGAAGCGGCGATCAGGGCCGAACTCTCCGCGTTGGCTGATGCCAAGACGTGGGATCTTATTGAAAGGCCGGACTCTTCCCGCAACGTCGTCGACGCCAAGTGGGTTCTCCGCATCAAAAAGAACGCCGCCGGCGAAATCGACAAGTACAAGGCGCGCCTCGTCGCTCGAGGCTTTACCCAAGTTCACGGTGTGGATTACTATGAAACTTTTGCTCCCACTGCTAAAATTGCCTCTATCCGCCTTATTCTTGCCATCGCCGCTCGCAACGACTGGGAGATCGACATGTTCGACTTCGACAGCGCGTTTCTCAATGGAGAACTCGACCCCAACGAGCTCATATACATGGAGCAACCCCCCGGCTACGAAACTGCCGACCGCACCAAGTTTGTTTTGAAACTCAACAAAGCACTCTACGGTTTGAAGCAGGGCGGACGCCGCTGGTACGAGACTCTGAGCCACTCTCTCGCTGAGATTGGGTTCACACAGGCTTCATCCGACCACGCCATTTTCTTCACGCGCGACAACGGCCATATTATTATCACGGCGATCCACGTCGATGATTGCACTATCACCGGCAGCTCTCCCGAGCTTCTCGTCGCGTACAAGACACGTATTGGCGCACTCTTCAAAATGACGGACCTCGGGCCCGTCTCGTGGTTGCTCGGCATCGAGATCAAGCGTACTGTACTATTACGACCAAAGGTTCAGGTGACGGGTGACGGACCCCCGTGAACTGAACCAATTTGGCCTAGGTGACGGTGACGGTCGGGGAGTGAACTTCTTAATTTTTGAAAGTGTCAGAGAGCGTTAAAACGATTTTTGAGCTACTCAAATTTTGACCAAAAAATCGAATAAATGCGAGAAAAAAATACAAAATCTAATGTTCCTCCCACAAAGCCCCCTGGTAACGACGAGCTACAATTTTCCGACGCTGGCCACGGCCAAGGGGAGCAACCTCTTCCTCAGCATCCGATGCCTCTGCATCCCCGGACCGAGTAATTCCCCCGTTGGCGCTGACCAAAAAGTTAGTCGCAATAGATGATCCGCTGGAAGTCAGATGGGCGGAGACGACGTCGAGAGGGATATCACAGTCGTCATACACAGCGACATCTCCCTCAAACGGATCATCGTCCTGGACGCTGTCGATAGATGTGATGTCCGGTTGCGCGACATCCGTTTGGGTGAGTTCCGCGTGAAGGGTAGGATTAGTTGTGCGAAGCTCCCGAAGACCAGCGAGAGCTTCGGGTGACGTGAGAGAGGCGTGGGAGCAGTTCCAAGGACCAACAGCACACATCTCGAATGCCTACAAAACAGCTCAGATCAAGTCGCAAACGGTAAGAAAAACTTTACCTTTTGAATCGTGACGGGGTCATCAAGATCATGAATGGCTTGAACAATCCAGCCGACGGACCTGTTACGCATGGTGCCGATGGTGGTATCAAGGCGGATCTCGTGAGGAGCCTTACCCGCGTCAATCTGTCGGAGAGCCTCGTCGACGATGTCGCGATGCGCCGAACGCTTGATACTCAGCTTCATCAGCCGCTGAATACCAACATCTAGCGGCTGCCAGAGGCCGGTGCAGCCACCGGGGATGAAGAGGAGGATGATGGTGGGGTGATGCTCCTTCATCCAGGCGCCGAATTCCCTCGACTTGTGTAAGGACCAACAATCAATCTTCCAAATCGACCGCTGCGATGCCGGAAGGCCGAGCGCCCGCTTGACAGCTTCAAAATGTGGGGCAACGACGCGTCGGCAAGAACGTGCATGCTCTCGTGAGTTGACCAATACGTAGGAGTATTCGACGGCAGCATGACATACCCGAGTGCAATCGCCTCCGCGTATAGGGCAGCCTTCGGCGACGGGCAGGATGCAGTCGTCTTGCCCTGAAAGACGGCCTGCATGGGCAGCAGTTTGCCGTCCGCCGAGATGGAAGGGATGAGCGTGAAGGCACGCTTCTCTTCCTGCCCCACCGTCGCGACCTGTTTGGCACCCCGCTGGTTCCAGGTCGAGCCCGAGCCCTGCTGGTAGACGAGCTGGGTCTGGTCGGTGTTCACGCGCAGCCCCGCAGGGATGGCGTAATCACGTATGATATACGCCTCGCGGAAGAACGCCTCCTCGAGGACCTTCTCGTGATTGGCGGGAAGTTTCTGGGCGGCTTTTGTGGCACGGCGTTCGCTCCATCCGAGGGTGTTGCGAAGATAGCGACGGACGAAAGCCTCGGAGCAGCGGAATTTACTGCCATCACGTGCGGCGCGTGTGAAGAGCTCGGGGGCGTCGTGCTCGATGTGGCTGACCATGATACCACGAATCGTGAGCAGGGTGAGGACGACACCCGCCCCCCGGAGAGAGGTGAGCTGATCGTTGATCTTCTTCCGCGTGTCGGGGTATGGATGCTGTATTCAAGTAAGTACTGATCTCCAAGTTCGCGCGCAATGCAGACGTCAAAACTCACCAGAACCCCGCACCGAGTAGTGTGGCCCCCAGGGGCGTTACCAGACCCGGCTGCGACCGTCTCGAGTATTGACTCTTTCCACTTCGAGACTCCCTGCGCCCTCGCGGACACATCCATCCACCGCCCGATGAGTTGCTCTGTAAGCCGGTGAAAGTCCTTGTAGTTCGTCCTATGGAGCTCCTTGAGGATAGCGCGGGGGCTCCAGAGGCCACCTGAACCGCGGAGAGCACGACGAGCTGCACCCTCGATCTGCGACCAACTCAAAGGGTGGTGCCAATTCATGTACTTGGCGGTGCGTTGTTCGTTCTTGCGTTTGCGCCCACAGGGTTTGTTGTTTTTGCGATC
Organism: Mycena metata; assembly: GCA_029378385.1. NCBI lineage: Eukaryota > Fungi > Basidiomycota > Agaricomycetes > Agaricales > Mycenaceae > Mycena > Mycena metata. Next base: position 344,310 of record JARKIB010000107.1, on the reverse strand, counting down.
GTCCTCCTTAAATTGGCGAAGGGGGCGCGAGAACTCGGCGAGACGGGGATCGTGGACCGTGGAGTCATCGGTGTCGAGCAGCTCAACACGTTTCTGGGAAAACAAGTCAGAAAATGCTTCGATAAGAAAGGAAAAACTCACCCGTTTCTTGCCCGGTACATGCCCGGCAGCAATTTTCTCGCTGCGTTTGCGATCGCGGAATTGCCGCATTCGCTCATTCGCCTCGACGCGCTCCCTCACCTTCTTTAGCCGAAATTCCTCCACCTCACGTGCGCGTACCTGCTCGGCCTGCTCTGCGTACTCCCTCGCATCCTTCTCACGACGCGCGGCCGTCTGCTCCGCCGTCTCCGGCTTAAAAAATGCGGAGATTTTTGAGGGTTTCGTTGGGGCTGGGCGTGACGGCACCGGCGCAGGAGCTGGGGGAGGGGGAGGGGTAGACGGGTGACGAGGTCGTCGGATAGATATTGTCTCGTCGTCCGTGTCGTCGAAATTTCCAGCGTTCGAGTCGATCTCGCCTTCCGAATCAGAGGGATCTTGAAGGCCGGGCACGGAGTCGGAGTAAGAGGCGTCGGCATCCGAGTCCGAGGCATCCTGGAGGTCAGGAAGGTCGTCGAAGGTGGTGTGGGATACGGGCAGTGGCGGCGACAGGTCGAGTGTATAGTCGCGTTCTGGTGATTTTGAAGTGAAGTTGTTAGTAATTACGTCGAAATTGAGACTTCCGCACACACCTGGGGAGATTTGCGAGTCGGGGGGCAGTGGAGCGTCATCCTCAGGACCCCATGAGAACTCATCACCGTCCTCTCCGCCCTCTCCGCCGCTTTCATCATCAGAATCCGAGCCGTACCCGCCCCGAGGGCCAAACACGTCTTGAGTCAAGCTTGCTGGCAATGACGAGGGGGGTGGACCGAAAAAAGGCTGTGAAGGAGGCTGTTCGTCATCATCGGCACCCCGTTTGAAGAGGCGCCGCTTTTCTGGACTCGGATTTGGGGTTGGGGCGTCGGGATCTCCTTTACGACGTTTCGGGCCGGTAACGCGCGCAGTGGAAGCCGGAGGGGGTATGGGGACAGTGGGGATGATGGGGGAGGCGAAGGTGAACTCTCGACGAGGGAATCTGGGACGAGTGCGGGTGGAGAGCAGAATTGGCGTGTCGGAATCAGAGTCTGCGTCCGTGACGGCAGGCGCCAAGCTTGACGTGGCGGTGCGATGGTCGGACCGATCGTCCGAATCTTCATCTTCATCTTCGACACGCGCCATGTTCCTCTCGATCTCCCGCTACGATACAGGTGAGTTAATGTTCAGGCAAGGGAATTACATGACCGACATACCTGTTCAAGGACCTGTGCAGCCATCTTGGTGAAGATCTCGAGGCGTGCATTGGGGACATGGATAGGTGCGTCCAAAGGTACGGCAGGATCCACAAAATGCTGCTGCGCGTTCCCCACCAGCATCCCGCAGGAGAAACCGTCCTCTTGGTGGCCGATAGGGAGATCCCCGAGCCCAACATCCGCTGAGGTGTGTTGTCCAAGCCACCAACGACATGCGGCCGACAGTTCCGCGGGTATAGTGTCGCCTTGCGAGTCGCCGTAACGAAGAAGAGTCGAGCCGCGGCAGTCAAATACAACGCCCACCCAATGTGGCTCGTCAGTGACCTCCCCGAGATGTCCTGTGGTGATTAACGCCGCCGAACTTTGGACTATATCGTCACCCAAATCCCGAACCCAGCGGAGATCCGGGGACGTCCAATATTCTCCAGCCTCAGCCGCACGGTAGGCCTCGAGAACCTTGGGAATGAATGCAGTTCCCGCGACACGGAAATTATTTATCAAAGATGCGTCCGAATTGATTTTACGGCGCAAAAGTTCCAGCATGTCGTTCATCTGAGAGCCACTGAGCCAGTGGGGTCCCAGGAACCGCCAAAAGGTATGAACCGCCTCTGTATCCGAGAGACCGAGCGGCTTGGGCACACCCCAGGGAAGCATGGTAAGCATTAGCGCTGCTTCCTCCGCAAGCACCGCACGAGCAGGATTTTTGGTGGTGAGTTTCTTCTGGCGCTGGACCCACTGTTGACAAGTCCGCCAGTGCCCCCACGCATCTCGCTTGAGAGCGATGATTGCCACCCAGTACGTCAAGATCCACAACGGAAAGTGAGTTACGTCGCCGCCGAGATGGCTGTAAACGATAGATTGATTTCCATTGAGCCAGGCCTGGCGACTGCAGGCGGCGAGTTTGTGTACAGTCTTTGAGTCCGGGATCGGTAAACGCCGCAGGCGGACCATCAAATCCTCGTCGGAAATGTGATCTGGGGCGGATGTGCTGAAGAACTGAGCGGGCTGAGTAGGTGGAGGGGATGTGTCTTGAAGGGGAAGGGAGAATTGGCACATTTTTGCGATGGAAAGGTATGGCGATGGGAGAAGGTTCTGTTCAAGCTCCTGTGGAATGAGGAAGTACTCGGCGGCGATTTTTCTGACGGCGGGTGGGACCGAGGCCCATGCCCTGCCTTCGCCAATCCAGTCGGATTTTTTTGGTGTGGAAGCGGCGTCCATTGGTAAGGGATGTGGGAAGGCTACAGAAAACAATTCAAAGCTATATTAACTGACACACCGTGTCTACGGCGGGCGGCGCGCCGCCCGGTTTCACAATTCTCCTGCTCAGAAAACCTTCGTGTCTAGGAGTATCTTAACACTGGCTCAATTACCCGGGAGTGAAGGAGCCAAAGTAAACCCCAAAGGCGAAAGAGACTCTCACCCGGTTCTATTAAAATATTGGATTTACTTCTCGGTCTCCATACGTCCTTAAAACCGTCCAAAAAACTATTCTGGGAACCTTGGCGTCGTTAGCGATACACTGGCTCTCACTTGGCGCCCTCGGTTGCCTTTTTTCCGGAGTGAATGTTTGTCAAGTGGGTGACGGTGACGGCCCGAGTCTGAACCCCTAACCCAGTGAACCTTTGAGGTGACGGGTGACATACCGTGAACCTTTGGTCGTAATAGTACAGTAACCGCAAAGCGCGTACCATCACGTTGTCGCAGCAATCCTACATTGAGTCCATCACCCGTCGTTTCAACTTTTCTGACTTGAAACCTCTTTCTATGCCCATGGACCCGAATATCCAGCTCACAACGGAGCACTCGCCCATCAGCATCAAGGATATTGCCGCCATGAAGCATATCCCATACCGCGAAGCTGTTGGCTCGCTGATGTGGGCTGCTGTTGGCACTCGACCCGACATTGCGTATACCGTGGGGGTTCTGTCGAAATACCTTGACAACCCTGGCCCAGCTCACTGGGAGGCGGTTAAGCGTGTCTTCCGCTATCTTCAAGGCACGAGTGATTTGCGCCTCACGTATGGCGCGGGGAAGAAAGGATTGGAAGGATATTCGGATGCCCACGGGATGTCGGAGCAACACAGGCGAGCTATCTCTGGCTATGCCTTCATTATTGACGGCCACTCCGCCAACTGCGCCTCCCGCATCCTCGCCTTCCTCTCCCTCTCCTCCCTCAACTCGTCCTCCGCATCCTTCCCCACAAGCCCAAACGTCCTCCCCGCCTCCACCGCATGCTCCCTCGCGGGCTTATACGCCCCACAAACCCCCACCTGAAACCTTAACCCCATCCCCTTCCTCGCGTACGTCCCCGCCTTCGTCAGCGGCGGATACACATCATACACCGATGCCCCCGCGCCCGAGTTAAACCCACTTATCAGCAACACCAGATACCGCGCGCGCGCACTGCCCAGCAAGCGCCGATCCCACGCCACGAGCGCCTGCGCAGGGATCGTCTCCACGAGGCGCACCGTCGGCGCGCTTACACTTATCGCAAAATCGCCCGCGGGGTCCCACGTGCCCGATGTGAAGGGGATGAGGCCCGGGCGGTACGACGACAACATGACCTCGAGGAAGTCGTGCTGGATGCGCGCCGTGACGCGTTTCTTGGCGGCGGCGGCGGAGGCGCTATGTGCGTGCAAGGCGCCGGGCAGGGCGTAGTCGGCGTCGGAGAAGTAGCCGTCGTAGGCGTCGGAGCCTTCGTCCGAGTCGACTTCGTCGTCGGAGGCGGCGGTGGCGAACTTGCCCTTGGTGGGCGACTTGGGGGTGGCTTTGGTGGTGGGGGGAAGTGGGCTTGGCGCCGGAGAGGGAGGTGAGGAGGCGCTCGAGGGCGTCGGCGATGGGCATGGCGGGGGCGCTTTCGAGCGCGGAGAGGGCGCTGGCGATGCGGTCGGGGAGGTCCGCGTCCTCGGAGTACGTTAGTATCGTGTGGTGCTTTGGGTATTCGGATGTATCTGGGGAAAAAGAAAAAGATCAGCATGCGAGAGGGCGGAAAGCATGGAAAGAAGGGTGAAGGGAACGTGAATGCAAAGATAGACTGAGAAAGGAGAACGCGCAAACACTGGAAAAATAAAGAAAAGAGAGAGAGAAAGCGCGCCACCAGCAGCATAACCAGCAGCTACTGACGCTCCTGCACGCCACAGGCTGCTCCATTACTTCCAGGACCTCGATGAGCACTTTGATATCGAGATCGAGGTCCTCCACCCCGACCGCCCATGGCGCAGGCATCTCGATTACGTCAAGCAGAGGGGGCCAACGCGCCTTCCCGTTCGCCAAAAGCCCGGATCGTCCACCACTGAGCTTGCCACTCCGCTCCGTTCCCGTGTGCACCACGACGCAGCGGTGGATTGCCCTTCCCCTCCCCGACACGGAACGTACACGGACGCGGACACGATGGGTCTGACAACCAGAAAGGAGGCGAGAAGACATAGAATAGAAAGACACCGCCCCCGCGCCTGCCCCCGCGCCTCCCCCTCTCAACGCACCTTCGTCACGACATCGCATCGTACCAGCATGATAGTATACGGAAAGGAGGCAGGGCGAATGCGCGCTGTAAATAGAAAAAAAAGAAAAGAAAGAGCAAAGAAAAGATCGCCCGACGCTCCAGCACGGAGAATGGGCGACGCGCAGAAAGGACAAGGTCCGAGCCCGAAACGCGGTCGTCCACCATGCTCTGTTCCCGTGTGCACCACGAACGCGCTTCCCCGACACGCATACAGAGACGCTCGACGCACGTCTCCGCCTCCGAGAAGATGAGAAGAAATCAAATAGAGAGCACGGCCTCACGCCTCGCGTAAAAACGAAAACAATGCATGTCTCTGTGTTTGTCCGCTGCGCCCACTGCACACCGACAGCGCCGCGCGTCCTCCCCCCGGTGAAGCAGTCGTTGCTCGTACACAATCCGCCAAGCAAGCAGCATTCGGACACGAGCACGGTGCGTGGGCGAGTCAGCGCATGATCGTCTCCGTCTCCGGCCATGGCCAGCGTTCGGAAGAACAAAACAAAGAGATAAAGAGATAAAGTGGGGTGGAGGTCGCGCGACGGCGACGTGTAGCGCGACACAGCAGGGCGGCCCGGCCAACTACAGGCACGTCGAGTAAAAGGAAGGCGGAAGGAGGAGGGAAGATAGCACAAATCCTGCATCCGACCACCACCTCCTCCACCCCTTCCAGCTGCCGCTCCAAAAAGAAAGACGTCTGACAAAAAAAAACATGAAAATGGAGCAAGGAAGGAAGGACGCGAAAATGGACGAAGTCCATTCTGGATGCATGATAGGATACGATTGAGCGGAGAACGACCGCGCACGCGCTTCGTCGACCACTGCAGCCGATAGATAGAACGCGCGTCGGGCGACGAGCCTGCCTCGTGCCTCGCGCATCGTGGAGCATGATCGATGCAGCGACGCCGCGTAGGGTCGGCGCGGGCATGCAGGGCACCTCTCGCGCCTTGCGCGGGGGATTAAGAGTACAAGTCTAAGGACACACGAGCGAGGGCGCGTCCTGCCCACCACGACCCGAAATGAAGAAGAAAAGGAGAAGAAAAAAAGGGAGCAGGACTCGCGAACGCCTGCTCGAGTCATCCACGCACATAGTAAAAAAAACGAAGTAAAGTCAAGAAGAGAAAGAAACACCGGCCCCACCGTCCGCGCGACCCGAGGGGACGGGGCGAGAAAATCGAATAGATAGGAAGAAAAAGGAGTGGTAGGAGCCTGCGCGGAGGCAAGCAAGAGGATGGATATTCATCCGATCCACGACGCGCTATGGGTACGAGGGGAGTGTGCAGCGCCGCGCCCAGCCCAAATAAACGAGTAAATCGAGAGGGGAGTCCAGAAAGGAGAGAAATACAGGACCGACGAACGAGCCAAACTCGCCCCAGACATGAAATCAAAGAAAAGCAAAATGAAAGAAGAAATCGAAAGAAAGATGAGAGGGAAGAAAAAGACCGCAACCTACCAGAAATAGTGATATTACACCCCACCACGCGCGCGTCGTTTCTTCGTGCGGTCGACGACGACCAGGTCCAGCATGCCCTCGTCGTCGCCTTTCAGGATTTCTTGTGGGGTCAGCCCAGCATGCACAAAGAAACAACGAGTAAAGAAACAGCAAGAGGAGAATACACTCACTCGTAACCGCCAACCCACCCATCTGCAACCCCTGAGCCTTCAAATCCGCGAAATCCGCCGCAAAGCGCTTACGCCCCTTGAGGTGCGCGTTTTTAGCGCTGCTGCTGGCGGCGACGGAGAGCGGCGGCGTCGGCGGCGCGTCGAGCATCACTATGTCTTCGTCCATTTCTGTACTGCACAAGTCAAGTTAGAAATCGAGTCAAACGAAATCAATGAGACTGTCCCCATTAAACGCCGAATCCGAATCGCTCGACACCAGTATGATCTCCCCTTTGCCAGTGCCTTTGCCTTCACTAGTACTGTACTATTTCGTTCAAATCGACAGTCACGCATCACGCACCCCCCTGTCGATGCCGAATGTGGGTCGAGGTCACGCGTCCCTTAGCCCTTTGTTGAACCTCCAAGTGGTCACGCAGGTCCCCGAACTGCCCAAAAGGTGCAAAAAAGACAAAATTTCCGGTTCAAATGCCGAAATTTTCGAGGTGTCACGCAAAAATTCGGCCCCCGCCGAAATGTCGAAATGGTTGAACCTGTCACGCGTCACCCCCCTGTCGATTTGAATAAAATAATACAGTAATACTGGCTTGAGTTTTGAGTGGAATTGCAGCAACGGCAGATCGGCTGCGCGTAGGCATACAACTGCCCGCTTTATATCTCGCTGCTGCGTGCTGTGGACACAGGAGGCAAGGCTGTGATTGGATTGATTTAGGCGCTCGATCGGTCACAGATTGTTACGATATCACAATGCTGTGCTACCGCTGGTCGCGTCAAAATGACTCGGCAACGCAACGGCAACGTGGTTGAGCATCAACGTGCCAGTGTGCCATCGTTGCTTTTTCGACAGCTTTTCCACAGGTGGACCGTAGCCAGCGCTCTACAATTGAATCTTCTCTTTGTGTCAACTTCAAGTTGGAATGTTCGCCGCGTACGAGCCGCTGATCAAAGTTCACAGCCGATTGGCAGTCGAGTCATTTTTGCCGCGCCGGCAGATAGGGGTCAAATTCGTTCAAACGGTCAGACTCATTCCTCTGAGTCAAATTCACACGCCCTTCAATTTCAGGCCTCAACTTCATCATCGGGAGATCTGCAAGTGAATCACATACTATAGGTATCCCAGTACTGTACTAGTCTCTCGTAGACAGACGCTACAACGATTTGCTCGTACCTCGCAAGTTGTAGTAAGTACGTTCCCAGTCTAACAAGTTGAACAGAGGCAAAAAACCTCAACCTCAACCTCGTCCCGACTTTAACACGTAATTTTTAATCCAACCTCACCATCGCCGTCGCCGTCGGCTGACTTGTCTCGTTGAGGGCCATCAAGCACGGACCGGACCCACCGCACTTTCTTCAAAGTTCTCGATGCGCTCAAGTCGGCAAAACGAGCGGAAAGAAACCCGCCGCGTGTGGCCAGCCAGGCGGAAATCCTCGTCCATATCGACCGATTCCGCTCCCGGGCCCGAAGAATGAATGCCACCCCTGCCGCGTCGTCAGCCGCATCCGCCACCAGCGCCAGCGCCACATGCCGCGTCGCGCATCAACCGTGCCGTTGATGCGAGACTTTTCCGACTGGCCGGCAACTGCAAATGAGAAAAAAATTGAAACAACACTGTACTCAACATTGAGACGATAAAAGAGGGATTTGGCCCTTGGGGCGGCCTCAGGTTGTATAGGAACTCAACAGTAGTCCGGCGTTTAGACTTAGTTAGGTGCCGGCCCGGGAAGTAATCGGCGAACCAAGACAACGGATATCAAATCTGCGCGCCAACCCCTTTACTTTGCGTTCACTTGCCGTTCATGCTCCTCCGTCCCACGGAGACCTCAAGCTTCATGTTTAGAGGACTCACCTCTACAGCTCTCCGGCGTCCGCGCCGGCTGTGGGACATGCATATCCCGCAAACAGTGAGTACTTACACGGCCTTTCGCGCCCAATATTGTGCACTAGGCTGACCTAGCGATTACCGACATGGGACTACTCCCCCCGCGACATCATTTCGGCACCGTAACACGCACCCGATGCTCACTCTTTGGAGCGGACGCGAAACTGGGTATCCATCCCGGACGCAAACCTGCCCGAGCCCTGGACGTGCAACTGGGCCGCGGCGGACTGGACAGCGGATTTGGTGCGCCCGCTCGAGGCCACCCTGGCGCAGCGATACACACTCAGCAATGTGCCTCTCACCCCGGTGATGTTCAACAGCGCCAAGGAGGCAACGGTCTTTGGGTGCGCTGACAGCGGGAAATTTTTCCTTCATAATAAAGAGTGGTTTCGTTCGTGGGCTTCCTACCCGCCGCGCGCGTGCGAGGGACCGCAACTGTCTGCCTTCGAGGGGGTGTTTCCTTCTGTCGAGGTGTTTATTGAGCGGGCGGATTGGAATCGCGTGCAGCGGATGGAACCCGCCATTGGCACAGTGATGGAATAGGAAGACATGGCAGCGTCACAGTTGAGCATTGCCCCTCCACTCCCTTTAATCAGCAGAAAAGGATTCCGCATAACCGCCGAGGAACCATAGTGATTCCCTTTCATTCAAGAGTCGAGACTCTGCCAAACTGACTGACCAAGCCAGCCAGAAGCGCACGCTTTGGGATATGTGCCCTCCCCCGGTACGTCAACCCATTCTCTTATGAGTTCGCTCACATCTTCACATCCCAACAGGGTACCCTTGGATACATACCGCGAGAACTGCCGGACGGTGGGGAATTTAACGTTTCCAAATACCCCCGCCTCTCCGAGTGGCCGCGCACCCCCGATACCGCGCTCCCCGAACCATGGTCCGCCCACTGGCCCGCCTTCCTTCGCACTTACCACTGGTACTCCGAAGTCCAAGTCGAGCTGGAGGAAAGATCCGGCGGCGCGCTGGTGGGGCTCGTCCCCGCGCTGTTCGAGCCGGCAGACGACTACGCCGAGGACACCGTGCTGTGTCCGCCGGGCGGCGCGGGGACGTATTACTTGTGGGGGAGCGCGCTCCGGGGGGAGATGAACTGGCGGGCCCCGATGCCGGAGATGCACCGGTTTCGGGGGGTCTTTGCGAGCGTGGAGCACTTTGTGCGCACGGCAGACTGGAATTCCTTAGAGGAGGTGGTCAAGTGTAATGAAGGGTATTCGTCTTGATGGATGCAAATGTTGCACATCAGGAACACTCAATTATCATTGTACATCTTTGCAGCAACACCACGAATACCACTTTTCCTGGTAAAATTTAATCTGAAGTGATGGTTCGTGATCTCAATGAGTACATATTATTGAACCCCTTGTGGGAGTTTGTGTCTGCCAGCCCGCCAAGGTCAAAATCCTTGGTGCACATGTGCTGAACGAGCACTTATAATTACTACTTCACTCCAACCATGCCACCTTCGCGATCGGCAATCCATCCGGCTAGCTTCGGCGGATGCCATCAGCGGCACCACCCGCCAAGCCGCGCTCTTCGGTTCTGCCGCCGCACCGACCCTCGGGTAAGTCTCGGCGGAAAGTTGGCCGAAAATAATTTGGGAAGTGTGATCGCGGCGGACAGTCAGGAGTGGGCTGCATAGTCTCTCGCAGACAGACAGTACAGCATAATAACAATCGTGCTTCACAGGCCTTAATGGAAGCCTCAATGACTTGGATTGAATCACTGCAAATCAAACCCAACCTGGACATCATTGACGGTGATGGGAGATCTTTCGGCATTAAGCCGGGAGACGCCGAGGACCAGGTCGAAGGTATTTTTCTCAATGCCTCAAAGGGCACAGTACCACCCTCGCCGTCTTCAGTGGGCCTTCCCGGGAGAAGGCAAGTAAATGTCGGACCCTGATGGCCAGGACATCTAATTGGTTCATAAATGCTGGCGAGGACACAAGTAACAACGCACGCGAGCACGTGTTTCTCGCGATGGGAAGCGCGCGTATCCGTGACAGTATCCTCGACTAAGCGTACTTCAAAATCATAAAAAAACGTTCGAAAAAAGGTCTCGAAAAACCCCGTCGTGAAAAACCCTATTCAATTGGACCGCTACGCCACAGTATTGATTGTGCCAAGACTCAGGCAAAAATCGGACAACGTTAACTACAGCCGTAGTGGAACCGACAGGAGTGTAATTGGATTTATCCCGTAGTTATAGTGAATCGGTGGACCCCCACCAAGATGCTGGTTGTATAACCCCGGAAACGGGCATGAGACATGCCCTCATTTGATCGCTAGCCAAAGAGTTGACGCAAGTGTGGTCACAAATGGGAAGAGGAAGAGACATATACGGGAAAGAGAAGAGGGTGAATACGCGGTGGAGTCCGATTGACCCAATCGAGATCCAAGATTGGGTCCTGGGGTAAAGAAGCAAGCCGAATCAGACTTCCGTCAGTACTATTCGTTGCAATCGCGAATGCTGACCACCTCTCCGCGCCTCAACCCGGCATGGGGATTGCTATCAATGACGTCGGGGATTGAATTGGGCATTCTCTGCCGCGCTCTTCCTCCACAGAAAATTAAGTATAGATGTTATTGAACATAAATCATACAACGATGTACGTTTCCGGGGCTGTTTCGGCGATACTTAATACATGGATATCCACACCTCGGAGCTACGATACACCTACGTTGCGATCCTTGCAAATTCATATCCCTGGATATCCTTTTTCTTGTTCTCTTTCCATACCGACGTCATGACCTACTTCACACGGAACGATCAACATTCATGTCGATTATCCCTACTTCTCTCGGGCGTAGTAGCATCGCTGCAACACAGAACCTGATTTCCTTCTCAATTGAATGCTTGTCGAATTGCTCCACAGCTCCTACGCTGTCCACTAAGGCTGGAACATAGTACATACTTAGTACAATCACGGCGATGGTGGAAAGTCAGAATGCCAATGGTATAAAAGAGCATCAGGTTCTCTCTCAGTCCCCACTCGAACACGTTCCACCGCCGTTCCAGCACACATGTTCTCCCGAATCGCTGTTGTTGTCGCCTCCGTACTCGTCGTACGCTGCTCGACATTCGCATTTCCCCCTTTACTTACTTCAAGTATATCCAGACCATTGCTGCCGCCACCCCCACTGGGACTCCACCTCCCCCCATCACGCCCCCAACCTCCCCGCAATGCTGCGAAAGCGTGGAGCCACCTACCAGTGCTCGTGCCATCGCCGTCGCGGGTCTGCTCGGCATCGACCTCACCGGGCTTAACACCAGTGTGCCCATCGGTATAGAATGCAATTGGTTCACCCTCCCTAACATATGGTAAACTCTTTTCTCATCCGCACTCAAGCCCAGTAGTTTTATCGTACTTTATTCAGCTCAGGCATGAGCCTCGAGTGTGACGCTCCCGACATAGAGTGGGGTGTGTTCTCAATGGTGCCTCTGCCTCAATTATTGGATACTAAGTAGGCTCTTTCCCTGCAGGTGGTCTCATTGCCTTCAACTGCATTCCCACTACTACCTGAACCAGAGCATGACTGCAGAGTGGTTGACCAAATTGTATTCCACATATTTCTGTTGGCGCTGTCAAATTCAATGTCGCAAATATGGCAGAGGAATGACCAAAGTAGCGGAAGTGGGAGTTACTTCTGCGGGTTCCTGTCCTCTATTGCTTTCTGACACCCCCCGTCGCACGGATTACACTACCAGATAAGAAATATTTGCTCCTTATTATGAGTACCGTCAATAAGCAACTGTCTCGTGAATGAATAGCTCACAGTCTTCCTACTAGTACCAATGAACTTAGCTTTACTAGAAAGTATTCTTCTTTGAAATGCCTGTCCTCTTCCAACTTCAGCTTAGTATAAAGGAATAAACACATGACAAATGGAACTGCAAGATGGCAAAACAGAACAGTGTACATATGTGTTCTTTAAAATTCAGGCAAAACTTACTCAACCTCTGCTTCATTTAGTGGCCTTAGTTCAGTTTCAGAATGCTCCTTGTCCTCCTCATCTACCTTCCCCACAGGCACACATAGCTCAACCAGATGGGCTTTGTTCTTCTGATGCCGTTCCCTCACATCCTTATCGACCCTGGACATCCTTGCATCTATAACTTGAATCTGCTTGGTTTGTAAGGAGCGCTCAAAGAGTGGTCTTGCCATCTCCCAGAGCTCTAGGGCATTGAGCAAATCTCCACTCTTTTCAGTGATATCTCCAAGTCGAATCATACATTCTGCTCTGCTGCGGTGGACATTCATCAGAGTGAAGCCTTGTAAAGCAAGTGTGAACAGGGAGATGGCTGTGACTTCATCTTTGTCCTGCCAGAAGACATCTCCAATGAATTGGAGGCCCTTGTAAATTCCTAGCTTCTCTTTCTGCCTGAGCGAGTGGACAAAAAAAACTGTGCTCCAGGATGATTCATGATGGCTATTTTCCCAATAGGTGACATCTCCCAGTCTCTCAAGGCAGTAACCCACTACCTCAGAATCATTTCCCCACCATTCTCTAAGGCATTTGCCAAACAACACTGTTGAGGTGTCCCCTATCTATCTAATCCGGAAAAACTGAGCCCCAACACGGTGTTTTGGCCCTGTTTCTGCGTGTTGGGGCTCAGTTTTGGCGGTGCCCCGACACACAAAAATGACAGCTATCTTGAAGATTTTCGACAAAAACTGAGCCCCAACACGCGGAAATAGGCCATTTCGAAGTGTCGGGGCACCATCCATGTTGGGGCACCATCCATCTATAAGGCCCGAAATCATCTTATAGATTGGGTTGGTGCCCCGACACGCAGAAAAAGGCCATTTCCAGGTGTCGGGGCACCATTCATGTTCGGGCACCATCCATCTATAAGGTCCGAAATCACCTTATAGATCAGTCGGTGCCCCCACACCTAAATAAATGGTCTGTTCTCGCGTGTTGGGGCACCATCCATGTTTCAAACTTTGAAAAATCACCGTTTTCAACGTGTTGGGGCACCATCCATCTATAAGGCTTGAAGTCACCTTATAGACACTGTCGGTGACCCACACTCACGGATGGCCTGCTCTTGCATGTTGGGGCACCATCCATGATTCCATCTATAAGACATAAGTTCAGGTTATAGATACAGTCACATATCGGTGCCGGAGTTTCCTCAATCAGCCCCAAGATCGTGCTATAGACATAGAGGGACTACCGGTTTCACCAGAATCATGGAAGTAGTGGTTATAGATGGAGTAAAACGAAAAATTGTCGCAGTTCACATCTATAAGCCTGAATCGGGTGTTATAGATCTTCGAGTGTGAAGTCCATATTATGGATAAGTTTTCAAGGAATCTAAAGCACAAAATATCTATCATAGAGTCTGTTCAGGAAGCATGGAAAACAGATAGACATGAAACACACCTATGCAAACTACCCTGTATTGAAAAATGTGCTTCAAGTAGCATTGCCACTGAGTGGTATGGAATTGCCACTTAAATTCGGGTTTGGGCTGAATTAACTAAATCCAGAAGAGATGCAGCCCAGAGTGTATAGAATCAACAGAAATAAGGTCGGATTGAGCACCAGAGGCACAAGAATGGGAGTGGATGACATGGAGGAAGAAGGGAAAGATGTGTGGCATGAGGTGATCAGTGTCAACCATCTGATGTGGCGGCGGTGATGCCGTAGACTGTCACATTGGTGACTGTAACGAGTACATATAGCTGAACCCAAAATCGTCGGGCCTGATCTTTAACGCCCACCATCCCCTCAAACTGCGACTTTGATTACGTAATTTTCTGCCTAATGGCTTCCCAGGTATGTGGAACGATCTATGCCATCTATAGGGCTAACCATGCCCTTATAGACACCGCCCTCTTCCCAGCTCGTTAGTGTGAGGACCCTCAACAAATCTATAGCACTAACAACCCTCTTATAGATAACTTCTCAGCCTCGTGTGCTCAATGCTCAGGGGGATCTTGTCACCACCAGACTTCTTGAGTCAGTTGGTGTCGCAATCAATACTGATGGAGACCTTGGATGTGTCCGTACCTATATATTTGTCTGGCCATTCTGGCCTCAAAATGGTGGCTATGGCATGAACACAGCCACCAGTGGCTGAGCACATGATACAGCCACTGTTTGGAGGGTCAGAACAGCTAGGCAAATACAGTCGAATCTCTCATAGGATTCGAGTTTCCGAAGTAGGGTCTCCGGGGTGGACAGGACGTGAAGGTTCAAAGGAATGGTGAGCTTAAGTTACGAGAGCGAAGAAGATTGTCTATTGAGGCGTGCACAGCCTGGTTGTCATTCTGCGCTAGACCGGTAACGAGAGTCGGGTAAGATCGTGCTGGTACGTGAGCGGCAACCCCGGACAAATGAAGAGGCGGGCGAAATTAGCACACATGATGATAGAAGAAGACAAAAGAAACAAAACAACTCACGGGTCTCGTCCACAACGAAGCGTGAGGTGCAATTGTTGGCGTATGCGTTGCGACCGTAGCGGGGAGGGGGGGGGGGGGGGGGGGGGGGTGGGGGGGTTTATTATACTCATCAGGTCCACAATATGAACGACGAGTTTACGGAAGATATACATGGGGTACTGTACGGGTGGTTATCCTTACAGAAATCCTCAAGATACCAACCGAGCACAAACCGATTGTAGGGGTTAGATCAAAGCACTGACGGTGCGTGGACTGGCCGGCCTTTTTGTAAAGGCTGGATTCCAGTTGTAACCTCGTGGGCCCTGACCTCCAGCAAATAAATTCATACGGGGGCCGAGGTTGGAAGGTCAGGGTGGGCTGGGTTCTTTTTCTAATTTTGGGTGAGTGACGCGAGGTAAAATGGGCAAAAGGATAAAATAATAAGGTAAAGTCTCGAGAAGAAAGGATGAAGAGCGAAAGAAATGAGGTCGTACAAGGCCGCCCGAGCCAATGAAGGCAAAAACGACAGGCCTCGCACGAGGAAAAGGGAAGAAGATCAAGAAGAAGCGCGCTAGGAAGAATGAAAGGAACCGATAAAATCATAAGTTGGGAAGAGCGACCGCTCAGTGGTCTAGATTGCGGGGAAACACATTGAACGAATGCGGGGGCGGTGTCGTCCTCATGCTCGAAGAACAGAACGAGCACAAAGGAATTCAAAGGTGCCCCGCCCCAAAAAAGAAAGAAGCAAAAGAAAGCAACAAAAAAGAAATCGACCCTAACGGCAAACGCAGGAACCCGCCTCCCAGTTTCAACGATAAGTGCGTGCGAGAATGGAGAGGGCGGGAAGGCGTGTGAGATCGTAGGGGAGGGTGTGTGAGGCGGGGCCGACGTTAGCGGGAAGCGGAACCCCCCTAGCCCTCCCCCACTATGATTTCCTTTTTGGGAAGTCCCCATCATTTGAGTTGTTTTCGAGCGACAAAGTCGGTCTGAGGCCTATTTAAAGCTGGGGGGAACGGTGTTCCCCCCCCCAGGCCCCCCTCCTCAGGCCTGACGGCATGTTACAGAGCTTAATTATATCGTTCTGTGTCTTTTTTCAGAAATAGCGTAACAACTCCATACTCATTCTGTTAAAATAATTGTCGTAACACGGGGGAGCCCCCCGTGGACCCCCCTGACGCTCGCCGCGGGGCCCACTGCGTGGTGCCACGCTCGCCGCTGGGCCCGCTGCACGGAGCGCAAGGCAGAAATATTCTTGTGTGGGCTGAATGTATTTTTCTCCTATTGTCGGTTCTTTCACTTCCCTGGGCGAGAGGGACAGCCACCCCCACAGATCCCGCCAGACTGAAACGACAACCATTCGTTGTATTTTCTGAATCGACGCTCGCCGCGGTGGCCGACTGCGTGGAGCAGAATACGTAAATGAATAAACAGCATCCTGTGAGATTCGAACACAGGACCGCACAAAAGTAAAACGGAATGAACTCAAGCCTTCAGAACCGCTATACCAAACCGCCGATGTAGAAGAGTGAATTTACAGTCACTACTCTGGCTACTCGGACATACCTCCCTAAAAAGGAAATCCTAGTGGGGGAGGCGTGTGCCAATTAGGGATCCGCTCGCAGGCAACAGCTCCCTGATGAGCGCGTAATCCGAGAAACGAGACGCTCGCCAGCGGTACTCCCCAGGACATTCGGTCCGCTCGCACCCGAGGGCGGTGTGTGGGTTTCCAGGCGGGGAGATGGAACAAGAACGGGAGTCAGAGGCGCGCACACGGGTGCATGAATCGGTACGTTTCCCACTTCTTGACCTCGACTGGCTGGGTTACAAGCTAGGATGTCTTGTCCATCGACATTCGGAGGCAATGCAGCTGCTTCCGAGGCAGGAGGGAGGGCTAGCAGCGACTTGTAGAGTTTCTTGAGTTTTGACATGATGGTGTCCTGTTGAGTTCGTAATGGCCACTGCTTTCTTCTTTGGTACGACCTGGACTGAGAAGACCTGTGTGCCTGCCGTGTTCGTCCGTTTTAATTCCTCACATCATCGCTGTTAACCTACTTTTTCAGCGGGGGAGCACTTCGGGCGCTGAGCGCATCTATTGTCTCCCTTATATTCATGTGGCGTGCCTGGGCAATCTGGCATAAGAGACGGGTGAAACATTTATTCTTCTCATTGAGCTAACGCTCAAGTGGATTCAAGCGGATCCTTTACTTGCTGATGATCGCTTTTATACCAACTACCGTATTCACCTGGGGCTTCGTCTTTAATCAAGTTCCAGAGGTAAAGAATGGGAGTTGTGGGGGCCTTGCCGGGACGGGAGTGTTCGTTGCCAAATGGCCCTTTGCGCTAGTACGGTTCAACTTTGAGTTTTGTTCGTCCGCGATTCTGAATTTCTTTCCACAGGCTAATATAGTAGGCACCCGCTCGTTTTTCAGCGTCCTCAGTTTGACCGACTATGCAGGTGTTTGATGCAGTCTGTGTTGGCCTCAGCACGTATAGGCTTGCGTTAAATCTCAAGGACGGGTCCAGGTGAGTTATAGTCGGCTGTAATTTAACTTTCAACCACCTGATTATTCCGCCAGTCAAATATCTTCAATTCTCCTGGTGGAGTACGTCGCTTTCAATGTTCGTGAATTAAACTCTAACAATTGTGCAGCGGCTTGGGATATTTCTTCACTTCTGTGGCACTTCAAGTGTTGAACCTTATCTTCCTGCTGTCTCCTGTACGTCCACACCCATTGAATCTCTCAATCAGGCTGGAAATCGATCTTTTCTTCAGGACCCAGCGAAACAGAGTACCATGATTACCTTTACGAACGCCATCACAGGCTTGCTGTCTCAGCGCATCAATGAGTGGTCCCCAGTATTTGATCGATGCTTTCTGAATCATCGCTCTGCCTCAAGTCACCTCCCTCTCTCAACGAGTCACCAATGCCCCATCGACGAACGAAGTATCCCAGACACGCGACAGGTCGCTCTCGCGATCACGTTGGATGAACGCACTTCGGCGACCTGGTCAGGCTCCTGCAACAGAGAATGGGATCGAACTGGGCAATGTTATGACGGTGTCTGTGCAAGTGACGCGGGGCCAAGTCGCGGATACGGGGAACTGGTACGAGGATACTAATTCGAACAGGTACGCAGCCAGTATGAAAGAAAGTGCGGCAGTGTAGAATTTGCACCGATTAATCCATTCTTTGTCTGTATTATCTGGGAAATTACTGTAAAAGCTATTTTTCTCGCACACTTCTAGGCGGTTCAATGCGGGCCAATGTTTGGTTTAAATACTGATGCGAGTACAGCCATTCAAATTCGGTCGACTGTTCAGAGTAGTTATTAACAGTTGCAATAAGTACCATTCCCTGCGTTCCGGTGTCGGTAGTGCTGCCCTGAGGTGAGGTCGAGATACCTTGAGGTGGGCCCGGAGAAAATGCCGCGACTGCTGCTCCAATCCCAATGTTTGACCAAGTGCTGAAAGGGCTATTCTTTTGTCTCAAGCTCCATCAGGGTACCACAGAAGTGAGCCCCAGGTACTTTGATTTCCTCGCCAGACCATAAATCGGCCCACAAACACTATCTTTCCTGGGGTTTCCCCATCAAGTCCCCTTCACAGGGATTCAACATGCATCCACCACAGTTCTGGTGGCATTATAATTCGTTACAGTGTCAGATGAAGGTATTTAAGGTTTCAAAAACAATCCCCACTGTGCGGCAATACCGCGTTAACAGCGCGGCAGTGCGCGTCAGTGCCGCGGCACATGCGTGTCACTGCCCGTCAATATTGTGTCAGGCCCAACATCCCTCAAGTACATAGGAGTGTTACTTTTGAGTAGAAGAACGGTGAGAGGGCAACTCATTGACATTGAGGCCAAAATACGAGAAAATCGATTTTTAAAGCAATCCCCGAGATGCCCGAGCTTCAGTCGTACAATGGAGAATGAACGAAAGGGATTACGGTTAGTCTGTTAGTTACCACGCCCACTTACCCGGTATCCTGTGTTATTATATAAGCATCACTCACGTGCACACTCTCGGAGCGCGCCTCGGACGCGCCGGGAGGCAAACGACGTGTCGAAGGCCGATATTGAGACTGTATTCGGGCCACAAGTAATACAGGAGAGTTATTGTGGTTTCTTTCAAGCATCTGACCCAGCCAATCTGAAAGTGAATATCTTCCGCCTATTTTCGTTGCATTTTCTATGAACTTTCCCAGGAAAGCTCATTCAAGCAGGAAAAAATGGTGGGGTCACTCTAATTGGACCCCGGATGCTCTTGAGCAGTTTTGGTTACTCAAATTAACACAAGACAGGAAAAACGCGTCCAAACGTGTCTCGCTAAGACTTTGTTTGTTCAAGTATTCGTGATGCTTACCTCATAACGCAGGATACCGGGTAAGTTACGCGGTAACCAACAGACTCTATCAAGCGAGGTACGAGCTAGAATTGATAGAGCGTCTGTCAAGAGAGACTAGATTACGGTGAGTACAATGTAAGTTGAAGTTGAAGTAAGAGTTGAAACAAAATCGCTCGAATGTATGCGCACTTGAGTTCAGGTACTACAACAGACAGAATGTGTCATTGAACGAATGAATATTATGCTTATACCTGTGAACTATCTATGGAAGTAAAAGTCAGCATAAATGCCTTGATAGTTGCTGCATGCAGCAGCGCGGCGTGAACAGGCTGGTTGAGGTTGGGGGCTACTACCGCGTATTGAATATTGAGGCATTACTGACGCGATGGTGCCGGAGAACATTTTATGGTCGCCCCGACCCGTTCCTTGGCATTCAGTTGAGGAATAGGTAACAGGTAGAAAGAACACCCAAAATCGAGGACTCACCTCCGAGCGCGTCAACGCCGGAGGTCTGTGCTCAAGAGGATTACACACTCTTTTTCTGCCCACTGCACCTGAGGCTTGCAAGCTCTATCCTATTAGTGCTTGAGTGCTGGTGAAATGCACTCTGTTCAACTTTTTTTGACAAGGATTTGAGGAGCAGAAGATAAGAGACAATATTCCCACGGTTGAAACTTAGATATTCAGCCTTGTTCCGGGAACCTAAGCTTAAGGGTGCTCCATCTTCCACCATATCGTAGCTCTTCAATCTCGTTGTGATAGGATGAGCATGAGGGGATTCAGAAGGGCCGATCTGGTTGTGTTTCCCGTTAGACAGGGACGGAAACCTCGAGAATCATAGAACTGTTGCTCCCTGGAAGTGCCTGGGGGCAGAACCGGATGGGGTGGGGGCTTTCGACGCTCCGGTGGGGTGACTGAGTTTGACTGGGGCGTACTCGTCGCGGTGGCTGGAAGAGAAAAGAGCGCGGTGATTACGGTACTGATGGGTCGGCATGGATCGGCAAGGACATTCCGACATTCTCGAAAAATCAGGTTTCTGGCGATGACAAGAGATGTGTGAATAAAATGCGCATCAAATAACCATTTAAAACCCGAAGATATCCACAACTTCATCATCAGTGTCCATAATTAAGGTTTTCAACCACCCTCCATCAGTAAATGTGCGCATTTGTCTTTAGTGTCTTACATCTTTCAAGAGCATCTTTGGGCATCTTTGTCTTGGGATCAACATCTTGTGTCTTGAGAAACACGTCTTTCAACATCTTGCATCTTTGGTATCAAATCTTTGATCTTTTGATAAACTTCTTCTTTTGGTCAGATATTTCCCGATAATAAAGTCGTGAGTTCGGTTCTGATTGCTGCTCATTAGCACCTGACGTACCTCTCAAAGTAATGAGGAGTAGCTGCACTCGGAACCAGTGCAAAAAATGTCGTGATGGCTCCAAATCTGAAATGCGGTAAGTGTTTCAAACTCCGCTGATGGTCCGTGCGCGATCAACGATCGCGCAATCACACGTGGATGTTTTTTGATCCCCAGCTTCCTTTCTCTTCCCCGTCCACCACTCCCAGCGCTCACCTCCCTCGTCCGGCAACACACAGGAAGTACGAAGCTGCGGGACACCACACCAGCACTTCAAGTCGCAGGCCCCCCCGAGTCGCCACCCACCTGCGGCTGGGTATCAGCACGACCTTTCGTCAAGATCGGACACCACAATCCCAAGGTCAACCGTCGTGCACCAAACCGCCGTGTCGTCAAACCATCATAACCCAAGCCCCCCGGCGTCCCATGCCGACAGGAACTACCGCGCTCGACATCGAGCTCCGAGCGTGGTCTCAAGACAAGCCCGCTGCGCCTCAAATTCCGTGTCATGCCCTCGTGCTGGCAGCAACCGTCGTGTGTCAAATAATACTCAACCCAATCCCACCGCCACTGGAACCACCACGCTCCTCATCGAGCTCCGCCGCTGATATGGTCTCGAGCCAAGTGCTGCCCACCTGCAAGCCTCGCCGTCGCTTCCTCAATCTCTGTACCTGGCCCTCAAGTCATCCATTACTTCAAGACCTCAAATAGTGCTATTCTCAAGTTTCACTTCCTCGCGCAGGTCCGTTCCTCAACGCTTTCCTCTTGTGCCTCAAACCAGTCTTTCTCTGCATCCCGTCGCCTCTGGTTCCCGCTATGCAATGCCTTTTCAATCGCAGCATCGCGCCGTAGCCCTTCCAAGGCAAGCGAGGTCATGGTTCGTGTGAGTGCCCCATTCCGTGTCCGACCTTCCGAGATAACATGGTATCAGTCAGATCCACCGCGGTCTTATGTCTTTTAAGCAGTCCTTACTCTGTATACAGTACTAGAACATCCAAATACATGCCTCTTTGTGATTCTTTTTGTGTGTCTTAAGCATCTTTCAGGTGGAACTTGAACAAGAGCATGGTCGTCTTTGGCATCTTTGACAAGACAAAGATCTTTTTCAAGAAAGGGGAATCTACTTGGGAAAGACGCGACGTCTTGGCCCAAAATGCATCTTTCACGTCTTTCGCGTCTTGTCCAAGACGTGAAAGACGTGAAAGACGAATGTGCACATTTACTGATGTCGTAGAAGTAGAAGTACGTTAGGAAGTCCTAGAAATCCGGCAAAGGTTATTTTGAGTTCGAAGTCCGCAACCCTCCAGCTCGGTATCCAATCGGTCTAAGTGATTGTCATCTGGGCACAACGAACACTTCTCATCAGTGTCCACAATTAAGGTTCTCAGCGACCCTTGTGGAGTACGTTGGGAAGTTCTAGAAATCCAGTAAAGGTTAATTTGAGTGCAAAGTCCGCAACTCTCCAGCTCGGTATCCAATCGGTCTAAGCGATTGTCGTCAGTGCGCAACGAACACTTCGGGAACCCCGATAGCTATTGAATATTATCATTCAACTGATGCCGCGTGCCAAGTGAGGAGCTATCCCCGGCGTTCTAGGGTGAATTAACCTTCCGTCAGGGTCGTTGGAAGGTGGCGACAGCAACGAGGGAAGAAGGTAGAACAAGCGATCCTGTCCTATCTTATCCTTCGGAACGTGGCAACGCTTACCGAAAATCATAAAACTAGATGACGACGAAGCGATGGATTCATTCCCACTCGTCTGCGCTGACCTGGTGTCTTTCGTCTTGCATTTTCCTTGCCACCTTTACACCTCTTCACTTCTTCCTCCTCATCTTTCGTAATGGCTCGCACCCTATCTGTGCTTTTGATTCTTTGCCTTGCCTGGTTTACCATCGCCAGGTAAGGACGTCTTCGGTTCTAAATATCCGTTAATCACTGAGCACCAATGCTCTTGTAGCGCCTCTTCAACGGCGCCAGGTCGGGAACCTCCAGTGTAACATTAACCGCCTCAAGATCGTCACTAGCCTTGCTTCTACAAACACCGCTGTTGGGAAGATTGACACCACGTAAGTAACTCTTGTGTCTACTGGCGAACGCCTCGCGTCCTAATCGTATGCTCCACCAGTGACCCTGCTACCGCCAGTGCTGTGACCGCGGCACAAGCCGGCTTGACGTGTGCAGGCGCTGGAATAAAGACGATCGCGCAGTCCCTCTTCACCGGCCAGGCGGCCCCTGCCAGTGCTCGCGACCAGGTCCAAGCGGGTCTGCTCGCTGCCCAGACGGCGCTGGCCGGGATCACTGAGTGTGTATACTTCGACCCCTGGATAGCGAAAACCATAGCGCTAACCCCTTATTTAGTCCTCCTGCGACCGCCGCCGTGACGGCTGCGCAGAACCAGCTGACGACCACGATCGCAGACGGTGCCGCTGTTGTAGCGGACTGCAAGTAATATATATGGACAATATATGGACTTAGTAGCCCTGATGTTGTGAGGACGTAGGAACGGTATCTTGGACTTTAAAGAAATAACGATACAGAAGTTTGGTCGAAAGCGTAGAACATGGGTTGTTCCACTGCACTGCGAAGCCAGAGTTTGTGGAGCGGCATAGTCAATTTGTGGAAAAAGTCGCGCCGAAGGAACCACGTCTCTGAACGATCACGCCCAACAACGCCGCGTGCGCTGATATATCGCCGCAACACGGTATGTCACCGCCAGATGTCAAATTTGTCAAAGTTCGCTCACCAACTCTGCAACATGTTCAACAGGACCCGGATAGTTTGGCCGGATATTCCTGATTCATAGGTACCGTAATAGCTCTCTTCTCAAGAGGCCCGGCCATCTTTATCGATTGTGGTTGCTGTCCCGAAGATCTACAACTTTAAACGTGGAGAGCCCATCAACGGAGTAGTAATCATGGTGTAGCACAGTACATTCTACAGAACTAACGACGCTAACCCTGCCGGACAGATACGCAGCCCGACGTAGGCGCGCAAAAACCGCCACGCGGACGGCGGCGACACCTTCCATCGCCCTTCTAAAACAAAAAACGCCGCCCAAAAATACAGAATTTGCTCACAGCTCAGCCCCAAACACCGCGTCCGCACTGTTCTTCCGCTCGTGCGCACCGAACTCCGAGTCGCGATTAGCGGGAGCGTTGGCGCAAGTACCGGAGGCGGGGCAGTTGTTGTCGGGCTAAGGGTAGGCTGAGGGTAAGCCGTAACTGCAAATGGATATCAAAATGCGCAGGAACAGGACGACGTACAGAGACCGAGCGATAGCGGAAAGACAACAAGAGTGCTGAAGAATGACCGGGGAGCGTCGTGTGTGTGAGTGGGAGTAGGTACGTAGGATAGGAATTGTCCTCGACGTGTCTGGATGTCGTGCACATGAGGCTGCCGCGGGGTGGGTGCCCAGCAACGGGCTGGGTTTCTATGGCAGCGCAGGGTGGCGCGGTGGGGACAGTTGACGCTGAGCTTGGGTGGCTAAGGTCGGCTCTGGAGCATACTCGTCGTGGTGGGCGGACGAGAAAAGGCTGTGGTGATGACGACATTGATCAATATTGATCCGGATCGGCGGTTGGATGCCGACTGAGGCGTCCGAGCCGGGGAGGGTGAGTACTAATAGGGCGGTGGCTAAGGAGTGAAGTGCTCAGGTGAATAAGCAGCAGGGGACATGGTCACAATGGAGAAAAAATTAGAGAAGAGTGCGGCCGATCCGTTCAAAAGTGGGGGTCAAAGACAAAGCTGAAGTGTGAAACGCTGACAGAACCTTGAATATGCAATGTATTAAATGCACGTCGAGAGCCAAGATGATGTGCAATACGTTTTCTAAATTATTTGATTGCGAGGCAAAGCTGAAGAACTTCCCACCAGACACCATTCCAGAATTAAATAATACTCAAAGGTATGCAAAACACTGCATTCCACCCCCATGTAGACGCAGCCTGCGTCTCCGGTCTGTAGACGAAGGGGTAGACACATGTGTGTGTCTACCTACCACTACATGTGTCTACATGCAGTAGACACAAGGGGGTTTACCTTCACCTACATGAGGTCAACACCGTAGCTGAACGTAGACAAATGTAGACAAATGTAGACCAATGTAGACCAACGCAAGGGGACGTCGGGATTAAAATTTCGGATGGGGGAGGGGGGAGGGGGGAGGGGGGGGGGTCTGGCGAAGGCCGAAAAAAACTTTGCACTATAAGTTTTGGGAGGGCCATGAGAGGGTGTAAAAATGTTAGTAGAGGCATATGAGGGCCCTCAATGAATGTTAAACCTTAGTTTTTGCTTCCCATTCACCTCAGAAGGTGTTGGAATAATGACTCCAGCCAAGTTCAACCAAAAGTGGTTGGTCAGTGGTCCTGGAGGTGGTTCAAAAAAATTCTGCAGGTCCACTTACAGTCTTAGTAGGCCTCTATATGGCTTTAGAAAGGATAATACACAGTTCAAAAGTTAAAACCAAGCAGTAGTAGTTGTCCGAAGGAGGTTCGGTAGGCGGCGGGAAGTTCGGAGGGAACGGCCCGGCACTAGGGGTGGGAGATACCTTCCCGATATGGTAGGGGGGGGGGTGGGGAGTGGGGAGTCCAGCCAAGGCTGAAAAAAACTTTTCAACCCCCCTTCCGATTTTCGAATCCCGATGTCCCCTTGGACCAACGTAGACACAGGTAGAAGTAGGTAGCCAGAGGTGGACGTAGGCAGGTGAATTTTAGCAGAATGAACCATGCCTCGACTTATTCGGTTGACTTGGACTTCTTTTCAGCTTGTCGTCTTCGGTGGTCTTCGGCAATCTTCGGGTATCGTGTGTGTCACTATTTGACCAGTAGTCAGACTCTGCGCCGAAAATAGATATTCGTATTTTTGGGGCGCTTGCAACTCACATAGATTTGCATACTATTTGTCACCCTGTACTGGGCCACCTTAGCACTTTTGCCCTCTGGCCAGCAGGTCTAGCAGTTGATATGGCCAGATGTCAACCCTTGGGTGAGGACCGACATACCAGGAGTGAGGTGGGTCATTTTAGGGCATTTTTACGTCGTGTTCTGAGCCGCCACCGAATTTATTTTGGGCCGGACCCCAAAATAACAATCAACGGGGTAGTGGGCCACCGGCCTAATTCAGGCGTCGAGACTTGTACCAAGCAGCTTGGAGTACTCAGAATGACTCAAGAGGTTCTAACGTATGATTATATACCCTCATAATGGGAACTAAAGGTGTACAAGGGTTATAACTAGTGGTACTTCCGGGAAGGGAGGATGGCGGAAACTGCGGTCTCGACGAAATCACCTGCGCTACAAAGTAGAGAGACCACTATTGGGTAAAATTAAGTTCTGGAGGGATAAATAGGAAGCAATGGGACATACCTGGATACATTGGATGCTCTCTCCATAGCAGTACCCCTCCAAACAAAATCCATTTGTTTCCGACACCGAAATTGGCTAGTTCGATGGAATGGCTCACAGCGAATGCGAAGATGACCGGGGGAGGGCGGAACGGAAGGATGAGGGCATCTGAGTGCATGTAGTCAGTGTACATACCGAAATTTAGGGCGGCAGCAATGTCCGGTGCGTCGCCTTAGGGCAATCTATCTTGGGAAGCTCACGAGAAGGGCGGGCCGTTTTTGGACAGTCTAGCGGAGATTTTAACTCATTCTGGTGTCTATTGTCCACAGGGAACATTGAATTGGTCGAGAACGAGGAAAAAGAAAAGGGCGAGTGGTGTTTGGAGATAAGGAATGATCAATTCTCACCCTACCATCGGAACCAAACGGACCACAGCCTCCGATCAATACATCACTCCGGCTAGAAATTTGATGAACAACATCCTTATACATCGTATTCCATCCTCCAAGCACGAAACCACGCACTTCTGCAACACAAGAGCCTGTATTATCCAAGTGGCCCAGTACCCAGTCGCTAATAGTATTTGCAGGTGAGAAGGAAACATAGAATTATGACATGAGGCGGGCTCTAAGAGCCAGCCGGCTGAGAGGCAGGGTGTGTCTACGGCGGCAGGCGGATGTAGACGAACGTAGCCGCAGGTAGCCAAACCTAACCGACGTAGCCGAGGTGCGTCCATGCGACGTATAATGACGTAGCCAACGGTACACGTAGGGTGTGTCTACCCCTTTGTCTACCGCTGTAGACACACGTAGAATAATGTATAATAATGTAGACGAGGGTTCGTCTAAATAGGGGCGGAACGCAGTGAAATTGAAGGGCCGAATCATTTGCCGACCAGGTCAACAACCATGAGTTCGCCCCTGCGGCCTCTGTACATTTCAACTGCGTGTCACACTCAACCGGTATCCCGTATGGCGGAAGGTCCGGCCTTGCCCGCGACTATAACGCTTTGAGAGGATTACTTCTCACGAGCCAGCAGATGACGCGGGCACATGCGCATCCAGGTGTTACAGTCTGTCACAAAAGAAAATGCACACCCTTGCTTTTCTGCCATAAGTCAATGATATCGAGGTGCTCGTTCAGGATTTTCAGCATGGAGGTATGTAGTCGGCTGGGAGGTAATTTATGTGAAGAAGTTTCTGTGGCTGTGCACTCGGCCCGACGCCGAACGGCCACGTGATGTTGATCTTTCCTGTGACGCGTGGATTCCACATGATTGTAAGTGGCCGGCGAGCGGCGGGCACAAACAGGGTTTTTTTCTAGGGTAAGTACTGGAAGGGCAGTAGCAAATGAGGATTAAAAATGGGTGCTAGAAATTATCTGAGCAAGTTCAACTTAATATTCCACTTGAACCCCAAGAGACCAGTTGAAGTGCAAAACCGCTGGCTTAAAGCAATTAATAACCGCCTCGCAATTGATTGCGCACTCACCAACAGCATGAAGTGGGAAAAGAAATCAATTAAAATGTCACTAGTTAAGGCAACTTGGAAAAATGTTCTGAAAGATGAACACTTGCTCTCGAAGGATTGGCCGAGAACAGTCGGGGTCTTAGTGGGTGTTGGCTGAGTTGGCGATGATGGTGGAACGGCGGCCCTGTGCCGCCGCGAAGCCAGAGTCGGCGAAGCCAAAGCCCCACACGAGGTGCCGCTTTGGCACGGTGCGATCGCGCATTTCCCCGCGAGATTGCAAAACACGTCTGGCCGGGTTCCAAGTCCATGGCCTCAACATAACAGGTGGATTGTGACCGACTATGTCGGCCCGGAAGTGCCTTTGAATCGTTCACGACTCGGGCATGGAAGGGGCAGCAGGAAGGCGAAAGCCGGAATGCCCTCACGTAACCACTAGAAGTATAAACGTTCCTCCAAAAAAATAAAAAAAAAAGAATCCGAGAGCATCCGGGAACTCATTTCCTGAGTTCTCTCGAACATCTGGCGGGCATTGCGCCAAGTAGTATACATTCTTTGCTGACCTTGTTCCTGGAATTTAATTGAAGTTATTCCTCGCAGATTACTTACAGTCAGATTGACCTATAAATTTGATATGATGTCTTTATAAGTATTACGAAGGGCTGGACGGACCGGCATTTCCTCATATTGTATTTATTTCTTGTTTACAAGGTATTCAGATATCCCACATGATGAGAATGC
The DNA here is from genome assembly GCA_029378385.1 of Mycena metata. Taxonomy (NCBI): domain Eukaryota; kingdom Fungi; phylum Basidiomycota; class Agaricomycetes; order Agaricales; family Mycenaceae; genus Mycena; species Mycena metata. The sequence continues at coordinate 316,330 of JARKIB010000107.1, read as the reverse complement.
AGAATACCGGTGAACTAAGACACACATTCAAAATCCCGGTCCGTCCAGCCCTCAGTGATGCTCATAAAGACATCATATCAAATTTATAGGTCAATCTGACCACAGCACAGAGTATGCGACAAGTTCTGTACAAAAAGGCCGATATTTTCCCAATAAGGCAATTATGATCGCATCAGGAAAAACGGAGACCGTGGTGCCCTCCGCATTTGCATTGCGAACATAATGAGCATATTCACAAGGCAAACGAACAAGAACTGAGCTCACAATAATGATTCTCGTTGAAAAGTGTAAAAAAAAAAAAAACAGCCCGCGCCCTAAGTTCCGCAAATGGCTGTAAGGTTTGGGCTGAAAAAAGTATCCAGCAAGACATGGAGAAGATAGAGGTGAGCTGGGTTTATTCTACTGTTGCTCCGGCTACTTTTCGGGTAGTAACTGATGCTGTGGGTGGATACTGCCAGCATCTTTATTAGCTAATAAACTTCCAAATGTGGTTAGTCTTTGATCGAAGCTGTGCTCGATACTCCTCTGGATAAGCGTTGTTGTACAACCCTCACCCAGTCCTTCCTGCTCAATACCATGGCGCCAACTTCAATCAAGTTTGTTTCTAATGTTACACCGGCCTCATTTGGTTCCTCGGAAGCCTCTGTATCTGCACCGGAGCCCATAACGAAGCGCAAACGCGGACGGCCAAAAGGCTCGAAAAATAAGCCAAAGGACGAGTCCTCCGCGCAACCCGAACGCAACGCGGAGGCCCAGAATTATTTTCATGCAGTCTCTCCGCTGTCTAACACCGTCCAACCGGTACTTGTGATTCAAGAATCGGGTTTTTCAATACACCGCCCAGGTCTTCGAAATGAGGCCGCAGAGTCATTCGCAAATTTAGTGCGTGTTTATTTTCTCTTGACACTCAAGTTTATTAATCTAATTTAGGACATGCACATTGATACGGGTCTCCTCGATCCCGCTCAACGCGACGCCAATGTGCCGAAATCCCCTTCTTTGAGCGGGCCCGTAGAATCATTCGCGCACATTGTATGTGCTCTTTATCCTATGAAATTACTGTGTACTAATTGTATTCTAGTATAAACATGTCAATTCTCGTGCTGCGCCTCGCGACGTCGAGGTGCACTCAACGGAGATTCAGAATGAGCAACAGTCCTTTATGGTGTGTGTTCTCTTGGCTTAAAAATTCAAGGGTTCTGATAATATCCTAGGCTGCGCACACCGACTCAACCTCAAATTACCGGACTCTGCGCGCTGAGAGGGTCGTCGATGGCGCTGTGCGCCACGAGGTCAATGTGCAGGCAGGTGTCCCTGCTGCCAATAGGACTCTCGGCGGCGCTGTGCACCACGAGGTCAATGTGGAGGCAGGTGTCCCTGCTGCCAATAGGACTCTCGGCGGTGCTGTGCACCCCGAGGTCAATTTGCGCGCAGATGTCCCCACTGCCGCGCCGCGTGCATCTCACGGTCGCGGCGTTATTAGCCGGGCGCGTATACAAGCGGATGCAGCCCCTCTCGTCGTATCTCCTCCCTCCCTTCCTTCTGCTTCAAATACATTGGATACACGACCTCTGGGCTTCATTACCGATGTAGAAAACGAAAATGATTTCAATTCATTCGTGAGCGGCGGCATTGGCACGGAAAATAATGATAATGAGGAGGAAGTAACACCCAATGAGAAAGCTCCCGGGTCTGCCGAGCGCGAACCCAAGTGGCTCTGGCGGCGTTGTCGACGTACTATTCCTCCCGCCGAGGAGCTGTATCCTTTAGTTCACAAGGTATTCATGACCTATGGTCCCCTCAAGGACGCAAAGACAGGTCTTCCGCTATTTAATACCGCTGCTTGGAAAATTGCCAAAAACATCTTAGAGTTGATCAAGAACGGCTATGTCTCTGATCCTTCCGGTGTGCAGCTATATTATTGCATTGGCTTTGACAAGAAAGCAGGTGGACTTGCGATTTATCGTTGTGTGCGCGGAACAAATGGTGTCGAGGGCGGTGTACACACACATCTGTTGGCAAAGTTGCCATCTCGTGGGGCTTCAGTTCGCCACATGGTTGCATGTTTGTTGGATTTTATATTATGCCATAACCTTCGTGTAAGTCTCCCCTTATTTTTTCCTCTTTGAATTTGTAACACTAACTAATTCCAGGTTGGTCACTTCAACTCAACCGGCTATAAGTACATTGGCCATGACTCTATCTGGCTTTTGAACGAAATCCAAGAGCTGGAGATTACACTAGGAGAGTACTACAATTGCCTTCCAGCTCAGCTCATGTGGGTCAATGGAAATCTCTACACAAAAACTGAGCAGACTGCGGGAATCATCCAAATTCCGAAATCTGTCCGTGATCTTGTGAAAATACAGCCGTTCAACCTGGAGACCGACTCTGACCAAAAACAAGCTTACCTTGCAAAGATGCAGGGTACTCGCAAGCCTGTGCTACCGGTTCACACCATTGCTGAAAAGAAATTATTTGCCGAGCTCATGCGGACTTCACCGACCTTCCAAAAATGCAGCACATCAATGTCCCTTGCCGCTGCCGAAATTTGGAATCAAAAGGCGGAAACTACGGTTGACATTTACTACAAGGTGCATCACACGATCTTCTGTCTTTGTAACTCTGATTTAATTTCCATTAGCTTGAAGAGCAGCTTACCGCATACTTGAATGGTCCGTACAAAGACTCCGCCAATATCCGGCAGTCCTGTGCGCAAGCGCGAGGGCAAACAGACTCTCTGCATCGCGATCTTCAAGACCCGCAGCGTGCAAAGAAAATTGTGAATACAACATCTGGTTCTCTTGTTCCGCATCAAGTCACTACTGGGTTTGATCAGTCTGCCGAGGGCTCAAGGCATGCTTTACATTCCATATTTCCTTTGCACAAAACCTGTTTTTTTTTAGTTCAACTGTATCAACATCAACAGTTTTACACTTTGCAGAAATTTAGCATCTTCCCCAAGCTGTTGCAAGATCTACCGTCGAAATCAGCCAAAAGCGTGCAGCTGATCAAGAACCTGCGGGTCAACCACCCACCAAGCAAGCAAAAACACGCTCATGTGTTCGTTGTGGTGCGGCAGAAGGATGCAATGGACGACGGTACTGGTATAACTGCACCAACGCTTGCCGTGACTGCGGCAAGGGCAGTCTTCAGCGGTGTGTGGGTCGTTCTTCCAAGAAACCAAATGTTCGAAGATGCATTGCAGCGCAAAATTTGGACTCGGACGATCTCACCAAGGCCGCATGGTCGGCGTTGGGCTTGGGGACCAGTTCAAATCAACCAACATTCTCATTCCAGAATACTAATACCACTAGATCACATGAGTAGAATATCAAGAAATCTTGTTCTATTTCATATTTGAATTGCTCAGTACAGAATATGCCCACATTCAATGCATTTGTTCTACTTGTATTCTGCAACTGAGTTCGGTGAGTTTGAAGTTATTATTTGAACATTCCCAAGCTATAGGAAGGGAGGGAAGGATGGAGAGATAAGCCTTGTACGCTGTTTGCGTAGATTATGCATTGGCTTTGGCGGCCCGATGAATTTACCTTTTTGAGCCCTCCAGCATCTCCATCAACCACGAGACCGGCCGCGGGAATCCATGAGTACCCGGTTCGTTTTAAATTACCCACGATTTTTTTGATAGGAGGCCGCACTCTTCAAAATTGGCGCCGCAGGCCGAAAAAAAATACTGTACCATTACGTTCAAATCGACAGGGGGGGTGACGCGTGACTAGTTCGATGAATTCGACATTTCGACAGCCACTCGACAGGTGCGTGACAAGCGAGAAAATTCGACATGGGCCGCAAATCCTATCTTTTGGTTGAAGGTAATTTCTCAGCATACCACAGAAATATTTGCAAAGTTAGTTGAATGCTCTTCAATATTTTCTTATGAGTTCTTTTTGCAGGCTATTTCAGGTTGATTTTAGGCCAACACACTCAAATTTTAGAGTTGTGGGTATAATTGTCCAGGAACTGGTTTGAAACACACTCAGCAGGGGCAGAAAGTTGCAGGGATTTTTCATGCGGTTTCATACGATTTTTTTGGCGGTGTGACGAACCACTCGACCTATTCGACACCGGCCTCCGTGACGCGTGACCGCGACCAAAGTTCGATATCGATAAGGGGGTGCGTGACGCGTGACTATCGATTTGAATGTAATGGTACAGTAATGTGAGGAAGCTGATATGAAGGAATGGATGCATTCTGACTCCCATGAAAATTTTGGAACAGCTGGTGTGAATCTTCCCTCTCCTCTCTCCCTTTCCTTTTTGGGAATTTATTATTTCGCTGACGAATCCACCCACAACACCAGTAACTAGCCTACTTTTCAGTGAGTTCACCTCGGAAGGCACCGTCACTGTCAGCGGAAACGACAAGTGGTCACATTTTGTGCACCGGCACGTGCAATTGTTGGCGATATTTTCGGTCCTCTGAGCACAAACCGTCACTTCGTTCCTGTTTGTGAATTTCTCGACAACTAGCCAACCGTTCCACACAGTCCAACTTGCACACTCATCCCTCACCTCAGGGGATGGCTATTCTCGACTCTCCCACCAAGCGCGCACATTGTCGCCTTGAAATCCGCCAAAGCTAAAAACTGCGATATCAAAGCAGAAGTCGGCGGATCCATCTCGCAGATCAATCGAATTTATGCCAAATGGAAGGGCAAGAAACAATTTTATGGGAAGACGCCTGGGCGGGGCCGAAAAGCCATTTTAACCGACCGGGACGTGCGTAGAATCATCTGCACGGTCCATACGGGAGTCCACGCCGAGAGGAACATGGCAACATATAAAAATCGGTGTCCAGAACGGTGCCTAACGCAATGAGGCACGGGCGGCATAAGACTTGTGAGTAAAGGCGCGGAGGACCTGGTAGCAATAAAAGGCAGGATACAAGTACAAAGGGGCGGACATACAGATTCTCCATGTGTCTAGATATCGAAGGCAATGAGAGCCGCCGGTATGGGACGAATGTGGACGCCACGGGAATGATGTTCCACCTGGATTCAGCAACGAGAAGGGTAGGACGGGCAAGTCCAATCATAATCCAGTAGCTGAGGGCGCGGCGCGCCCCGAAAGCACGAATATTGGACTGCCAACGCAATCTGCTCGTATGAGCACGGCAGCACGGCAGCAAGGATAAATTCGTGCGCGGTATGCATAGGGGGAAAAGAATGAGTTATGATTGCAGGGCGCCGTCGAATGAAGAGGAAATTTAACGCACCTTCAATCCCCTGTCGACGACGGCGAAGAAAGCAGCAGGTGTGGGAATCATGCGAAGCAGCAGAAAAACCAGTCATGAAGAGGCACTTCTTAGGATAAAAGATTAAGCATTTGAGAGCCACTCGCTATTCTCGAAGCGTAACACACTGTCACACATTTGATGGGGCTCCCGCCGAATGCTCTTTTTGGAGCTCATCACGCCGGATGGCCGTCCTCGGCCCGATGGCCAATTCACTTAATCGTTATCTTGAGATTCGTTGGCAAATTTTATCTGGTAGGTGGCTCGTTGGCCATGCCGAGCACTTCACTTTATTAATTTTGCTGAATAAAGTCAATTCTTGCCAACCCATTCCAAGAGTCGGTTATTCAAAGATGTTTTCCACCCCTGTACTTGCCTAGCTCGGAGCACATCACCTCAAAGACCTGGTGGTTGGCGGGGAGGCCTCATCAATAAATATGTACAAATGGATCGCTGATGGCTCGATCGCTGCCCACTCCCAGAAGTACAGGAGAAAATCCGAGCCGAAGATATTCAGGACCCTGAGCAGTTCAATATATTGGGATAATTCTATTGAGAAACCCCGGTTGCAGGCAGAAACCCCCACTTGAAAATAGAATTCTATCCAGAAACCCAGGTTTCCGCCGGACGCGCGCCGGGATCTGCCTAATTAGGATTTTTGTAGTATGGCAGTGGAAAGCAAGTGGAAGGAGAGCTCAAATAACTGTGAACTGAGAATATGCCTACGGCCCACATCATTTTCTCCTTTGAGCAGGCGCATCGTGCCGTGGTCGGGCATCACGCGGCACGGCCGGGTACAGCCGATTCATATGCGCCCAAGGCGGTACATCTGACAGATTTACAGTCAGGAATTAAGATGCAGCTTGCTCATACAAGGCAGAACAGTTGAGCAAAACTCATTGTGCGGGGACAACACGAATAATGCGGCATCCTCGGCTTGATGCGGAGTCTTGGGTTACCCTGGCAAACAATCTGCCCAGAGAGAGTGTTGGCTGTTGTAACCGTTCGCAGTTCAAACACATGAGTGAAAGTCTTAGACTGTGCTCACGCAACCGACTGTCAATGCCCCGCCGGTCGGGTTCCGAGGACAGGAAACCGCGGTGCCATCAGTGCCGAGGCCATGCCGCACTTCATCTTCGGCTGGTGAGTAACAAGTGAGGGGCAGCAAGTAAGATCCCTCAACACCACCTCACAACCTCTCTCTGGGGCAGCTGATCTGGTGTACACTTTCTGTCTCGGCCGGAGGCCCGGATCACGGAGAAACCCCCAAAAGTTCAATGATTCGTGGGTTTCCGAATAAGGGGGGGTTTCTGTCTGCACCCCGGGTTTCTCAATAGAATTATCCAATATATTGGGCGGGATCTTCCTCACGGGCATCAAAATCCTCGTAATTGTTACTATGCCCGCATCGACGTCTCGTAATCTTACGACGTCCCAATTTACGGTTCTACTTTATTTCCCCAGTTGGTTTGATTGCGTCCACCCGCATGGATTTGTTCCGACCAACACACCCTCGAAATTTGCACCCTGGACGTGACTTCGGCATTTGAGGCAAGAGAAGTGATGTTGGAATTTCAGGACGTATAGACGCCAGGGAGGACCAGACTTATATATCTAGTATATTTTCTTGAAATTTTTGTCATTATGCTTACATGACACCCTTTGTTTGATCGCCCTTCTCTTATGCTGACAGTTGTCGGTCGCCTGGAGGTTCTATCACCTTGGGACGAAGACACCCCCAAAACGGAGGTTCCGAATTGGGGGACATCCGCCAGTGCTGTTGTCTACTATTTGGCCTTTGATTCGCGTGCGCGGCAGATCACCGGCGAGCGACTGGCAATCAACTCGGCCAAATCGCGAGTCCTCCAGGTTGAAATGATGTTCAAGGTTTTTGAACCATCCTCTACAGCAGTATGAGTGCTTAAGAAATAAAAACACTCTGCATGCCACCTCGGTAGAAAAGCTCTTACTGTATTATTCCTCAGAGTGTGCTGATTGATCCCGCGTGATGTGCCGCTTGTGCACATCAAAGTACGCCACAGTACCTCCGTTTTTATTGATGCCGACAACAGTACCCCCTGATCGGAGTCTCAAAATCCTTTTGCGAGTAAAGGTTTCCCGTGTATTGTGGACCGATCGGTCTTGATCACAGGGTCGTTTTACCTACGGCCTTTGTCGAAACACATGCCAAAAAATTCCCAATCGACAGACGTTGGAGTTTTCAAACACCACCAATCGAAACACACCCGAGGAAATAGGGTGAGGCGGTGGCGGCCAGGGTCCCTTTCGGGATGTGCCGACTTGTAGTACGTCGGCCGAAAATATTAGCCAATAGAAATTGAAAAATCATTTAGACGGACAATCTGCCAGAAATCCAATCAAGAATGAGAATCCAATTCGTTGTCTCAACTGCACCCTAGTCCATTCCCTCCCCGCCTATCACCACCGTTACTAACAGCCTGCTCCTTCCTTATGCATTCGGCTGAAGACACAATACAATACTATATTTAAATGGCGAGACAACGGCTAGTCACCCACACCTTGTGGGTTGTAAATAGAATTTTTCAATAATTCCAACTCCGGTTTGATTCCGGGAATCTCCTGAGTGCCGCGGCCATGTCTCAGTGATATCAAAACCATGAGCCCCTTCAGTTCACGACCTGTTTCTTCCCTTCCTTGTACGATGTCTTTTAATTCAAACATCATTCTTGGGTGCATTCCTTCTCCCTGAATTTTCGAAACACGGTCCTTACTTCCTTCATTTAGGGCTTTGCTCGTGGGGACCTGGGCGAATTCAGTGAGTATTTGTCTTGCCACATCTTCGCGTTTTGAGACGATTATAAATGCTAGGTTCTGTACACCCTCGAAGTTATTCAGGTATATAGGTCCAAAGTTCATGGCGGAGAGATGCTAAACTGGCTCTAGGGAGCTTACTATTACCGCCACTTCAAACGCGACAATTGGAAGTTGAAGGTTGTACCCTTCAGTCGTGTATTTATGTTAATCCTCTGATCTTCGGTTCCGCCTCGTAGTTGCTAGTATTATCTGCTCTCGCGATTGATTCCGTGTCGATGATCGCAACCTATACCTCTGTCTATCTCGTGTGTAGCTCATTCTTCCACCACATGAATGGGCTGATATATGCTATGTGCAGTATACAATCACTCACTGGGGTGTGTCTTTCCTCTTGATCTACGACTGTTGCTGACCCAGTTCGCTTTTTCTCAGGAAATTTGGCGTATCTGGAGAACCAGTATTGGGCAGGTCATTTCGTTCCTATTCGAAGAAACATAATCGAACGCATGTCATCGAAAAGCCTGACCCACTTTACCTCTTTACAACTGGCGTCGTGACCGCTTTGGTGCAAAGTTTCCTGACTGTTAGATACTGGCTTCTGTGCGCGTTTATGCCATTGTGTCGAGGCCCGGCTACTAACTCGCTCTAGAACCAAAAACAAATTCATCACCCTCACTTTATTCGTCTTCATCACGGTCGCAGTAAGCTTCTATCCCTCCTCCACCCCTTTAACCTCTGATCTCAGCTGTCGCTGATAGACCGCCGGCGCGTTCGCTTCTGGTGTCACGATCGCGATCTCCCCCGGATATAAGGATCGGGCGAAAGCCACAATCCCCGCCACGTGTGTCATCTCTTCTGAGGTCTGTTCGACTTTAACTAACATGCAAATGTAGAATCTGGCTTGTCAGCGAAGCCGTTACGGACATTTCCATTGCGTCGGCCCTTCTGTGGGAATTCAGGAAGGTCAAGACCTCATTCAAGGAGATGGAGAGGTGAGCTTGCCAGTCACATCAGGAAAATTCCAAATTACATGAGCCACTATGAGCTGCTACATAGACCCACATAGACGCCATAGACCTTATAGACAACTGCTATAGTGTCTATGTGTGTCTATCAGTGTCTATAAAACAGGCTATAGACGCCATAGTGATTTAGGATTTTTCCTGATGCAGCATCACCGACCGGATCTAATTCTCGTCGGTAGTCTGCGGGATAGACTAATGGCACAAACCATCCAGACCGGAGCCGCTGGGGCGACCGTAGCGATGGCTGTCTTAATCGCGTAGGTGTCAGCGATGTCCGGTATTTGTCGAACTTATACAACTGTTCGTCTAGGTTTCTGGTAAACAAGGAAAGCAATGGTAAGCTTCTCGGCCTTTCAACTTTCCATTCCTGGCTCACATATCCCAGTCCCCTACCGGCATCGCCTACACCCTGGGCCGCGTCTATAGTTTGACCATGGTTCGCACTCTAATAAAAAAATCTCTGCGTTGGTTGCGTCTCACAAAACTTGCAGCTCGCGAATCTCAATGTTAGGAAAACCGGAGACACGTGGATAAGCAAGGGCACGATTTCGGGTGCCGCGACTCGTAGTGAGCGTGGAAATCAGGCGCGGAGCGAAGGCGGCGACGACTATATCGACATTCGTGAGTTTCTAGTTTGCGCTCTGCGTCTGCTGATCTGATGCCATCGTGGTTCAGATGTCCACCGGACGGCTGTGGTACTCGAACTTTCAGGTTCTGAATAGACCCGTCGCTAATTTTGCCTTGCGAGGTTCATATCGACACTCCGCAACAGTTTTCTATGGGCTCGCTAAAAAGCAATGTGAGATATTTCTCTCGTTCAACCTCTATAGCCTGAGTGTCGATGCTAACGCGGTGATAATTCTAGCCTGGCCAGGGTCTTCATGATAGCCCCGACGTCAACAAAAAGATGGCAGCGACCGCCGGGGTCGCCTTCCTCTTAAACAGGAAATTCATTGATGTTGAACATGTTCAAGTTTTCAATCTCATCCCTGGCCGCGCACTAATGATTACTGTACCCTGGCACAAGGGCCGATCTCTCACCGTGCTGAATATCTATGCGCCAAACAGCCCAAAAGAAAGGGAAGAAATGTGGACCCAGCTCTGGTTGAAATGGAAAGCTAACAGCCACTTACCGCTCCCCTCCGTGGTACTCGGTGATTGGAACTTTGTAGAAGACCCACGAGATCGCCTGTCTGGAAGAACCGATCCGGTTCCTGCCAGCTTCTATCGGCTGAAATCCCTCTTCCAAATTGAAGATGGATGGAGAAATACCTTCCCGGATGAACACCAATATACATGTGTACAACGGCGTTTCAACCCATCGACTGGGTTGGAATCGGTCTCTCGATCGAGACTCGACAGAATTTATGTCCACCATAATTGCTTCGAGATGTGTCGATCTTGGAGAATCGACAGGACGGCTGTAAAACCACTCCTTGGTTAAAATGCAAATGGTCTGCAGAACTGACCAGAAACCCGGTCACGGCCGATTCAGCTTACCACTTTACCTGCTGAAAACCCGGAAATTTACCAACGAGATCCGGCGTCTGGGTAAAATCCTCCAGTCTGAATGCGAGGAACTAAACCAAACACCTCGCGACAGCACCCGTAATGTCCAAATTCAAACGAGATACCATCGAACACGCGCGAAAATGCACATTGCTGGTTGAAGATGAAGACATACGGAATTTACGTACCTGGAAAGCGCAACTCCACCTTGTAATACACGATTTGGAGATCCCCCCTGAGGACCGTAATATAACAGCTTACCTTCTAGAGAAGAAGATCAATGATACTCTCCGGGAACGAGCGCAGAACAAAAAGGACATATCACAAGCACACTATGATGTTGAGGGAGAATCCCTTCACAGCCGCTACTGGACACGCTCTGCAACAGGATACCATATGAAGGAGACGATTCACGAATTTACTAAAGGCAACCCGAGTTCTGGTCCGACTCAATTTGAGTCCCGCCCCAGCGCGATGGCAGAGATGGGGCGTGCATACCACGATAACATACAGAAGATAGACGTCCCTGAAGACTATGCAAAGATGCTAGCGACCGAAATTGTGCTTGAACAATGTGACGCACATCTGAAGAAAGACCAACACGACTCAATGAACAGAGATCTTCTGGCCTACGAACTGAAAACTGCCCTTAAGATGTCGAAAAATGGCTCCGCGCCCGGTATAGATGGACTTCCATATGAGTTCTACAAGTGGCTTGAAATAGAATTCAGAACTGACCCAGAGAACGCATTTGATATACTAACCTTCCTCGAGAGCCTTTTTGCAGACATTGAATCGCAAGGAGTCACTCCTGGTACACATTTCCACACCGGATGGATGTGCCCTGTCTATAAGAAAGGTGACCGCGCCGAGATCGCAAACTACCGACCAATCACCCTGTTAAATATAGACTATAAACTGTTGACAAAGAGTTACTTACTCCGCCTGGCAGACATTGCCCCCGAAGTTATCCATCGCGAGCAGGCGGGCTTTATGAAAGGTCGTAAGATAGAAGATCAGGTGAAACAATTGAAACACCTACTCAATTACGCGGATGCCGTTGAAGAAAACGGAATTGTAGTGGCTTTAGACCAGGAAAAGACGTACGATAAGGTCGACCATGAATACCTCTTAGCCGTCTTGAATAAAATGCGATTCCCGGAGAAATTCCGCAACCTCGTCAAGACCCTGTATACGGGGGCTGAAACCCATGTTATGGTTAACGGTGAAATGAGTAAACCTTTTACAGTAACACGTGGAGTCCGCCAGGGTGACCCTCTCTCCTGCCTCCTTTTCAATATCGCCATCGAGCCCCTTGCCTGTCTGCTGCGAAATTCTGAGCTGAAAGGTGTCAACGTTCCCGGAACGAACCGTAAACTCCTTGTATCCCTCTTCGCCGACGACACAACAATATATCTCACCAATTCCGACTCGTGGACAGCCCTCTGGCGAATCCTAGATCTATGGTGCATGGCCTCAACAGCGAAGTTCAACATGCGAAAGACTGTAATCTTACCTTTTGGTTCAGCTGAATACAGAAAACAATTTATTCTGACCCGAAAGATGAATGAAACAGCGCCAGAAATTCAAAGAGATCTGACCGTCGTCCCGGACGAACAGACCTGTCGATTCCTGGGAGCTTGGATTGGAAATAATGTTCCTTACCTGACACCATGGCCAGAGGTCACTGAAAAGATCTCGAGAGACCTAAGCCGCTGGGATGAGAAGCACCCTACCTTGGAGGGTCGCAGGCATGTCATAAACATGATCATTGGCGGGAAGACCCAATATCTTACCCGTGTGCAAGGCATGCCAAAGGACATCGAAGATCAACTGATCAAGATGCGCGATGAGTTCCTGTGGGAAGGTAAGAAACCTCGTGTAGCCCATGATACCATGCGCCTTCCCCTCGAAGAAGGGGGAAAACAAATTCTTGACATCCGATCCAGAAATGACGCGATCGACCTTTGGAACCTGAAGGAATTCCTGAAACAGGGTGATGACAGGGCAAACTGGCCATTCTTGGCAGAACACACCGTCTTCAATCGCTGGAATATCAACCAAGCAGTGGGAAGATACGGATCTTTGTATAATATCTTCATGCAAGACATCCACATACCCGCGTGGCGAAGCAACCCGCTAGCGTATGGCATCCGCCGTATGATTCTAGCTGCTAAGAAGTACGGCTTGAAGTTCACAGGCCTATCAATCTCCAGAGAAATACAATTAGCAATGCCAGTATGGAGCCATATTGCACTTGACTGTAAGAAGTTTGACAGAGTCAGAAGAAAAGACGCGCTCAAGTGCTTACGAGAGAACCACGATACACAGAGTGTGGCTGACATCCTGAAGATTGCCGAGCGGAAGACCACAGTGATAACGCACCCACACACACTCAACCCCTCCGCAATCGGTCGCAAAAATTGTGGTTGCCCGTTGTGTCGGAGAGACCGTAACGAATTTGGCTGTCGCAATCCCGGGCAATGTGTTGAGGCTGCAAAGATTGTACTAGACTGTATTCACCCTAAGTGGAATCCCCTGGTAGATAACAAAGACCTCTGTGAACGGCTCCAGCTTTCGGCCGTAGAACGATCCGCAAATAGCCATGGCGGTGAGGAGGAAGATGCAAGTCTGACATTTGATCCGGAGTTCCGTTTGGCTGATCTTTCACACGGTTTCCGGATATTCGCGTTTGAAGACCACGCAACCCAACTATCAACAAAACGCTTCAGTCTACCAGACCCCGACTCAAAGCCCTTAGATGTTTACCTTCATGCAAAAATCTTACACCCAGGCGAAGAACACGCGGAAATGCTAACAGTGTTGCTAGTAAACGACACGGAGAATCAGTGCGACGTCAAAATTGAAGAATTGCTTCTAATCTCCTTCACGGATACTCAAATTGACCAATCCTTCCACACGGCAATCCTGGGTGGTCTATTATACGCCTTGCAACATCTTCCACAGGATATTGCCCTCACTGTTCACTGCTGCTCCGGTTTCCTCGGTGATGTTTTGGTAACTCACCGCGCAAAAAACGAAAATGATCTCCTTGGACCCCACTACCGACTCATTCAAAGTACAGTTGCCGCATTGCAGGAAAGATCCGGAAGGACTTACTTCAAGAAGGCACACACCAACCCGGCCACAGCCCTAGGTACGCAACCCCGGTCCCAACTATTGTGGATACACAACCTGACCTAATGTTCAGCACCCCAGGAGTACTGCTGAAGGAGGGAACCCAACGCACATTCACCAAGGTTATCAAATCCATGAAGGAGAGACCAATCCGGAGGGGAACACTGTCCAACCTTGACCGAATTCGTTTCGCCGTCGAAAAAGAGTTTGGCTTTCGACCAACTGACCGCGCCGTATGGAATTCTATTAGATCCAATAATATCGACCGCTCAACTCGGAATTTCCTCTGGAAATGTCTGCACAATACCTTCCATGTTGGTCGCTTCTGGGAACATGTAGACAACCTAGAATCTCTAGCTCAATGCCAAATTTGTCGGGTGCAAGATTCTCTTGAGCACATCATGCTGGAATGCGAAGCTCCTGGCCAACATCAAGTATGGCGACTCACCGAGACACTGTGGAAGTCAAGATATACTCATTGGCCCAGGGTGAACTGGGGACTTATTCTTGGGTGCGGTCTTGCCAGATTTAAACCCTATACCGGGAAACCAGTACCAGCGCAGAATCGCTTCTACACTATCATAGTGACAATATCAATGAAACTGATATGGAATTTGAGAAACGAAAGGATGTTTGAGACACACTGTGCAGCAACAAATAAGGAGATACACAATCGCTGGGTCTCACTTATTAACAGTGCCTTAAAGAGAGACATATTACTCACAAATCAAGCTCGCTTCGGCTCTCTCGCCATCAAGAAACAGGTAGTTCTTAACACATGGAGCGGTACTTTGCTTGAGGAAGATTCCCTGCCGGATGATGGGACAAAATCAAAGGGGTTTTAGTGGGTATACGACCCATCACTCGAAGGAATGGAGTAGGTTAACTCAAAGGCCAGAGTCCCACACGAAGGTTTATAACTGTGCGTAACGGCATTTCCTCCTGGACTTAATTCCCGGCTATATTGGTAAATCCCAATTCATTCAGCGGGTACGCTTGGAATGCTTTGCAGACCGAGTTGTATTATTCAAACGCTCCAAAAAAAAAAAAAAAAGATAACATATGTATATGCACATCGGGTCACAAGACGAAGTGTTACGTGTCGAAAATACTACAAAGATATGAACATCTGTTGAAGGGAAGCCAGGAATCTTGTCTTGCGGGTTTTGCAAGTAGAACAGCCAGGAAATGCTTGAGTTTGATGCACATGCTTGATATTGTAGGCTCTTTGGGGTCTTGATTCCAAATCTTGTGCGACACGCCGTACAGTAAAAGAATAGATCTTGCAGATGTTGCCGTGTAAACCTTGGGAAAGGGGTAGATTTGAGGATTAAAGCTTGGATTATGTCATCTTGGAACTTGAGGCAGCTTGGCAAACAGAGGAAAGAAGAGACCAGCGACTTTGAAGTAAGAGGAAAATTTAAAGATGGGGGTCAAAAGAAGGGAAGTAACGATCTCCGATCATTCGGTGTTCATAAATATGGTGACCACGGTGATAAGCCTGGAAAATGGCCACCTATGAAACTTTATCATTTCTATGGTTGTGTTATATTTCCAGCAAGCTATCACTATTCTTAAATAGCTTATATCATCTCACAAGAGTTGGTGCTTCGCCCGAGCAGCTGGCTATGGGTGTAACGTGTGGATGAATGCTTTGGCTGCAACTGGTGATGATTCCGGCAAGGGTCAGAGCTCACAGTAGCAAATGTATTTGCTTCAAACGGCGGCTCAACCAACTTAGATTAAGTTTGGAGTCTGTCGGCACGTCCCCTATCAAGGGCAATGAAGGAATATGCCTCTAGACTATGAGCTATCCAAGAGGATCTCAATTGCAAGTTGAATCCGACCAACAGAGTGGTTGGTTCAAGTGCAGCACACAATTGTTCGACTTATCGCAGACACTGATGGCCTTGTTGATGGCCGTGATGGCCACGACGCGCGTAGGCTCCGGAGGAGAATGAGGACATGTTCACAATATGAGCAATTGTACCTCAAACTCTCGGCTATGGCACAACTGCAGGATCATCCAATCAAATTTAATTAAAAGCCTCGGCTAAAGCACAGTCATTCGTCGGTGACTGAGTATGACTTAGTAGGGCAAGGGGCCCTATATTCCTATGCCAAGGGGGCCTGGGAATGGTGTTTAGTGCAGCAAAGAGGCTGCATATGGACCAGTCTCTCTCTATATTTATTATTGTCTCAGTTTTGTCTCATCATTTTGTCGCTTTGTACATTAATCCTCGGTTCCGAAGCTAAATATCTCAATTGGGACATGTAGGCCTGCTCACCGTATAAATAGGCTAGAATAGTTCGATGTAAAGCACTGAATCTTACCCCCCTTCCTGGGCCCAGTTCGCAAGAACTGGGGCTGTGAAGCGTGGTAAGCTTCATGTCCGCAGAGTGCGCGCAGTGGAGTTAATATTATTGGTGTTTTGTTTGATAAATCCTGTGTTCATCTTCGACTTCAAGGTCGATTTGGGCTTGAGACGACTTCAACTTAACCTTCTGAACCTTGAGACCACATTCATCTGGACTCAGGATTCAGAAGGAAACCACCATGTTTCTGTTGTGAGCAAAGTCGATTGGTCGATTGGATGCGTAGTTGGGCTATTCTTTTGTGTTCAATGTACTGGCGCCGTCAGAAAGGCCCTTGCAATGACCACAACAGTGTAGTGCCTCCACGGGACCAGCCCAGTTCAAAACTCTGTGATAAAAATATATAAAGCAAATACATTTGGGTTCCGTTGGTTTGATTTTGGTGATGGCATTATGAAGAGCGAGGTCCAGCTGCTGTATAAGCGAGTGGTTGAGCTCAGAGTGTCTGAGCGAAGTCCAGTTTGGCAGCATGGTACACCTGTGAACCAAGAGGTTGCATGGGGCTGATGCGGAACTGTTGGATGGTGTTGTGGGTACCGTGAAGAGTTGGATCCAGCTGCTGTACAAGCGAGTGGTTCGATTTGGAGTGCTTGTCAATGATCACAGTTTTATGTCGCAAAGAGTTACCTATACGTCGCAATTATGTCGCAATTATGTTCGCAAGTGATACCTAAACGGATGCAAAGCAGTGGATAGCGCCCTGCACATCGAATATGAAGTAGTGGTAACGCCCTGCAACAAACCCTACATCAAATATATTTGTGTAAACCCCAACTCCGTTCCAATTGCCTCTTGAGCTCTCCCTCACTGGGAGTGCCCAATAGACCATTGAACGAATGAGGACTAGCACCTCAATATATATAAGCTTTCGCGTCGATCGAAGGTTGCACCGTTCAGATTGCCACAGCTATATACTTTAGCTGGAATCCCCGAACTCAGCGCAAGCAGAGAGTGCTGTGCATTGGATGGTTGGTCTATATGGTTGGTGTGTTGTTGGGTGGTGTTCAGTTATGTGGGTTTTGGGTTGGTTGGTATTTGGGGTTCATTAGTTCATGTTCTTGAGCGCCCCAGATCCGACCGGCCTACAGACCTGTCCCTGTTCACCTTCCCATCACTGCCTTACGTATAGAGCACGTTTTCCGTCTTCTGCCCATGCCTCGATTGCCCGCGCATCAACGGACCTCTTCATGAATATTCCACTCAGGCCACACTGGCGGCAGATATGAACAGACCAGTGGCCTGGTTTTTTGATCGAAATCTTGTCCGCACAGATTTGAAACGATATGTATCGATATGTATTGATTGCAATTATATCTCGTTCTGCACAGATCTCCCAATACGGGATTCTCACTGGGCCTCAAGTCCTCCCACAGCGGTCAAATTTCTGAAGTAGCCACCACAGTGAGGTCTGACTCTTTTCTTCCCTCTCTCCTAAGCCAGGCCTCAGTACTCAGGTCTCAGGGGTCAACCTAGCGAATTCGCGTCAAGGTGACCTTGTTCGCATCCGAGCTCTACTGTACTGCAGTGGCAGCAATGCCCACTCAATTTCTCGGCGGCAGATTTCCTCAAACGCGCGCGGCCAACCACGAAATCAATATGTTGCCCCCATCGTTTGCACCCGGCTAAACCAATGTCGGAAAAAACCCATTTAGCTTGCAACGGCATCAGACAGCATGGGGCCATTGAACGGCTTGGGAGTGCTTTGAACACCTGGCGGGGGGGCTTTGAACCAGTTCCAAGCCGTTCAAAGCCGCAATCTGAGTTCAAAGCTGTTCCATGCCGTCTGAAGCATAGCTTCTTATTTCAGAGTGAAGACGAGAACAATAGATATAATTACGCCCGTGAGTCAAAGTTTAAAAGAATGTACTTATATTGAATCTAGTTCGTCGACTCATGCCTTTGCACACACTTCTGAATGCTTAGGAACAAGTGCATTCAAATTGAACTGAGACAATGTAAATACTTGGATCATCATCATCATCATCAGTCATTTTATTACGCTGTATGTAGGCCAGTAGTGGCTATGACAACGGTGCGCTAGTGGGTACGTTTGTATCTACGGGTGGCTGTTTTGTACATATTTTTGTAAGTAAAAGAGAAAAAGAGAGGTGTCGCATCGCGGTAAAGTTCTGCTATGATGTAATCTAAATCTAGGGGTCCTGGTATCGCAGACGGGGTTCGGTATCATAATGGTAATTTACTGCGTGGTTGAGTCATTTAATTATATGTGTATATAGTAAGACGGAGAGAGAACAGGGAAGAGAAGGAGAAAAGAAAAAGAAAATAAGTAATGGACACGTAGCTTAGTTCTTGAATCGGCCCGTTGATGCGCGGGCAATCGAGGCACGGGCAGAAGACGGAAAACGCGCTCTATACGTAAGGCAGTGATGGGAAGGTGAACAGGGACAGGTCTGTAGGCCGGTCGGATCTGGGGCGCTCATGAACATGAACTAATGAACCCCAAAATACCAACCAACCCAAAACCCACATAACTGAACACCACCCAACAACACACCAACCATATAGATCAACCATCCAATGCACAGCACTCTCTGCTTGCGCCGAGTTCGGGGATTCCAGCTAAAGTATATAGCTGTGGCAATCCGAACGGTGCAACCTTCGATCGAAGCGAAAGCTTATATATTGAGGTGCTAGTCCTCATTCGTTCAATGGTCTATTGGGCACTCCCGGTGAGGGAGAGCTCAAGAGGCAATTGGAACGGAGTTGGGGTTTACACAAATATATTTGATGTAGGGTTTGTTGCAGGGCGTTACCACTGCTTTGTATTCGATGTGCAGGGCGCTATCCACTGCTTCGCATCCGTTTAGGTATCACTTGCGAACATAATTGCGACATAATTGCGACATAATTGCGACGTATAGGTAACTCTTTGCGACATAAAACTGTGATCATTGACAAGTACTCCAAGTCGAACCACTCGCTTGTACAGCAGCTGGATCCAACTCTTCACGGTACCAACAACACCATCCAACAGTTCCGCATCAGCCCCATGCAACCTCTTGGTTCACAGGCGTACCATGCTGCCAAACTGGACTTCGCTCAGACACTCTGGGCTCAACCACTCGCTTATACAGCAGCTGGATCTCGCTCTTCATAATGCCATCACCAAAATCAAACCAACGGAACCCAAATGTATTTGCTTTATATATTTTTATCACAGAGTTTCGAACTGGGCTGGTCCCGTGGAGGCACTACACTGTTGTGGTCAATTGCAAGGGCCTTTCCGACGGCGCCAGTACATTGAACACAAAAGAATAGCCCAACTACGCATCCAATCGACCAAATCGACTTTGCTCACAACAGAAACATGGTGGTTTCCTTCTGAATCCTGAGCCCAGATGAATGTGGTCTCAAGGTTCAGAAGGTTAAGTTGAAGTCGTCTGAAGCCCAAATCGACCTTGAAGTCGAAGATGAACACAGGATTTATCAAACAAAACACCAATAATATTAACTCCACTGCGTGCACTCTGCGGACATGAAGCTTACCACGCTTCACAGCCCCAGTTCTTGCGAACTGGGCCCGGGAAGGGGGGTAAGATCCAGTGCTTTACATTGAACTATTCTAGCCTATTTATACGGTGAGCAGGCCTACATGTCCTAATTGAGATATTTAGCTTCGGAACCGAGGATTAATGTACAAAGCGACAAAATAATGAGACAAAACTGAGACAATAATAAATATAGAGAGAGACTGGTCCATATGCAGCCTCTTTGCTGCACTAAACACCATTCCCAGGCCCCCTTGGCATAGGAATATAGGGCCCCTTGCCCTACTGAGTCATACTCAGTCACCGACGAATGACTGTGCTTGAGCCGAGGCTTTAATTAAATTTGATTGGATGATCCCGCAGTTGTGCCATAGCCGAGAGTTTGAGGTACAATTGCTCATATTGTGAACATGTCCTCATTCTCCTCCGGAGCCTACGCGCGTCGTGGCCATCACGGCCATCAACAAGGCCATCAATGTCTGCGACAAGCTGAACAATTGTGTGCTGCACTTGAACCAACCACTCTGTTGGTCGGATTCAACTTGCAATTGAGATCCTCTTGGATAGCTCATAGTCTAGAGGCATATTCCTTCATTGCCCTTGATAGGGGACGTGCCGACAGACTCCAAACTTAATCTAAGTTGGTTGAGCCGCCGTTTGGAGCAAATACATTTGCTACCGTGAGCTCTGACCCTTGCCGGAATCATCACTGGTCGCAGCCAAAGCATTCATCCACACGTTACACCCATAGCCAGCTGCTCGGGCGAAGCACCGACTCTCGTGAGATGATATAAGCTATTTAATAATAGTGATAGCTTGCTGGAAATATGACACAACCATAGAAATGATAAAGTTTCATAGGTGGCCATTTTCCAGGCTTATCACCGTCGCCTCCACGAACGCGGCCATCGGCTTCAGGAGTTTCGGGCTGGTGAGGAGCGGCGCGAGGTGTAGGGATCCGTAGAAGCCCACTTCCCGACATGCCGTATGCAGGGGCTGGCGGAAGGGTTCCCAACGCGGGCATTCCAGGAGATAATGTGCGTGTGTCTCATTTGCAGCGCCGCACGCTTCACACCTCGGGGATTCCACGACGCCGATCTTGTGTTGATAGACATTCAATGGCGATGCATCGGTTCGGAGCTGTGCTATGGCGGACGAAGCTTTGTGGGAGAGCGAGTCGGACTTGTAGACGGGGCGGGGGACAAGGGAGGGCGGGGAGCGGTCGACTTTGCGCAGCGGTTCGCCGGTCGTAGACTTCTTCCAGCGCGTATTCCACTCTTCTAGCATCTGAAGGTGGATTTTGCAACGCACCGTGGTGAGGGACACAAAGAGCGCGGGGTCCGGTTCCAACTCCGTCGCGCCTTTCGCCGCCTCATCCGCCCACTCGTTTCCTTCGGTTCCGATGTGCGCCGGTGTCCAGAGGTTGATGATGGAAAGGTGCGGTACCGCCTTCAGCGCCTCACGCACCATCCCATCATATTGGACCGCCCGGTATTGGCCCGAGCGCGGTGCTGTGGAGGTAATACCGTGTAGCGCTGCCTGCAAGTCCGCCACACATAGTACGTGCACATTCCCGGTCGCCAGCGCCCTCTCCGCCGCCCTCACCAAGCCCTCCATCTCCCCCTCGCAGACCTGGCCCTCCCCCAACGGTACCACAATCCTCTCCCTCTCCCTTCCGCCTGCCACTCTCACCGCCGCTCCCCCCGCTCACCCGTCCATTAGCGAACCGTCGGTATACCATGTAGCCGCCTCCACCCGCTCATCACTCAGCGCCAGCTTCAGAGCTCGAAGTGCGTCGTCCTTGTCCGGTATGAGTGTCATTACTGGGAGGGCTCGATTCCACGGTGGTACATGGACGGGCACGATCGGCTCCATACCCAGCGTTGCATCGAAGGGCGCAGCGGTCTCCTCCTCCCCCACCACCCGCGGGACGTTGCGCTGGCGGATTTGCTGGCCGCGTGCTGGGACTGTAGCCGGCCAGCATGTTCCCGGGATGCGCTCGACCATGTGGAGAATGGAGCAGAGTTTGGGGCTGATGGGAGGGGATGCGATCGTGTTCGCGACGAGAGTGTGGAGTTGGTGGGTGGGGGGAGGGTGAGATACGATGATACCACTTGCAGCGCCGCCCGCTCCGCTCGCAGTTGGGCCGGCAGTATCACTGCCTCTATCTCCAGAGCTGCCAGCGCCACCGTCTTGTACCCGCCCGTGATGCACTTCGCCGCGGACTTGTTGATCCTGTCGAGAGGTTTGAAGATGGAGTGGTGGAGGGAGAGGAACGATGTGACACCATAGTCTGCGCAGGGGAGGACCATGGCTCTCACCAGGTCCCGGATTAGAGTTGGCTTCATCCCCCATGTTGAGTGCATGACCGCGATGGATGCGTTCAGCGTTCTCGACGCTGACACTGCTCTTGCCGTGATATGGGCCTTCCCGTCAAGGTGGTTGTCGAGCACCATTCCCACCCACTTCACCGCCGACGACGGCATAACGATTTGCTCACTGAATCGTACCCCAAACACCGAATAGTCCTTCCTGCCGTTCGTGATGTGCAGCAGGTCGGTCTTCTCCTCCTCGAACCTCGCCTCATCCTCCTCCTCCCACTGCTTCGCCACCCTCCCCGCCCGTTCCAGCGTCGCTACATTCTGAAGGATGGATTTAATCGCCGTCGAGCAGTGGACATCGTCCAAGAACCCTCCCCTCCACATTGGATTCTTCACCACTACTCCGAGCGCCGCAAGCCGTTTAAGGAGCCTGTTGATGACGAGTAGGAAGAGGATTACCGACAGCGCTGAGCCCTGCGGGGCGCTGCGCTCCGTGCATCGGAAAGTTACCGTCCTCTTCCCGTCAATCACCACCGTCACCCGGTGCCCGTCCAGGAACGAGAGCACCCAGTGGATCGTGGTGCGCGCATACCCCAGCGCCGCCATCTCCTCCACGATCACTCGGTGGCTGACCCCATTAAACGCTCCCTTCAAGTTGTAGCACATCATCGAGACCACCATTCCCGCGTCCATGCACGTCCGTGCCTGGTGCATGAAAGCGTCCACCGCCTGTTGCGTGCTGCGTCCCGGCCATCCCCCGTACTGCTCCTCCTGCAGATGCCCTAGCGTCTCCACCCCATGAGAAATTCGCTTTGCGACTAGGCGCTCAAGGGGTTTGGCGAGAGCTTCACCATGGTGTTCGACGGGCCGGTAGGACTTGGGGTTTGTTTTGTCCTTTTTGGCGGGTTTGGGTGTCGGGAGTGCGTCCGAGGATTTGAGTCGGCTGGGGACGAGACCGAGTTCGATAGAGGCTTTGAAGAGTTGGTACACCCAGGCGGAGATGACGGGCCATCCGCGTCGAACGAAGCCCATTTGGATTCCGTGTGCATCGGGGGCCTTCCACGGGTCGCCCGTCCATATGGCATTGTACACCTCCTCCTCCGACACCTCCTCGTGCTGCCGCTCATCCACAATCTCCAGCTTCCCCACTACCCCCTTACGCCACTCCGCGCGTCCTCTTTCCCACTCCATCAGCTCGTCTTGTCCTTCATGATGCTTGGCATTGTTCGTGGTGTCGTGTTTATGGGTGACTCGTACAACAGTGTTAGCGTGAATCCATGGCAGCAGGATTATGAATAGGACTCGCCTCGCGGGGGTGGTCGCTGACGACATCACCCCCGTTGAGGCTTCGCGTAAAGGCGCGTCGCCTGTGTTTCGCTCTTCCTTCCTCACCCACCCTGCCGCCCCCGATCGTCCTTCTCCACCTCGTTCGCCATCGTTCGCGGTGTCGTATTTGTGATCAGCTTGTACAACGGTGTTAGCGCGAAGCCATGGTAGTAGGACTATGAACAGGACTCGCCTCGCGGGGGTGGTCGCTGACGACATCACCCCCGTTGAGGCTTCGCGTGATGGCGCGTTGCCTTTGTCTCGATCTTCTCTGCGTTCACCCATCCTCTCATCCGCCCGCGCCGTCTCAGTGTTCCCCAGTCTCGCTACTCCCCCCCTCCCCCCGCTCCCTCTGCTCGCCCCTGAGCTCCCCCTCCCGTCCTCCCCGCCCATCCCCAGCTCCGCCCCCACATCCTCCGCCCCCGCGTCCCCCGCCTCCGCCTCGCCTCGACTCTCGTCTCCGGTATCCCATGTTCGTTTAACTCGTGTTGCGTTGTTAGTGGATATCCAAGGAAGTAGGATGTGGAATAGGACACGCCTCGCGGGGGGAATCACGCACGATTTCGCCCCCGTAGAGGCCTCACGCGCAGGCGCGTTGCCTTCGTTACCACTCCCCAGCTCCTCAATCTCGCTCCCAAACTATGCCCTCCCCAGAATCCTCCCCCGTCGCTCGTGACTCACAGCTACTTCCCCCGACGCCGGATCGACTAGCAATGGAAATACCGAGCGGGGGCGGAGCCTGAGGCGCTCCAGAACGTCGAAGACGCTTGTGCGGTCGAGCTCCTGGATGAAATCCCGCCACTCAGCCTCCTTAGCCGCCGCCAGCCCATGGTAGTACGCCCGCCGGCTATCCCGCATCGCGTTCCAGTTCGACGCAACCTTGATCCGCCGAAAACGCCGCTCTGCGCGCGAGAGTGTCGCCCTCAGCGTGCTGAGCTCTTTGTTCCACCACCGTTTGCCGTATTTGGATGGTCGACAGTGGGGAGTAGATTTGCCTACCGCGATGATGACCGCGCGGCAGAGGATCTCGGCGACGTTGTCGAGACTGGTTTGGTCGGTGATCGGTGGGATCGGGGTGTTCAGCTCACGTCGCAGCACCTCAAGGTATCAGTCCAGGTTCATCTTCTTTTGATTGAAGCGCTGGACCGACACCTTCACCCGCTCGAAGTCCAGCTCGTATGTTATTGGCCAGTGGTCGCTCCCTAGACCAAGGGAATGGTCGACTTCGACTTTATGGACATGGCGTACGAGCGTTGGCGAGACGAACCCCAGGTCTATTACATTTCCTGAGGGGATGTGCGTCGGCTCACCCGGCGGTGTGATGAGCGTAACCGGGTGAGCCATGAGAAGGTCGTGAAGCTCGACGTCCTCCTCACGCTGCGGCGTCGTGGTAATTGAGTCCCAGAGTATGTGGTGGGCGTTGGAGTCCATTGCCAGGAAGAGTTCAGCTCCCGGCGGCAGCCTCGCCAAGACCGCCGCCAGGAGCCGGACACCGGCGCGCGTCTCCGAGTCGATGTAAAGATCGATTAGAGTTATTTTGCGCGCGCCAAAGGTCACCTCAACTGCCAGCAAGTCGGGGGATTGTGAGAGGTCAGGTCGTGCGCGTATCACGGATGCTAGGATGGAGGCTTCGCGGAAGAGTACTGCGATGCGGTGACGGGTTTCGCAGGTGGGGGTGACCAGTCGGTAACCTTTGTGATCGTGTTCTGTTGTTAATTTAGCCCAAGGTTCTTGTATCGCGATTATGTCGAAGTTTTTGGTGTTAAGGAGCATGTCCAGCGGGTTCCGAGACCGCTGAGTGTTTGTTTGAACGATTGTGTAAGTCATTTTCGTTCGGGCAGCCTAGGTGCCGTGTGGTCGGTGGTGAACGTCGATAGGCTGATGGATGGGGATAGTGGCGAGAGCGAGGGTGATCGGTTCGATGGTGGAAGGTAGCTGGAGTTCTCATCGAGTGCTCTACAAAGGTCAGCTGCACGCTGGCGCAAGCCCTCTGCTATCTCCTTGCGTCTCGGGCAGACTGGGTTGTCCGCTCTATGCGCACCCCCGCAGTTAACACAGGTCAGTGTTTCCGCGCAAACAATTCCATGGAAAGCACCCCCGCAGCCCCCGCACGAAGCCAATGTTTCCCTGCATCGCGCCCGGGTATGGCCGTAACGGTAGCAGCCCCAGCATTGGACCGGCTTCAGGTGAGGGAACACCCTGCTGACCTGGCGCACCCCGCCCGCCAGCACCACCCTCCCCATCCCCACCGCCGCGTCGACCCGCTCCCGTGACTCTAGACGGAAGATAATTGACCCCGCCATCGGCGGCTTCCTCCCCACCGCGCGCATTGCTGAGATGTGAGCTGTGCTAGGTGGTGGGTTCACCCACTTCCACCTCACCACCCTCCCCAGCTCCCTCGGCACCTCCTCGTCCGTCCCCACCGCCGCGAACGGGGTTGCATCGACCTGCAGGAAGCAGTGCACGACGACCGGGATTATGTGCCTGCCCGGCAGCACCCCTGGCGCCCATTCACTCCACTGTCTCGTCAAGATCCCCACCCCCTCCTTCCCCATTGCAGGAGAGATGAACAGGCCCGCTGCCTCGCCCACCTGTTGCTGCACAAACAAGATCTCGGGGAGCCCCAACGGCACCAGGTGCGCGTTGAGCTCTGCGACAATTTCTTTGAAAAGGGGACGACTGAAGATTGGGGGGGGGCATCCCATCGAAACGTACTAGAATCCGTTCCTCAGATTCCTTTGAGTACGGAGGGTGGTGCGTCTTCGGTCTCGGCGGCGCGGCTTTGGCATAGCTCGGCGTTCTGGGCGTAGTTGGGGGTGTGGTAGTCGGTGGGGGGGCTGTGACAGAGTGTAATGGCGCATTCTTCAGTGATTTGACGCTCTTGGTAAGGCTTTGGATGGCCTTATGTTGTGATTCGACCTGTTTGGTGAGCGATTTCACCGGGTCGACCACCGAGCGCGTCACGATGGTGCCAAATGACACCTCGTCGTCGCCTGCACCAACCAGCTCGTGGTGGGCCTGGAGATGGTCGCGTATCGCGTCGAGCATTGCCAGACACTCGGTTGTTGGCGCTGCCGAGGAGTACGCACAAATGACCGCCACCGCCTCCGCCAGCACCCCCGCCAGCCCGTCCAGTGTACTCGCCTCTCCAGCCTGCTCTCCCAGCTTGACAAATTTCGCGGCCTTTTCCTTGTCCTTGCCGCCGGTTTTCTTCTTTGCTGATTTCCCTGACCTTGGGGGCGCGTAGTCATCTGGTTCAACATCTGGTGTATTACCGACTCGCCTTCCTCGCAGGGGCGGAGGTGCACTGCTGTACACCTCCCCTCACTTTCCATGGTCGTCGCCTGGGGCGCCCGGGTCCGTGGTTGCCTCTGGGGATTCGAGAACAAGATTATCGCCATCGAGTAGTATTGAGTTGTCGGCGTTGATGATGAGTTGTGGTCCCGGGCGGTGTGGCGATGGCGTGTTTCTGAGTGTGGGCTGCTGGGACGACTTGACGTTGGCGCCATGCAAGATTTCTGCGTCGGACGGGATTGGGGAAACTTTTCTGCATAAGCCTCGGCGAACAGTGATATTGCCTATAGCTCCCGACGCCTCGACCGCCGTGGATCCGTCATTCTCGCCAAGGCTATTATGTGGTTCTAGATTAGATTGCAATGTGCTCGGGTGTACGGGTATCGCTGGGTCTGGGGTATCGCGCGTATCGGGTGGATCCGACATGGGGGGTTTTTACCGAGTGTCAACCCATGTCTTTCTTGGATCACTGCATAAAACTCATTTACCCTTTGGCGCAGCCTGCGTCGCTGCCCCGACGGACCCAACGCAACAGGGTGACGTTCAGTGTGAAGATTCTGATGAGCAACCTCGCAGAGGGACTGCTGAAGACCCTGGGCCAGGTCGCGCACTATCTCGTCCGGCTCCGGGGTGCTCGCCATAAGTAAGCTCCGCAAAATGGGAGTCTCAGGTTTCATCATGGCGTTGCCGCGTCGAGTGACTTGTGGATAGTGCGCCGGCGTGTCAGGGGAGGAGTTGAGTCGGGGGACTGTATGCTTGTGTGATTTCGTTCTGTTGGGATGTCAGTACGGTACGCAGGAGTTTTGAAATAGCACGCACTGCAAAATATTTTTAACCTCCACAATGTCACCTTCTAGCTTCGAGAAACGCCTCTCAAATGTAGTCTGTGGAGTTAGTCCTGTCCCCAGCACAGTAACGGCGAGCTTCGCGCTCGGAGTCAGGTTCGGAATCAGATACATGCCAGTGGGTCATGGTGGATGGGGTTCGGTGAGGGGAAACCACTTCACGTTGTGGCAGCAGGTTGTGGACGTGCGAGACCAAGTGCGAGACGGACGGGCATTTGCACGAGAGAGGATGTGGAGCGATGTGGAGCGTGGAGCAAGTGACGTCACCAACCACCACGTATATTAGCCGGCGGGCGGTGACACTCACACTGACAAATCGGAAATTTCAGCCCAGCCATCAGCGGCTGAATAGGTTCCCGAAAGCAGTAGTTTCGGCCGGGCCGAAACTTGTAAAATTGCTATATAAGGCAAGTGATTATGATCACCTGCCAAATATGGGAATTTTACGAGTTTCAGCCCAGCCGAAACTCTTACTTTCAGGAACATATTCAGCCGCTGATGGCTGGGCTGAAATTTCTGATTTGTCAGTGTGACTGTGACTCCACCGCTCTTTGGCTGTCAAAGTTTGCGGAGAAACACGGCCTATTGTCCGCCAATCAATTCGGCGGGTGACCGGGCCGTAGCACCGTCAATGCGCTCCTCTTATTGACGCAAAGAGTGAAGGACGCATGGCGGGTGGGTAAGGTCCTCAGCGCCCTGCTGATGGACATTTCCCAGGCCTTCCCCTCCGTCCGCCATGACCTGCTCGTCTGCCGACTCCAGGAGAGATCTGTACCCAACCAGATCGTGGGAATCATCCGCTCTTTCTTGAGTGACCGCAGCACCACACTCACCTTCGACGACCACGTTTCCCCTGCCTGTGCCGTCCCCGATGGTCTCCCCCAAGGGTCTCCGCTCAGCGCACTCCTCTACCTCATCTTCGCCGACGAACTCCTGGGCGACCGCACTGTCGGCTACATAGACGACAACACGCGCATGGAAATAGGGCTCTCCGTCAAATACACCACCGAGCAACTCCGCCAGCACATGGAGGACGAGGCCCTCCCCCGCTCCAAGCGCCTCGGTCTCGCCTTCGACCTCCCCAAATTCCAACTCATCCACTTTGTCCCTGCCCGCCGCCAACGCGACCACTATCGCCCCGTCCTCCTCGTCATTGGCAACATCACCATCCAGCCCTCCGAATCCGTCAAACTCCTCGGTGTCTTCCTCGACAACAAACTCTCCTTCCGCCACCACGCTGAACTTGCACAGAAGCGAGGCACCAAAGCCACCCTCGCCCTCTCGCGCATTTCGTCCCCAACTTTCGGGCTGTCACACTCGTACGTGCGTCAACTATGTCTGACGGTTGTCGTCCCGAGGATGGAATACGCGCTGCCAGTTTGGTACAAGGCAGTCTCCGCGGGGGAGACGAGGAGGGTTGGCACAGTCTGGGTAGCAAACGCAATCGGCAAAGTACAACGCCAGGCAACGCGACTCATCACGGGCGCCATGAAGACCACGGCCACAGACGCCCTCAACTTCCATGCTAACCTCCTCCCCGCCCACATTCGCCTCAATCACTCAGCGTTCAACGCCGGTGCCCGACTCGTCACACTTCCCCCCTCCCACCCTGTCCACCACGTCGTCCGCCGATGCCGCCGTATCCCCCGCTACCACCGCTCCTCGCTCCTCCACCTCTTCTCCGTCTTCCCGATCCTCTGGCGCCCCTTCGAGACCATCGACCCCCTCGCCACCGTCGATCGCGCGCCGCCTGAGGCGCTGACCAGACGCATTGCCCCGTCGAAGGACATTGCAACGGAGGAACAAGAACAGGTGGTGAGGAAGGGCGGGCTGTGCATCTTCATGGACGGGTCGGGTTTCGAGGGAGGCATGGGCGCGGTAGCGGTAGCGGTCAGAGGGGGAGAGATCGGGATCGTGCAATTGAAGCACCTGGGGAGCGAGGACGAGCACACGGTCTTCGAGTCCGAAGTTGCCGGCGCCATCCTCGCGCTCGACATTGTCGCAAGCTCAGCGCGCGTACGCGAGGTCGACATCTTCACGGACTGTCAGCGGGCGATAATCACCCTCACCGCGCCGAAACCTCAACCCGGGCAGTACCTTATCGCCGCCTTCCACGCCGCCCACCGTCGCCTCCTCTCCAAACGTCGGACACTCAAAATTCACTTCCACTGGGTCCCGGCGCACGTAGGGATAGCGGGGAACGAAGCCGTCGATGCCCGAGCAAAGGAAGCCGCGCAAGGGACGTCGACGGAGCTGCGAACGAAGATCAAGGTGTTCGAATCGGACCTCCCCGTGAGCAAGGCCGCCGCAATCGCGTCGGGAGCAAAGATGTTTGCCGCCAGCTAGGCGCGCGAATGGGCCTCCTCCCCCCGCTGCCGCTGCCTTGCCCAGTTCGACTCCACCGCCCCGTCCAACGCCGTAGCGCGCATGTACGACGAACTCTCCCGCCCCCAAGGCAGCATCCTTACCCAACTCCGCACCGGGCACATCGGCCTAAACGAGCATCTCCACCGCATGCAGATCACCCCTTCCCCCAACTGCCCCCACTGCACCGCCCCCGAATCCGTCTCCCACTACCTCCTCCAATGCCCCACCTTTCAGAGGCAACGTCTCGACCTCATCCTGCGCTTCGGCACCGCCCGCCTCTCCCTTAGACGCCTTCTGGCGACGAAATCTGAGCACAAGGCCGTCCTCGCCTTCGCACGCGACACGGGTCGATTCCCTAGATACACGCTGTAACATACAGCCAAAGTTTTTCTTTTTTATCTACTGCTTGATACGACTTTACCGCTACGAACATAAACCCTCCCACCCTCGCAGCACAATTCCCTCCTCTCCCTCACCTCCGCTACCTTCCTTTAAGCCCTCTACGTACGCTAGTTACTTCCGCGCCTCATGTATAGTGTTACATGGGCCCCAAGGGGCCCGCCTACACTTTAATGGAATAGAAATGAAATGAAAAAAAATGAACTCCACCGCTCTTATTCTCGTTCCACCACCCACCTCCCTTCTACCTCCAGGTGTATGCGCCGAGCCGCCTTTCATTGCTTCAATTTGTCCCTCGTACGTCGATACCCAACCCATCTCTGCTCGCTCACTCACAATTCCTTAGAGTCCCGACTCCCTCTGGTGTTCTTCTAGGTGTGTTCCTCCTACCTGCGCACGCAGTGATTCATCAACTTATCTTTGTCCTTAGTCTACATTTGCCGTGTTAATTTTCCGGGTGCGTCGTTGAATCGGATGCCCCTAGTTTTAGCGCCGGGACACGGTCCCGGCATCTAGATACATCTCTGTACTTTATAAATTGGCAATACATGTCTCTGTTGTGCCCATCTTTGCCCGTTTGAATGGTATGAATAATAGGAAAATTAACGTCACATTTGCTTTCGATCCTAGGCGGGTTTGATACCCACCGAACCAGTTGCATGGCCCTGAAGCACCCCCAGACCATGACACGCCTTGGAACACCCGCCGTGGCTTGGAAGTGGTTTGGTGATTCTGACCTGTGCATCCGAAGCCACCTAAAGCCATTTGACCATGCAACGGCTTCGAACCGGTTCAATGCCGATTAAAGCCGACTAGGATTTTTCCGACAAACCTACCAACAGGCCCAATAATCGGGTGTAGTGTACGGGACACCGCGAGCATGGATGGAGGCGTAGGTGGTCAATTCTCGAAGTTCGCTGAACGGGGTCCGATTCCCCGCACCCGAATCCCACTCAAACTGCAACGATTTATTTTCTGAGCGTCCCGAATTTTGACTGCGGTGAGTTGCTCGCATCTTTTTTGTCTGATGCCTTTCTGTTAATCCAGCACATCAAGAGCCATAAAGCCAATCGGGTGTGTGCAGCACAGCAGCATAATAAAGATACGCGAGAGTTGAAACTCGCCGACTGATGGGCTTCCCTTTGCCTTATTGCTTTGAGCGCAGCTTTTTGCAGCAACCACCCAGCGTTCAGCTTCCTGCAGCAGCTTCCCACCGCACGCCGGCTCTTAAACCAAGATTTAAATTTCATCCTTCGACACGGCTTCCTCATTCCCACGCCCTCCCGTCCTCCCGCTCTTCCCCGGTCCCTCCCTCCGAAGATTTTAT
This sequence comes from Mycena metata, assembly GCA_029378385.1. Taxonomy (NCBI): domain Eukaryota; kingdom Fungi; phylum Basidiomycota; class Agaricomycetes; order Agaricales; family Mycenaceae; genus Mycena; species Mycena metata. Next base: position 284,841 of record JARKIB010000107.1, on the reverse strand, counting down.
CCTTTGACACCGACAGCGACACCGACTCACCCCCTTCCCGCTTCCTACTTCCGCTTCCTGCTTCCCGCTTCCCCCTTCCTGCCCCCTGCGCCTGCACACCCCCGGATCCGAATTCGACGTGCGCGCAATCACCGTCGAAGAAATGCGATGATCCATTGATATGATTCGTGGATCGGATGCCGCGACGTACGTGGCCAGGCGGATGGGCGGGCAGGGAGTGCGTCTCAACGATGCCCTCTCCGTACCGTACCACATGGATACGCGTACGGCGCACATGTGCCCGCCTGACGCGTGACTGGATGTCGTCGCGTGTGTAGGCTAGATCTAAATTATCCGACACCGACAGTTACTGTCAGTCAGCGAGACGTACGTATACTCATATCATGCATGCAGCACATTCGTCCGGGAAAGTGGTATTCACGCCGGTTCTCGGTGTCGGTGTCGGGACCCGGACCAGCGGGGGTAGGGGCGGGGGGATGCGGAGGTGGGGGCACGGGCTCGGGCTCGGGGTGGGGAGTGGGTACTTATCGCGGAGGACAAGGAATAAGGTGCGTCCGCGGAGTATATATTCCCGCCCCTGCTCCCTTAAGCCCGAGATACGGTATACCTACTCACTTTTGCCCTGGGTCCGAAGATCGTGACGCCCGCAAGCGCCGCATCGCGGGAGAGCGATCCCTTTTTCGCCGTCGCCATCGCCACCGATTACCGATTACCGCACCATCGCCACCGACCGCACCAATCGAGCGCCTGGCTTCGCGCGGCGAAATCAAATCACCTTCGACCCCGCCTCCCTCCATCGTGCGCACCCTGCACCCTGCGCCCTGCGCCCTGCCCCGCCATCGAGCGCTTCGGTCGCTGATGCAGCGAGGATACGCGCGGATGCGTAATATCGGGGCAGCCGGACGCTACGCGCGTTGCTATACCATCCATTTCCTCCGTCCACCTTCACTCGAATATCAGTTTCCTGCACTGTCACTGGCACCACTTTCGGATCGGGCGACTCAACGCAATGACCCAGATGCAGATTTCTGGTGGCTTGATCATCTGTGCACTAGCTATATTCTTCCCTCCCGCGCATATGCCGGTTAGCAAAAGATCTGCGGTGATCTGCGGTGATCTGCGTTTCTATATTTGGTTTACACCCTCCTTTTGAAGCTGGCAAGGACAAAATATGCCCTTGTAGGCTATTTGTCTCGTTTTTAAGGGCTCTGTTGCACACTTTCTCTCGTTTTTGTGCCCCGATTTGGGTGCAGTGGCTGCTTAGTAAGCAGATTTTTCACTTTTAACATTAATGTCACACCCCTTGTCACAGATAAATGCTCCGTTTCACATATTAAGGGCCCCGCCAAGGCATCCTCGCCCCTGACCAGTGGCGGAGAGCTTGCTTAATAAGCAGATTTTTCACTTTTGACATTAATGTCACACCCCTTGTTACACATAAATGCTCCGTTTCGCATATTAAGGGCCCCGCCAAGGCATCCTCGCCCCTATCACTTTTGGGATGAGGCTGGGGTGGGCCCCCCTAGAAGAAAAATCGAAAATTGGAGCACCAATGCACACGACTTAGAGAACCATTTCCCATCATTGAAGTGTGTTGATGGCAGTCACCGTTGACTCGCTATGTGTGCCATCAATTTGGGCAGCCTACAAAAAATGGGACCATGTTTAAAAGCCGATGCCATGCATACTACACAATCTTAATTCTCAACTTTGAGCCCAAATGCCGGATGCCGAGATGATTCAGCGACCGTTGTGCCGACTTGATTTCAGTCACCGTTTGAAACAAGTACGTATACCTCTGGGCGCAGTTTTGAAGTCAACCATTGAAACCTGCTGGAATGAATGAGGAAATACCCCGGGCTTGTTGTGGGCCTGAATTAACAATGGTGATTGCCAAGAGTGATCATGCCTTCCCGTCCTACGGACCGGATCCATTTCAGCTTTCCGACTGTCGGGAGGTAATGACATCCTTCAATCAGGTCAGGTCTGAGCAGCCCCAAATTTATCGTGCTGACTGCATAATCCGAAACTAGATCGTACACCACTGGTCCTCATTCCTATGGCATTCCTCCAAATACTTCGCCAATTATCAGTCCGTCGTGTTCAACCTCAGGTATGGCGATGCGGTATTTGGGCGGCGCAAACTGCGGGCCACGCTCACTATATGTATCTTCCAGAGATCTGAAATCTGACATCCCTGCGAGTGCACATCCCAATGACGTCCTAGACTCAGTAAAAATGGCTCTTCTTTGGGAAACTCACGACATTCAAAGCTGAGGTGATTGAGGAATGACGTCGACAACTGTATTTACAGAGGAAAGTGACTTATTATGGCCATGCAGAGTGCAGGGAATCACCAGCGACGCCAATTCTCCGGGTGTTCAATTCATTTTCTAAATCTTCCACAGATGTTGGGTTCTATCTTGTCTAGGGGTTGTCAAAGCGCTCTACAATTCCGCCTTTCATGTTCTTGTTCCTGGATGAAAGCGACGAGACCATCCTGGTCAATCGCGGGAATAACTGGATGCCAAAACTATAAAAGACTACAGTCCTCGCACAATCCTCACTTGAGCCCATCCCACTGTAGGTCAAGCTCTCTCAAGCAAGAATGTTCTTCAAGCTCTCCATCGTTGTTGCCTCCACGCTCATTGTAGAACCCCTCAGAGCCTTACACGTTTGTCCTCACTAACAGTTTATCTTTAGACCTGTGCTGCCGCCATCCCGAACGGAACTCCCCCTCCACCTGCCACTCCCCCCACCATTCCTGAGTGCTGCGAGAGTGTTATTAGTTCCACCAGCCCACCCTTCGTATCTCTTGCTGCGGTCCTGGGCATCGACATCACTGGCCTCCCAGATATCCCCATCGGGTTGAGCTGCTCGCCCATCACCGCGCTCCCCGCCAATTGGTAAGAAACTCTGCAGGGAATCGGCATGATAAGTTGAATGTTGCCTTCTCCCTCAGCAGCAACATCACCGTCATTTGCGATCTCCCCGAGGCGGCGTGGGGTGCGTAAACGTTTCCATCCGTCTCTTTGAACTTCAGCACTAAAACCCAAGGGGATTTGCTTTCGCGAAAATCTCAACATACCTTCCATTTTTTTTTCAGAGACCTTGCCCCCCCCTCCCCCCCCCCCCCCCCCCCTTACTTAACAAATGATGCGATCAAATTCCCATTTTGGGAGACCGGTCGGTACATTAACTACCGTCTAGCGTGCTTCAGCCTCCACACGACTTGCACACCCATACTTTACGTGGGCGGTCAATTTCAACACATTCAACATGATACTAGGGAGATGGTTAGGCATGTACAGCTAGAAAATAAAATTTCAGACTCACCCAACCTGTTTCGCATCCGGCCTTGGTGCATTCGACTGTCCGCGTCATGTCAGTCTTCGCGGCATCGCTTACAGCGACGCCACAGTCACAACAGCTCTCCTCCTCGCGATCCTTCTTTTTGTTGTGTTGCGGCCGTCCAGTTTGAGTCGGAGGTATCAAAGGAGCGGTGACCGCTACGGCGGGGGGAGGAACGGCGGAGGGAAGAGCAGGTGGAAGGTTCGAAGTAGAGGGAGCTACAGTTTTGCCATCAACAGCCGGGGTTGGACTATCGGGAGTCGTTGGGGCGGGAGGACTAGCGGGAGTAGAATGATTGAAACCTGGAGCGGCGGAATTCATGATTTCTCGGTCAACGTTGATCCCTGCCCGCCAAGCTTGCCGCGATATTCGCGATCATCCAGCTCGACGACAAAACAAGCCTGACCTGAAAGTAGAATTAGTGTTTTCAATATCCTAGAATCCGTACTACGTACCCAAATGACGGTAGGGAAATTTCTTGGATCGGGGAACCTCGGGTATAAAATCGAAGTCACGGCTCGCGAGCTGGCTCTGAATACCGGAGGCAACGTGAAGCAAAGCATCACTGGTGAAGCGGTAGGTAGGCTTTCCGGGGATGCGATTCGAGATGGTAGTATGGCAACAGGGACTGGACAGCTCAAGTTTTGCCCCGTTGAGCACTTCATGTATGATCCCTGGGTCGGCTAACTCTATGGGACCCCAGAGACACCTTGTGTACGCAATTGAAGGGCCCAGGTGTTTACTAGAGGCCGAAAAGAACAGCGGCGGGCAGAAGATACATCGAGGCCTGTGTTTACTTTATATCCAGGATTGTGTGAGATACGAACGGAGGCAAATCACAAGCACAAGAAACCAGCGTATCCACCACCTCACGGGCGCCAGATGTAGGTCAGACCCGAACCTCATCGCCTCCTCAAAGTGCGACCTGCATTGCGTTGTTGGTGGGTCGGGAGGTGTGCGAGAACAAAAGAACAAACCTTGTAAGTTTAGGGACAGGGTCCTCCTCCTCCTCCTCCTCCACCGTATCCTCCTCGACCTTCATCACGTATTCCCCCGCAGGCTCATCGCGCCATCTTCTCCCGCGTCCGACGAATGTCCGCCTCGTCGATGCTCTCCCGGATCGCGAGCTTGTCGGCGCACTGGTAGATCTCCGTGAGGTCAGCACCAGAGTACCCCGGCGTGCGCTTGGCCAAGAAGTCGAGGTTGACCTCGGGCGAGACGGGGGAATTCTTCAAGCAAGGCCGGAGGACGTCCAGCCATGAGGCCTTGTCGGGGAGGGGGACGTAGATGAGCTGTTCGAGACGACCGGGACACAGGAGGGCCGAGTCGATCTGGTCGGGCCTGTTGGTCGCGCCGATGATGTTCTTCTTGGCATTCATACCGTCCCCAAGCTTCATGTTCTTGGTGTGGATGCGGAGGGTCTCGAGACGGCCGGTTGGGTCAGGAATACCAACGTCGAGCTCGTGATCGAAGCGACCAAATCGCCGAGGAGCAGGGTCGATGGAGTTGGGTCGGTTGGTGGCGGCCATGACGACGACGTTCGAACGGGCCTTGAGGCCGTCCATGAGGGTAAGGAGCTGTGACACGACACGGCGCTCGTCTTCACCATTGGTCTAAGAGATACATGATCAGGAACCGAATTCCGTTATAAAAGACGCGTACGTTTACCTTTCACGCTTGGGTACAATCGAGTCAATCGAGTCGATGAAGATGATGGCGGGCGAATTCTTCTCGGCCTCCTCCAACGCTTTTCGCAGATTACTCTCACTCTCACCAGCCATCTTGCTCATGATTTCGCGGCCATTGATGAGGAAGAAGAAGGCACCGGTGTCGTTGGCCACGGCCCGCGCCTTGAGAGTTTTACCAGTTCCAGGGGGACCGAACATCAGGATACCGCGAGGGGGCTTGATACCGATGGACTTGAACAGTTGTGGGTGACGGAGGCAGCTCGACCGTGCACGGATTTGGGTCATCTGCTTGTGGCAGCCACCGATATCATCGTAGCCGATATCAGCGAGGTTGGACTCCTCCTCTTCTCGTATTGGAGCGCGTACTGGACAAGAGACTTGCCGTTGTGGATCACGGTGCCATGAGATGCTTCTTGACGATAGCCGGGGTAATTAAAAGCCCGAGCAAATCGATTCCGGCTTTGCGCATTAGGAGGCCCCGCGTAGTTTTCATGACGTGACGGAAATCCTTGTCGGGTGTAATGTCGTCTGGTCCAATGCGCAGATTCATGAACTCGAGGGATAAATGGGTGATGATATGTGGAGTGGGAATTTCATGAACTCCAGGGCCAGGGCGAGACCACGTTTCGCCTCCCCGTCGGAGGCAAAACTGACCGTGCGATACTCTATGTTGCCATGCCGTTTGCGATTGTTCGCCGCGTCATTCAAAGTTCGCAAGAACTCGGCCTGCTCAGAACCTTTCTCGTGTTTGCAGGTTCCTGAAATGCAGATGGGGCGCGGGTTGTAAATGTGCGGGTCCCTCGAAAGTGCGCCGAAAGCGACCACCGTTGCCTTACAATTCAACACGTTGAGTAAATGCGGAGTAATAACGAGTTAATGCTTACCTCGGTCGCTAAATGGACATTGCCAGCCTGCAGCTCTTTGAAGAACAGCTCTGCATCCGCCCTATCACCAAATTCCAAGGGAAGGTTGGCGCTGTGCTCGCGGCATGCCCCTAGAATCATGTTTGTCTTATCATCCCATCTGGCACGGCGCTCGACGGCGATTTCGTCGAGCATTACCACACGATGGACAATTCTAGGTGGCCCAGTTGGCAAATCCTCGCCGACGGTGTATGCATCAATTTTCTCCTCGACTTCTGCAATGGTAGGCAGGCCGGGAGAGGCACGGAGAGGCCGAATTACTGTGTGCTTCCGCAGCGTCGTGAGGCCAGGGAGTCCTAACGCTCGATGGAGGATATTGTCGGCAGTGAAACCTTTAGCGTTATACCTGGGGCCATCACGAAAGACATCTGCGGACGCACGGCCTATGCGTGCCAGGAGCGCGTCCATGCCCTCGTGGTTATTTATGCTGGCGGTGACCAGAGGGGCCATTCGTTTCACCTCCCCAGACGCGACCGCCATCATAAACTCCTTGTGACGATCAAGCGCGGCGGTCTGCGATGCAAGCCTTTGCGTGTCGTTGTGTTTTGTCAACCGCAGGACCTGAATCTGGTCGTTTTTCCGGCGAATCTTGGTGACCAAACCGCCGATGGGATAGTACATGAGGGGGGTGTTCTCATTAACGCCATGTGCAATTCGGTCAATGATGTTCTTGAAGATGTCGTTGGTGCGTATTTTGTCGCACTTGGAACATACCGCCGAGTCCGCAGATGTCGTTTTTGAGCAAGTGGTAGAGCGGAGGTAAAAGCGGTCGCCTTCAGAGTAATAGTCCCAAGGAAGTGACCGGTGTGAGTGAAGACCGAACGGATAACCGATGTGATGATTTTCGCCCAGGGTGAAGATGAGTTGGAGTCCTTTGCATAGGACTTCCTCGATTGCACGTTCCATGGGAGGGCTCGAACGACAGTCCTTCGAAGGTAAGGTTGAACCCAAGTTTAGAGCTCCGGGGCGAAGGAGCCCACTAAGAATTATCAAGGAAATGAATAGGATTTTGCGGTCGCAAAACTCACTCTGCGGATGATGCGGACAATGCTGGGGACAGATTCGAGCTGGGACTGGAGGGTTGAGGTTCTGGAGAGGGTCTGCATCAAGAGATTCAGTATTGAGTTAGACAATAAAACAAAATACTTACGAACGAGGCGGAGGCATCGTTTGTTGAGCCGGAAGAACGGGCGGCGGAGCTGATGAGACCAGGGAGAGTGCGCGCCTTGCCTTGGTAAAAAAATCTTTGATTGAGGTTGAAACCAGTTTCTTTTTAGGTGGCGCGGCCAGCTCATCAATACGGTTTTTACACTTTTTTGACCTCCAGTAATTATCGAAGTTTTCTGGGCCAGCGATACCGACGTGGACGGGTTCGTGGCACCGGGGGCAATCCAACCAAGTATCCTCGGTATACTCCGGTGTGTCTGTTTCGACAGTAAACTGAGAACGCGACGTATAAATAAGGGTCCTGCGAGTTGCATCAGGGAAAACCTCCCCTGTAATTTTTTGCAATTATTGTACAAATTTTTTTTGTAACCACAAAACCTTTGGTAACTTTTACAATTTTCGGCAACTTTGGTTAACATTCCCACAATTGTTGTGGAAAAAACAAGCGGGTCAGAAAATTTTGGCAACTTTTCAGCAACCCTGAAGGTACTTTGTGAGTAAACATACACCTCACTTGATTCAACTTCCAACCTTGCGGTGGTTGTTCTGCGGTCAGTTGGAATATTTTGACTTGTAAGGTCAGGGGAAATTGAGTAGAAGGTTTAGTGCCAAGATATGGGGACTGACAGTAGAATAGACAAGTTTGAATGTATGAGTTTGCAGGAAAGATGGCAAATTGGGTCCGCAGGCGAAGTTCGGTAGAACTTCAAGTTGACAGAACTTGATAAGGTTAACCGAGACCGACCCTAAAGTCCGTCGGATCACGTGAGCGTGGAAGGTGGTTCATTTTGATGCTGTCACAACACCATACAACACCTTTCTTCCTTTTCTCCCATCTTCCCTCCCTCCGCCTCCCTTGTTATCCCTCACCATTCCCTCCCCCCGCTTGTAATGCATTCTCTGGGGACCCACATAGCTCATTTGTCCACATTCCGACCATCCGGCCCCATTTTTGCCGTGCCAATTCACACCGACGTCGGCCTCGCATACCTGCACAGTGCATCCCTCCCGTGGATCCACGCCAGCACACAAACTCGATATTCTTATTCTTCTCTCCGTCTTCCGAATATCTCAGCGCCGAAGTTTGTTGACTCATCGCTGAGGGTGACATTCGGTATGTCCGCTGTCGGTGCCAACTTGCTCGCGCTGACTGAAATTTTCTCTCCCTATTTAACTCAGCTTTTGTTCCCCGGTGTGTCCCCACTCTTCTTCCTTGCACACCTAGCACTGATGGTCGGTTTCGACAGGCACGCAGGGCTGCAATGGCGAGACAAGTCGGAGGTATGTCTTCTATTGACTCGTTACTGCCAAGGCCTTATCAATCTGACAGCATTCCATTAATCCGTAAACGGTGTCAATCTTGTTGCAGTGAGAAACATCGTCACCGCCATGTCTGATTGCTAACACTCCTTTGCCAAGGGTTCTGCCTTCATCAATGTTGTTCCTCCTTACCCGTTCCCTACCCACAGGTATCATTGTTCCCCATGTGTCCGCCTGTTTGTTTTGCTAAGCAGGATCATTAGTATGCATCGACGCAAGACCAAGTTTGTTTCCCATGCCAAACGCAGTGACAGTCTTCGATGACAAAGTGCAATTCAGTTATCTCCATCCAATGTTCCCCAGATTCATTCTTGGCTACAGATTCATCACGGTTGTGTGAGTGCGAAAGGGTGGGTCACGAGAGGTAGGGTAACCAGGTTATCATCGTATTCATTAGTTCCTGCATGCTTGGATGGGTCGACGTCGGGTGTAGAGAGTACAGGGAGGTAGTCATAGCCAGTTTGTCAATGTAGATTAGATTTTCTTGTACTATGTAGATAGAATTGGCAATTCAAATTTGTTTTCATATCTGCTGTGTTTTGAAGCATGTTTCTGCACCAGCAACCCAGAGAAACTGAAGTGGTAATTGAGTTAAAAGTGCGCGAACTTTTCGGCAACTGTTCTGCAATTTTTCTGCAATTACTTTGGGCGAGAAGGTATTTTGACGAAATTTCTATCACTCAAGCAAGTCAAAGAATTTTCTGCAATTTTCTGCAAGAATAGCAGAAAATTACGGGGGGTGGGTTCCCTGATGTGACCCGAGTGTCATTTACCGTTGATTGGAATCCACCTGGAGGTGGCCCGGGAGGATCTGACATTTGGCGGGCGCCTAGATGTTTAAACTCTGAGAAGGCGGAGATTAGATGGAGGTTACAGTCGGGCGTGTCAGCGCGATGGAAGAAAAAACGTTGATCGACGTTGATCTTTTGTCACTTGGTCAACAAACACAGGCAAATACATCAACTTGTGCGATCAAAAATTTCATGAAACCTTTTTCTAGGCGTAAATCGACTGGAAACTCTTCCCTGAAATTTGACCCCAATTTTTTTCCTCGAGCCCAAGTGGACCCTCCCCCCCCCCTCCCAAAAAGGAAATTGCTTATCTTCGAAGCCCCTTGCTAAAACCTCCCTATTTATTAGGTGGCCTCATCGCTCTCAACTGTCTCCCAGTCACCCTCTGAGTGTATCAAGATAATTATTGTTTTGGTTTTCCTGTCACGATTCTATCTCTTGTTCAATCTTCTGCGCCGGGGTTTGATTTGTGTTTAATGTTGCAGATCTTTTGTTATATTCACACTGTCCGAAGACTCTGAGGGATAAGAGTGTAATTGTAATAGATTTTGGTGCGTGGCACGACAATGTGAAGAGAGCCTTCATCTGCAATGGAATTGACGGTTGCTCACCTCGAATTCTCTCAAGTCTATTGACACAAGCACGAACTTTCCTCCCAAACTGTGGATGGCCGTCAACTTCCGAGCCTTGGAGGGACGTACGGCTATTTTGCCATCCCGTACTCTTCCCGCATATTTGGTCGGCGGAAGGCGCGACGGTAGCGTGCCTTTGACGGCACCCGTCACACCCATAAATAGGGTGACGGTAGGTAGCCCAAATATTGATGTATATTCCACATATTTATTTCTATCTCGACCAGCTGCCTCCATCTGAGCATTCTCGTTCTCGTTCCATACCACCAAGTTCTTCTTCTCCTCAATTCGCACAGCAATGACCGTCGCAAGGAAGGACACGAATCCAACGGAGGTGCTGCGAATAATTTTGTGGCTCTTTTCATTTTTATTTCAGCTACTATAAACTCATGGAATCCCGTGATACCCCGCGTTCGCAGCCCGCCTGGGCCGTGAAGCCTGCTCACTATGTATTCCTGATGACTGAACACTTTCCCGCCGTTCTTCTGCCCTATGCCTCAGCAATCGAAGTTAATCTGCTCTCTTTGGTCAATGCATGCGGCTTCGAGCTTGTCGACGACCCCAATGGGCCCCTCCACATTGGCCGGCTTTGCTAAGTGCAGGAGACTATTTGAGCGGTTACCAGTCTGGACTTAATTTGGCGGCTTCTTGACAGAGTGTACCGCTCCCATCGGGGAAACGGTTCAAATCTGGGCCGGAATCCTGTGCTCCGTGGAAGTTTTGACTGGGAAAATATCTTCACGAGGCGTGGAGGTGTGGCGGGAGCAGATGTACCAAGAGTCTATCAAGCAAGGTACGATGCAGAGTTTCATATATACTGTCTGTCCCTGAGCCACAAGGAGAAGGACGGCTTGAATGACATTCCGACGACCACTTTAAACCTTGCTCGATGAAGTGAACCAGAACCCCGGGAACATTACGACGTGGATTGGATCGGGAGCGCATCTCTCTGATGATGGCGGAATCTGATCCCCCAGCGGTGGTACTTGGGTCAAGAAGCAACCGTGTGAATGATTCGAATGTTCCCTTTTTGCTTTTTGATCCGTTTCCAAGATGTGCGCTCATAAACCCCGCAGAAAATGACCAAATTGCACTCGGGACTCAATAGGGTCATTCACGGTTCCCTTTTTCTGGCCCTTTTTCACTCCCTTTTCACTCCCTTTTTCGCTGCCTCTTTGAATTTTCAACATTCCAATTTGGCTACATGATAGGTGTAGTTCTTAGTTTACACAATATCCACTGGTATATAAGCCTCCTGGCATACAAACCATGTACCTTCAAGCAAAAGGGAACAAAAAGGGAGCAAAAAGGGCCGGAAAAAGGGAGCACCGTCGGGGGGTTTCACCTTTTTCTGGCCCTTTTTGGACTGGTAATTTTCTTGTATTTGGTCAGTTTTATAGCTAAAAAGTTCGTTTCTTCCCTTTTAGACCCTTTTTACACCACTGAATTGAAAAGGGAAAAAAAACTGGGTGGAAAACGGTAAAAATGGGAAAAGGGGAGAAAAAAGGGAGTGAAAAAGGGCGGAAAAGGGGCAACTGTGAACGACCCTAATGTAGTAGGTGGTCTTCAGCAATTCGAATTCAAAGTCCCACACTAACAAAGATAGTTGCGGGAGCTTCTGTATGAAGTACTTGCTCTTCTTGTTCACAGAATATTGGCGCGGACTCTGACACGGATACTATGCACAAGCTCTGCATTGGAATTTTGACTCATGAGTTGCTGCAGACCGGTCCAGTTTGCCCTGTAGAATATATGTGTGTTCACGAGCGGCCACTGGGCAAATTCGCGTCTGACACGCACAGCGATATCTACTCCCGAGATGCGTGTGTGAGTTGCGGATGCTTATTTGAGCGGCAACTGGGCAAATTCGCGTCTGACAGGCACAGCGATATCTGATGCCAAGATGCGTATGTGAGTCGCGGATGCTGATTGCCTCGCTCAAATAATTGATTGGTTCACAGAGTACTCCGACAGTTTGGCTCCATGGCGGTCATCCCGAAATATTGCATCCGAGATCTGAATAGCAACGAAAAACGGCGACGAAAAAATCTGGCCTAATGAAAATGAAAACTTCCATGCCGTGGGGCTAGGTCACAGTGGCTACACGAGACTACACGTCAGACTTAGCAGACGGGCTTGCCAAAACGGCTTGCCCCGCTTAGCGGAGTGTGAATTTGGCTGTGCGGGCTTTGACGGCTTGGCTTGTGGCTGGGCTTGACTTGGGCTCGCTTAGACCAAGCTTTACCACTCTAAGTAAGTCGTTGATACCTGGTGCCTGATGCTTTCCTGCGGGTTCCCGCTGCCACCATTATGGATCAAAACTGTCTAGGTAGATGATATCTACGACAGGAGGGGCGTCGTATGGGATATATTACTAGGGAAGCCAGCTGATTTGAACCTTGTAGGCCGGAGACGCTGCACTGCTTCATGGGCTACATCGTTGACCTGTCGCTCGTGATGGACCAACTCTTTCACATCACAATCGCGCGCGCAGCGCGGCCCCTCACGGAGAAGGATATCGATGAAGCATTGGAGAATTACAAGGAGGCGAACCTCGGCGCCGTCCATCGCGACATTCGCACCTATGCGGGGAAAGACACGATTCCGCAGATTTTGGTGGCTGGCCCTCCCGCGGAGAAGGTGAATGAGCTGATTCGGAAGTACTCTACGGATTTGAGAGCGGTGCGCGGCATTCGCGCATCGTGATCATTATTAATTAAGTAGTTCAGTTCGGCTTTTTAAATATTTTTTAGCAGGCAGAATATTATTAAAAACCGAACTGAACTGATGATTGAGCACCCCTACTGAGAATATGGACGGTGGAATTTGAGCATAGCAGCTTGACTGAGTACTTATATCACCATATACCAAAGGCGTGGTGACCTCGAGCTTGCCTCCTGGTTACCCGAACACGTGATGATTTTGGCTGTGAAACGGAGGGGTAGGTTACCTCGCTCGAGCCATCACAATTACCCTTTAGTTCCGAGCAATTGAACAGACTGAAGGTGGATTGCACACATGAGAGTGTCCAGTTGTAGCAATGTTTGATTGAACACAGTTCAATTCCTGATTGAACAGTGGTTGAAGGAGATGCAATTGGGACACCTCCTTCTAAGGTACGCGGGACGAGCACGCTTCGATTTTCAGTTTCCTTTGCCCAGGTTCGAATCCCGAGTTCAGTACATACCCTATTATTTCTGTACCAATGACCGGTGAAGAGGCACATTATTCCGCGGAAAACAGCTCATTCCTACCTATCTTAAGCCCGCCTCGCACATAATTTGAGCCGGGGATCCTCGATCGTCGGGCCACCATCTGCGCCGCAGAACGACACAGTAATAAACCCAGCAGGAGAACTCCGTGTCTACACCAGGATTACCAGAGCCACCCAACAACGCTTCTTCAAGGATTAAAGGAGCATGCAAGACTGCAGTTACCCATTGAATGTGGCACTAAACGGTGTGGAGCTGTTTCTGGTCTCTGGATTGTTCGATTAGGCTGCAACGGACTGACTTCCTCACAAACTCTTCTGCCTTGAATCAGACGCAACAGTCCCTCAACGCTGGCGACGTTGAAAATCCGAGGTGGTTGGTCATTGCATATTGTGTTGCTCGATCAATCACGATTATTCAACCCACCGAAGGAACAAACAACCTCGAAAAAATGTGATACTGATGGAGCGCGAGGGGCCAGCAAGGTCATGATTATTTCAGCGGGATCTAGGAGGGCGGTAGGCTTTGAAGAACAAATTACAGATTATTGCAGTGCTGAACAGGAAACAGTCCTCCCTGGGTTCAGGTTAAATTCTGAGGGCCAAAATGGCCCTTTTCAGTGCGTTAGCCCCTCCTGAGCTCTTTGCAGTGCGTGTGGCCCTTCCTGAGCCTGTTTACCGTGCCCATCCCGCGTACCCTACTCCTTCACTGTGCAATGGGGGACCGATTGCATGAAGAATTGCACACCTTCATGGTTATGTGCAATTGGGCTTGTTCAATTGAATCCTTTTGTGGTCCATTGCACATGTTCAAAGTGCAGATTGAAATCCGCGGGTTTGCACGGTTTTTAGTCGAGATTGACCGAATTTGCTATGGATTTGGATGAAAAATCGGTCATTCCCAGGGCTTCCAGATGCCGGGAAACGGCCCAGGGTTTGCCGACCGGCATCTTCGGTCTTAATCGGTCGTCGAGGTCAACCCTGGGAGACTTTGTTAGTTTCCGCCGCGATCACAATTCCCGATCTGGTAATAATTCTCGGCACATCAAATCTGGCCTGATATTCCATCACTCTGCCGTGATATTACTATAAGAGAAGAATACCAAGTTGGCCAACCATTCAAGTGAGTTTTCCAGGTACAATTGGGAACGCCAGAGCTGGGGGCCCAGTTTCCCACCCCGTACCCCTTTCCTTGGGCGTCCTTTATTTAACTTAATTAAAGTGTTTCCGCGCTTTTTTTTGCGAAAGATGTGTTGCATTCCCCTAATGCTCGCCTCTGGGCCCACTGTGTGGTGCTCCCGCTCGCGGGACCCACTGCCTGGGGCTCTTTCATGATTTTAACATGCTTCAATTGTTTTGCTGCTATTTCACGCGGCGACGGCACATCTGAGTCAACGATGGCCGTAACTGGGTGAGTTGCATCTTACGCTCATTAGAACTAAGACAAAAACAAAAACAAAAAAAAACGGTGGCAAGCAGATTCGAACCGGAGGCAAGTGAATACAAGATAAAGTGAAGACAGAAAATATAAACCATTCAGCCACGGGGCTTATGGAGGGCCCGCATTCTATAGTGACTTCCATGGCGAACGCAGCCCATGCCGGGGGCTGATCATCAGACAATCCTGTGCTGCCGAGCCTTGGCCGAAGATTATTCCCAGATCGGGATTTGTGATCGCGGCGGAAAGTCAGGAGTGCCCTGGGAATGGCGGGGCTCCCCTAGGCTCGGAACAAGTCTTCTCCGGTCCGAGCGAGCCGGACATTCTCGGAGGCAGCTGAGCACGTGTCTATCACATGATCTCTCAGAACGGCGGCTTGATCCGAACCTAGGGCTCCCCCATCCACCCTCGACGAACGTCACGTGTATTTCCTTCCGGCGAAAACCTCTCTACAGCAATATGCAGCCTGAATTGGGTCAAACCCTTCGTCAAAGTTGAAGATAATCTGCATAAATATTTTTATGGGCATGAATCTTGTAGCATAATGCCCACGAGGAATATCTAGCAAGATTGATCCATCGCCTGATTTCCCATCAATAATGATGGCCCGACGAGGCGTGCTGAAACTTTTGTAACTACATTGCATAAGAGGGTCTGGCTGGACCAAGTTTTTTTCTACAGATGGAATGGATGAATTCAAAGATATTTGACGAAGGGATTTCCCATATCCTTCCTTGTTCCTTCAATATTAATTATTTTTCGCAGTACGCCCAATAAGGAAATACACGTGACGTTCGTCGAGGGTGGACCTTACCTTCAAGGCATCAATTAGCTTGAACTAAAAGGCCATTCCTCTGGTAATTCTATTCACCTGCCTTCTGCATCCTCAAAATATTCCCCAGGTGGTGGGCTATGCCCAGAAGAAATCTTGAGTTTGGTCAGCGGCCAACCCCTGAAAGCTCGGCATCGCGCTTCTCAACTCTGACACAAAACTGCAAGAGAGGAAGTTCTTTGAACCCACCCAGGGAGCATTAATCGACGATAAAACACGTCGAATACACGTCGTGGAGAGCAATTGAAGTTTGAGAATTTTGATAAGGGGACCCTCCGATCAAGTGTCAAGGGGAATCGACAGACTACAACAAACGAGGTACGAGTTTTTAGTTGTAGCGTCTGTTTATAAGAGACTACCCCCCCACTTGGCACAAGAGAAACCAAAGACAGTAGCTACAGTGATTACAGCCTCGAGGACTTGCCGCTACGCCACAATTCCCCAACGCCCACCACTCTATAGGCTGGTTCAAGTTGTGGCCTCGCCAGATTCAAACCCTGAAATTTCTCTTTCGGCATCATTCACATCGGCCTTCTCGATATCCCACACTAGCCAGGCCGAGCCAGCGAAAATGCCGACCATGAGCGCCGCACCTCCCGTTGTCCCCATCCTGGCCAGAACGTTGACCCTCGAGGAATCTAGAATCTGATACGAGAGTGCCGTGATGGACGCATAAAAGCAGAGCATAGCGCCGATGGCGAAGAAGGTAGGCGAGGCCAGCAAGGCAAGCATATACACCGGGCGCCTGGCCAATTTCTTCCGTTGATAAATTATTTCCAGTCCCGTCCCGAAGCCGATGGTCAGCACAGAAGAACACAGCGAACCCAGCGCCAATAAGTAGCTTCCGCGGGCAACTTTATCGCTGAACACCGCGGACGCAGCTGCGCCCATGACCAACCCGGTTGTGATCATCACCGTTTGCCATCGCTGGATGAGGCTGCTGCGAAAGTCGAGCCAGGCGGTTTCGTCGCTTGCGCGCAGCTGTCTGGACAGACGTGCGGGGCGCAGGCCGATCAGAGTGAGCAGCAGAAGGGTGACGACTAGATTAGGTTTTCTGCGAAGCTGCTCCGAGAGGGCGCGAGCGGAGGAAGATCTCTGAGCTGGGAAGCTATGTAGGTCTGAATGGGACCTCCGATCGTGAGCGCGTACCGTTCCCGGGCGTCGCTCCCTGCTGGTCGAGACATGACTTCACGAGGGGTATGGGGGGAGTTTCTTTGGGGCTGGGGGAGGGATGCTGTGAATCGACTACAAGGAGGGAGCGTGGGCTGATTACCGAGTCACAAGGCCACTGCCACGAATCATGATGGGTATTTTTTTTGGTCTATGTCGTACAAGGCGCATTTATAAATGTTTAAACATACTCCGATTGTTATCATCTTGGGCGTCAAGCAATTAGGAAAACTGTCTGTACTCTAGATGATTAACGCTCCTAACCACTCACACTGAACTCGTTGTGGTGAATACGAGGGAATTGCTGCCAAAACCCTCATATACGGTCTGCCCGTATTTCAACCTCGCTCGTAAACCAGTAGGGAATCTTACCGGGACTTTTGGAACTCCGCTTTAGAACCATCAATGCGCTCGAGACATCGCCGCCCAAACCTGCCAAGAAGCCGTTTGATCTTCCCACTGTAAGCGCTGAAGTATTAGTTTCGAACCCTGTCACCCAGCTCACAGTGATGGGGTTGCTATCCGATAAATTGCAACCGCGTGCTTTGGACCGTCGTAGTTCCTGATTTCCCATCCAAGGCTTCAGTCCTCACTGGCATTTTTCTGGACTATGGCTCAGATGTCAGCGTTGCTGGGCTGGGATCGAACAGCGACTTACCTTGTCAATGTCTTGGAGTTGAAGATTGACGATCCGGGGATTCTAGAGGCCAACCTAACAAGATAATCAAGTTATTGAACAAATTGCACTGGCAGTCGCGAATGGTGTGAACTCGCAGTAACTGCAATGATTTCAACGCTGTTTGCGACGTGGCTCGTTCGCACACCTGTCCGTCCCCCAAAGGCACCACCACCCTCTCTCGCTCGGTTAGGGTTAGGTTAGGTTAGGGTTAGGAGTAGAAACACATATTTTCTTCACCAATGTATTGTTTAGCTCTTATGGAAATTCTGGTCAGTGTTCGGCAACGGAGTCATTCAGTTTTGGTTGCTTTTCTCTTCTAATTAACGAATCAATATGAACTGCCGCAGCGAAGCGAAGGCAGGTCTTGTTTTTGTTTCATCATGGCGCCCGTCTTCCAACTTCAACTCGGGTTCACCCTCCAAATAGGGTGTTCCTCTGGGGTATATAAACCACCACCAAGCACACAGAGCCGACCGGAAGTCAAATTGACCTAGTCACCCATAAAGCGGTGGAAGAATCCCTCCCCCTTCCTCTGCGCCTCCACCGCCTACCCCGCGCAAACTAAAATACCCAAAGCACCCACAAAATCTGAATCCCTCAACGCCACACGCTATTAACCCCGCTCCTTACCCATGAATTCGGGCGGCCCATAACACAAGGGAGGGTACGTAGCAGCGGCTCAGTCTGGCGGAGGAGCGCTACGGCGCCGTCGCTTTCAAGTTAGTCCTCCCTTTACTCTTACCAGGCGCTTACCTCTTATCTTTTGTCGTCGCCCACTTTCTTTCTTGCGGAGGGAGTCCCGACCCGCAGGCGCCCTGCTAGCGCCGGTCAGAACCTCGTCGCTCACCATGATTCACCGCCGCCCGTCCGGCCTCCTTTTACATCTACTCTGTCTTCTCTTTGGCGCAATTTCGTGATTGTCTTGCTTTCTTCGCACGCGTTTCATACTCTGAGGAGTGCCGTCCTCAGCGTCCCCGCGCACCGCACTCTGCATCAATTTCTGGTCCGCTGGGAACTGAACGTTCAACGTTGAACACCCGAGCAGAGAACCAGACGAGGACATGTTCTGTCTTAACATTTACCGTTATGTATCTACGTTGCAAAAATCGCCAGGAGTGTGCTTGAATTGCACAAGGATCGCTCAGTCGATATACTATGCTCCTAACGCCCCGCTGGTCAAATATCTAGGTGTGACTATTTTCAGGTAGTTCGGCCGAACTTTCCCGCCTCGGTGCGGTGAAGGTGCGGGATGTGTGTAGGTGGGCAATCCATTCAACCTAAAACCATGTGCGATCCCGAAAAAAATACTCTACGTGTGGGCGTCGCTTCTTACGAACACGAGACGAGGGCCTAAAACCCTGGCGGAAGAGAGAGATGACGAGCTGGTTTAAAACTGAAACGCTAGGCCCAGATATGATATGGACAGAAATCACTTTACCTCCGCGTCGAAGACCATAATTGAACCGCTTCAGTATTTTGATGGTTGAGGACTTGAGGGGGAAAGCTTTGAATTCATGCAATAAAGTTCCAGCTGTTCAACGCCGGCGAAGCGCTCCTCAAAACAGGAAGTCCCCGACGCAACGATGCATGGCCCGCGCTCGAAATATACGAGCGGCGCGCAGGTATCTTCGTCATAACTTATCATCCGCCAAAATCGAGGATGTGTGCAGCTAGCTCATCACAATTGATTGGGCCCGACAAAGATCAGATCCCAAAATGGTTCGTAAAGCCTCACCTCGAGCTCTCTGGTTACTCGCCTCCGCACGGCTCGATATCGATGATGCCGCGGCCCAATCACAGTGGCAAACAACGGAGGAGATGCTGCCGAAGTGTGCCGTGGGTGCGCCGCCGCGGCGATGCCACATGCCTTGCATTCGGCACACCGTACCGCGTCTGCAATGGATTGGAAACCTTAAGCTTCCGATTAAACTGATACTTTCTTGCAAACTTGAACGGAATGAACTCCCGACCTTAATTGGCCGTGCCGACCGCCGATCCCACGCTTGGTTGAAATCGATCACGGCGGAATCCATTGTTTCACTCTGGACCAACGTTTGGCGTTTCCACAAGTTCTGGTGCAATCACTGGCCGCGCACTGATTTTGATTTGTTTCCCTTCTCACTTCCCGTGGAATAGGACCCTGTAGCACGCGCCGGAGATGCTCCTCGGCAAATTTAGGGAGAAGACCCCGTTCGATTCGGGGCGAGGCCTTCTACGAATTCCAGGAAGCATTTTTTAAAGTAGCAGAATTCATTGTGCCGAGTACACGTACGGACATGGAAGGAGAGCACCGACAGCTCGGGCTGCGAGCAGCACATAAAGAAAGGTGTACTGCACAAAAGTTAAACCAAGGGCGAACGACGGGTAGAACGGGACGTAAATCCGCCTCGCCCAATATCACACGCCAGCGCCGCCCCGCGAAAACGGCACCCTCCCTCCCTCCCTCCACGCACCGAAAGCAGAACCAATTGCAGCCCCGAGCAGCAGGAAAGTAAAATCGCAATTCGCCAGTCACGAAAAACCACTAACCAAGTCAAATTGACTACAGCGTGCAGCGCGCTGCGTGTAGCCTGAGCAGGAGCGGGAATTTGTGAGTTTGGGCCGTCGAAAAAGCGCTCGGGCTTGCAGCAGGATCGAAATCGCCGGCCGAGATCTGCCCCCGCCAAACGATATTAATATTGTCAAGTATGTCTGCGCACCGAAACATAAGATTGCAGATCGAGAAACCCCATCGCACCGAAGGACGCAAGCGCAAGACAAATATATTGATCCCGCATCCCGCATCCCCTGGACCAAAATCCAAAAACAAAAAGGAAGAACCATCTGAACAAATAAGGCGAGCGGAAAGAAAGAAATTCGCCACTCACCCACCCCCGAAAACAACCACCGCAGCGTTTGCCCCTGACCCTGTCCCCGGCAAACAAACACCATCCGTCCCTGCCTTGACGCCGCGGCAGAGAAATCAAATCCTTCCACGCAGCGGCAGAGGGAGCAAATATCGCCCAGGACCGGTGTCCGAAAGGTACTCGCGTCTTACTAATTCACAGCGGGCGCGGTGGTGGTGGCAGGGGAAGATGTGGTGTGGTGTTGGAGCCTGCGAAGAGAGGAGAGCGTATTAGCGGTGCGCATAAGGCCGCAGAAGGGAGGACGGAGGTGAAGGGTACCGCGGGCTGGTGGGGTAGGTGGATGGAAGAGCGAGAGCGGTGCGTGGCGCGCAATGAGCACACGCGGCGCAAGCGCCAACCGCCAAGGATACGCGGCGGGCGATGAATCAAAAGTGCGGTCAGCATGCGCACAGCAACAGCGAGAGTGTGCGTGTAAGGAGGGAACAAGCCAGGACCCAGGACCAGCGCCGGTGCCCGAGTCCGAGTCCGCGCAAAGACAAAAGGAAAAGACGAGCGCCCAGAACTCACCTCTTCGAAACAAATCTACATACGTCCCCGAGCCGTCTTCATAACCCACCGACATCGCGGCATACAAAAGACTGTGCGTGTAAAGGGGGCGTTAGCGCACAGAGAACTGAGGTGCGCATGAAGGATCGTGCTTGTGCGATACGTGAAGGCCTCAGCGCGCGAACGAGGGATTGTGGGTAGATGATGCGACGCACTCCCGCAGTTGGCATTTCTGCCTAGACACGCAGAGTCCGGGTCCGGGTCCGGTGTGCTCACGACGTGGGGCCGCAGCGTGGGCAATGACGAGAGTGATGAGGTCACTCGTTCTGGGGTTGCAAGTTTGGCGGGGGGCGTGCTTGAGAGCGCTCGGATGCAAGGTAGTCGTGCCAAGGAAGATTGCAAAGCAGAAGTTGGAGAGGAAGAATGAAGAATGAAGGAAATCCGAAAGAGCGTGCTGCGTGGAAGATGTCGCCGGATTCCGAGCACATTCCTAGTCAATTCAACGGCCTAGTACCGTTGGAGTAAGTGCCACCCAAGCTGGGCCTGGAAAATTTACCCCAGGATATTCTCCGTAGTTCCAGCCGCTGGAAAATAATAAGCGTTGAAAGGACGCTGCGAGTCGTCCGAGGACCACTACAGGGCACATTAGATTGTCTAAGCGTTGACTGCAAACTGCAGTCGCCTCCTTTCGGGGCAACGGTCGCGTTAGACGAGATGTCTTTCACGGGTGACCTTTACGCATTGAGAGAACGGCACTGTGGGGAGCGGTTACAATTAACCTGAGTGCATGGATCCAATCGGCATGATTGGCGGATTCCATCAGGTTGAGTGGTGCCCACAAATCAAGTTGAGTGTAATCGTACACTCAGGCCGATTGTGATTTGGCAGATTTTGCTACACAGCCTGAGTGTATGGCACAATTATCATGAGCACTTTCATACACTCAGGTTGAATAGTGCAGGTCAGTCAGGTTGATTGGCAATATCACAATTTAGTTTGGGCCATAAAAATCCATGCATATCATACTAAATAGGTACAACCAACGCTATACTACACCCGAACCGGCCCCATCGTCGAGTAAACTCCATGTTGTACCTTGGGAGGAAGATAAGAAGTCAGGATGCTGCTATAAGAGGAGTAGGAGCGAACAAACCTTGGGAGAAGTCGATTTTCAAACCGCTCGGGGGGTTCTAATAATGGGTAAATTAGGGGGGGTGTGGAACAAAAGTGAAGTGCGACGTACGACACGCAGAGGAGCCGAGCTCGCCGAGAACTAACATACCCAGTTGTTGAAGGGTTAGCGTAAATTTGGAGAATATGGTGATCGCCCGAAAGTCAGTCAGAGATTGGCTCAAAAACGAAGAAATTTATCTACTGTTTTCCCGCACTACCAAGGCGTTCGGGCTCAAAACCGTAAATCAACCGAGGAGCTTCAAAGAGAACAACAAAGATGGAAAACTCACTTTTCAGGAGGAAATCGAAGAGCGGGGGGAGGTGTGATGTATTGCTGACCAGAGTCCGCACAGGATCGCCTGTATGGCGAAGAGCGCAGGATTCCGAATGGAGTGTTGACTGAAAAGAGCGCAAGTTGGAATTGGGAGGGGGTGCAATTATTGCCTCGAGGTATGACATCAGATTGAGGCGGCAAGAAGAAAGGAAGCATACAGAGAAGAACATAAAACTCACGGTGTAACAGAACAGCAGAGACTCGGTTCAAGTGACCTGGCAGAGAGAATGTTCAGTTAGCTCACATGAAATGAAAATGAGGGAGGAATTACGTTGCGAAAATCGGCATGGGTGGGGTAACGTCGTACACGGAATCACGCCTGGGAATTCAGAGTTTCAGAACGTCGACGCGATTTACTGTCTCCGAAATTAGGGGAACGCGGCAAACTCAGCAGGGGAACAACTTACTGCTCGCTGCTTGAGCGGCGTCAAAGTCAGCTGAGGGAAAACAAGAAATCAGTTGAGGGGCGCGGAGGAAGAAAATTGCACACACGTCGCATAAATATTGAATTTTCGGAGCGGGTCGCAAGGTTAGAATAAGTCGACGTCGAATGAGCGACCGGTAGCGCACGCAGAATCAATTTCCGGGACATCCAATGTTCAATTCGCGTGCGTAAGAAGATCTCAGTGTCGGCTTTCTCGCAGGAATGATGAAACTTACCAGCCTTCGGCCTCGCGATGAAAATGGGTGCAAATGTGAGGGAAGAAGATCAACAAACCTTGAAGTTTGAGGAAACCCAAGGCCGGTAGGTGAAGCGGCGAGAACGTGGTCACGGACCGGGCGAAGGAAATGCGAGTCCCCTGAAATATACATCACAGCATCGTCTTCGTGTACATTGGAGGAATCACCGAGAAGTGCTTGGAAGTCGATGCCCGAGGCGCTCAAAGTTGAGGTGGGAGTCAATAAGTCAGTTCAGATCAAGTGGTGCGCGTTGGTGAATATCCCTGGAACTTACTCTCGGAAGGAGAGGTAAATCGGGGTGGCGACTGTGAATCATCGATCTGAAGTGTCACTCAAGCGTCAATTGGGCGTGAGAGCGCACAAGGTCACTTGAGCTTACTGCAGCGAAGAGTAGGGGCCTTGGTGTAGCACGGCTAACCACAGCTCCTGAGGAGGCTACCTTAGTTAAGGTTAGTTAATGTGGAGGAAGGCCAGCAGGAATGTTGCAGGGCGGAGGAAGAAACCTTTTACTCCACTACCAGTCAACTACAACTCCGGTCAGAATGAAGAACTGGGAAAAAACAGCCGTACCATCACGCATCGAAAGGGCGGGGGAATCAGGAGTAATATGGGGTCGGTGGATGGCGCATGTGGGGTCCTTGAACTGCGAGAAAGACATAGAACATGCAGGCTCAGATGGGGTGTAATGATAAGAAAGGCAGCGACTCACAAACACGATGAAATCGGTGTGGAAGTCCGATAGCGAGCGAATCAGTACCGCGCGACTGGTGGTGACCAAACCAAAGGAAGGCTCCCGGAAGAGGCTTCCGGCGGAGCGGCGAGAGTACGACGAGTGTAATGGCGTACAGTCGAAGGAAGGGAATGTGAGTTCAGAGAAAGGGGAGCAAAAGACGCACTCGTCATCCAGCGGCGACCGGCGCGGATTTGTGGAAAACGAAAAGGGTAAGTTTGGAGGGGGGAGGACGTTGAAGGAGGCAGAAGATTCGTCAGCCAAGGGAATAATAGCACGACATCTGGGACGTACGAATTGGCGATAAAACGTACGTCCAACGCCTCTGGGCACCTCGATTGGACTCCCTCAATCCCGGATAATATGCTCCGGGTTGGTGAGAGACGAATTTTGGAGCCATACATAGAGCCATACATAGTGCAGATGCTCTTGCTCGTTTGCGATTGGTCGGGGTGCGTAGTTTGAGTCGATGTCGGGTATGAGGGTTATAAAAAGTCATGAAGTGAGAACAATGGATGCCATACATCATTTTTGGAGTGTTTTGGGCGAGAAATATGACCTCAGCAGCTCTAGGCGCGCCCTTGTTGGTAGATTTCGAGCTTCCGTCGTGCAGGCTGCTTGAAAGCTTGAACTGTCCCCAAAAGGCAGCAGCGCGTGTCGGGAGGTATATGAAGCAAATTGAGTGAGTTTCCGAGGCGAAAGTGGGGCGGGATCGCGAAGGAGGGGCGGGAAGGTGGTGGGCAAAGGAGAAACGCGAAATATCACATGTTACATGTCACACCGTAACATGAACAAACAACGTCCAAAGGTACAATAAAACGAGCGCCCCGTCCACATCAGCATCCGGACTACCTCAAAATGCTGTTCAATCCAGTCTGGCTGTCCTGATTCTGCGAAAATAATTATTCTCAGCTGGAAAAATTGATTTACTGTATTTTTACGTTCAAATCGACAGGGGGTGTGACACGTGACCCATTTTACCTATTCGACAATTCGACAGGGGCCGAATTTTTTGCGTGACACCGCAAAAATTTCGACAAATTTCGACATTTAAACCGGAAATTTGGTCTTTTTTACGCTTTTTGAGCAGTTTGAGAACCCGCGTGACGGCTTGGAGGTTCGATAGAGGCCCGAGTGACGCGTGACCTGCACAAAAATTCGACATCGACATGGGGGTGTGTGACGCGTGACTGTCGAT
Organism: Mycena metata; assembly: GCA_029378385.1. Lineage (NCBI taxonomy): Eukaryota > Fungi > Basidiomycota > Agaricomycetes > Agaricales > Mycenaceae > Mycena > Mycena metata. Next base: position 260,131 of record JARKIB010000107.1, on the reverse strand, counting down.
TTGAATGAAAAAATACAGTACTTGTTTCTTTTAACCGATTCAACTTGAACGAAACTTGAGCCGAAGTTGGTCATTCTGTTTTTCACGCCCGGAAAAGTGGAGCAGATGTCTGTGGAAAAATTTGAGAATTTACCCAGAGGGTAGGGGATACACCCAGGAATTGTTTTGCACATTCTGCTGTCTTTTACCGACTCTCTCGTGTGTGCTCGTTGAGATCAATCGATTTGCCCACGGTTTCGTCTGCTCACGACAGAACCATTCTCACCTTGAACTGACCGACTTCAGCTTGGTGTGCCGGGAAGCTTACCAACCAGGAACGGCGAGTCCAGACAGATTTCATCGTTCTTCCAGCAAAAGGTGTTGGTAATACATTCCGTTTGACACAGACTTGACACTACAATATTGTTGAGGTTTCAAGGCCCTCGAGTATTACCTCTCCAGCCTTCGATTTTCTCGGGTTTTGCTTCCTCTACCCGCTCCTAGAAAGGAAGTTGGTCATATTCAACGCCTGAGTGCTTGAACGAATACCTTCGCTTTCTTGACTTTCTTCTGTACATTCGGCTCCTGAAAACAAACCTGAGTTTAGGGGATGCTTTAAGCAGAAGTCACTCTTCGGCCTCCGACGCCTCATTATTCGCTGCCCCGACGCCTTATTATTGGCTGCCCCGACGCCTTCCACTGCCAAGAAAATGTCGCCAAACGCAGATGTCGACCGCATCTCAGAGTTTTCGGGAGATAAATCCAGATCGAAGTCAGCGGGCTTCATGCGGAGAATACTTGGGGTCCGATTTCGGGTCCGCCGTCACGATTTCCTCCGAAGTAAAACCTGGCCTGTTCGCGCAGGGTAACATGCAGAACGTGCGTGAGTCGAGCATGGTTATGTTGTCCGAGATTCGAGTAATGAACACCGCCAGACCATTTATGCAACGTGGTTTTGAGTTCGCATGGATGGTGGATAAGCCAGATGGGCGGGCGGCGTGGACTCGAGCGGAGGGTGAATGACGATCGTCGTAAAGGGCATTTTTCGCGTTCCAACTCAGGTGATCTTCCGGACCAAGCATTTCATCGAGCCGGTCGGCCATTTCGTCGAGTGTGACAGGGTTCTCCGCTTCCTGGAACTCGTCGAAGCAAGTCCATGGATCAGTGTCAAGTTCACGGGTGTCCGGAGGAGGGTCACCGTGAATTGGGACATCGTCCATTTCGTCTTCGGATCCGGAGGCAAGGTAATCCAATCCGGTTTCTCCATCTTCGTCGTCGGGGAGGAAGGACGAGGAGCGGAGTCATTCTCTGATTGCATGGGTGACAGGGAGCCAGAGTAAATGTCCTCGGCTTCCATTGTGGATAGAGGGTTAGGAGAGAATTCATCTGATATTGCGTCGCCCGAGAGCAATTGCGCGCCTCGTTTGGGGGAAAGTGAGCGTTGGCGGGTACCTGGAGGTGCTTCGTTCCAATGGTCGCGTCGAGTATGTGCAGCCAGCAATTTGCCGCATGAGGGTTTGCAGCGACGTATTTTCGATCATCGAAGTCATCCATTCTAAGGGAGGGAGAGAGAGAGAGAGGAACATTAGATCAGGAGGGGCAGCGAAGAGGTCGCGGGCGGTGCGGAGCTGGAAATAATCAAAATTAGCCGGAGGGCTCAGGTGTGGTAAGTTTGAAGAGGTCTCTGTGTACCTGGCACGGTGCAGTAAGCCTCGAGAATGCAGATTTTGGGCGCCAGCAAGAAGGAAGCAAGCGAGCTTGATCCCGTTTAATGGGCGGCGAGGGCGGGGACGCTTCCACCGCGGTCGTTGAGGTCAGCTTGGTGTGGCAATTGGCCTAATCGATCTTCGTTGCCATTCGCCCTCGCGGTTCCTGGTCCTTAAGATTCGTGGCAAAAGAGGGCATGCTTGGGGCCATATGAATGGCCGGCGGGGCGATCTCTACGGCCGTCACGTAGGATTGCAGGAATTTTTGTGGGTTTGCGAAACAAGAACTAGTTTCTTCGAAGAACGGGAGCGCATACAGATACGGTGATAAGCCTGGTAAATGCTACACGTGGAAAATCACAATTTCTTCGATTTCACCTGTGAGCTGTAAATACTAGAAGAGCAGATTGTGTACTTCACACAAGTCTGACTATACGGTCCAGATGGCTAAGCAGACCAACTATTATGTGCAACTTGTCCTATGGGCAGGAAGTACCACTAATAGAAAGAGTTGCTGAACACCAAGTGCATGAACTAGACGAATATGTAACAGGATTTGGAAGGGATAAAGTGCCAGCCAGACCATTCAACCACTGAGAGGAGTGAAAAGAATAAATGAACTATACACGAAGCGAATTGACTTGATAAATATTGAACTAGACCATGAATTGGATCCTTTGCAAGGGTTTGGCTTCAGGAACCTGACGCGAAGCCACCACGTGACGAGAACATCGAGGACTCGGATGCCTTCCGAGTCAAAAGTGAAGAATCATATGCCTCGGATAGCTATCCGGGCCGGATCACCAATCCGATGATTGAAGTGAATTGAATTCCCGAGCATCCGAGATGAGTTGAACAGAGCCCATTATCATCTGGCATATACCACACTCCAACCACAAAGCAGATCTGAAGCCCTAGAGTCTTCTAGATGAGCTGGGGATATACAGATGAAGAAGACTGCAGGAAAAGAGGTGGAATAATCGAACTGGACAACATAGCTCCGAACTGCCGGCCTCGGATGGCCTTCCGGCCGGTCAAGCACTATTATTAGCTACCCTCGGATACCTAACCGCGTCGGGTACGCATCCAGACTCGGATCCACTTCCGGGACAGCAGTAAACGAGTTGGAAGGAATATACTTGGGCTGGAATAGTTAGCTAATAGATAGAACAGATTTGTATAAATAGGCAGTAGTTTGTACTGTACTGGAGTCGCTCCAGGGCCCGGGTTTCGGCAGGCGGCGCTCCCTTCGTTGGGAGGCCTCTGGCGCGCCATTGGTTGGGTACAGGGCTGGACTCAAGGGACGAGAATGGTTTAGATTAGATTGGACTTGCTCCGAACTGAACTGACTCAACTTGAACCAATATACCCCGGACTTGATTGACTCGCTTGGACTTGATTGACTCGCATGGACTTGATGGATTCGCACGGACTTGACTAGATTGCACGGGACTGTCCGTTGTACTACTAGTATAAACCACGCCGGCTTGCACAAAGTCGTTATCGCCCCAACGGCTTCGGCCAACAAAACAAAAGGCTCAACTCCAGGGCTCCTTGTTGAAAAGTGAAAGTGTCCGAATGAGTGATCAGAGATGAAGTGCCGTCTGGTTCGCTGAAGGCGTCTGGATTGTGTGCCTCTCTGGTGCTGAACTCGACTTGAAGAGATGGACTTGGTGGGAGATTTGCAACAAGGCATATACTGTGTCCTTGAAACCCCAAGAACTCGAGGCAAAAGGCAGTTAGTTGGTTGGTTTGGGGTGGGTGTTTGGGTTGGGTTTGGTTAGTGTGCACCCCAGGGTGCATGATAGCGCATTTCCGGCTTAGATCTCATTTCCAGCCTGCTGCAGTTGCCTGCGCTTCAACGGCGCGAACTGCGGGTCTACTTGAAGGTCGGATTCTGCGGTAACGACACGTTGCAGCAAAGAAACATTGAGGAAGACAAAGGAAACGTTCGGAGAATATGGCGCCGGAGGAGTGATTAGACAGATGACGGTGGGGTAAAGGGAGCGGCGCCGTCAGTGTATTTGGCTCTCGTAGGCTCTTGAAGTGCATTTGCTAAATTTTACAGCAGTTTCTCCCGGAGCGACATTATTCAATTGGCCTAGTGACTGTACTGGGTATTCGCACGTCCGTATGCCCACGAAGAAAAGAAATGGAGAGCAAGCTGACAGATTCGCAAACTTGAAGGGCCAAAGGCCGGACCCACTATTGAGATCTTTGTCTGGTGGAGAGTTGAAAGTTGAGGGGTTGAGTTTGCCGCATAGTGGGTCCAACAAACAGGGGGAATACATGGAGAGCCAAAATTTAAGCCAAATAGCAGGAAGAAACAAGGAAGAAAGCGAGTTTGATCCGATTTGATGGGCGGCGCCCTCCGCGCCAAACATGGCCACGCTTTTGTGTGATTTTTTGATCCTCGGAACCTCAATTCGACCGGGGGAGGTCGTAGGAGGCAATATACATTTTTTCAGAACTTACACTCAGGATGACTGTTTGTATTCTGCTCAATCGGACGGAGTGGGTTGAAATACAGTCGGGTTCGGCACACTCGGCTTGATTGATCAAATGTCATTCTGATTGGGTCATCACTCAGCCTGCTTGTAATCGCTCCCCACAGTGACGGCCTACGACGTTCCGCAGTTAGTCGAGCGGAAGGATCGAAAGCGACCTGTAGAGAGTTTCGATTCAAAACATGTTGACATCATTCGTCGACGGAGTAACGGTAACAGACGCCGGCGCAAACGCAAACAGTCCTCCGGATGACGGCCTGTAGATTGAGCAAAAGCTGAAAGAGTCGAAGTGGAGAAGAAATCGCGGTGTGTCCGTGTTTGGCCGCTATCCGGAGTTCCGAGGCGGTCCGCTGCGGCAATCAATCCGCTCCTTGCTTCAAACCACCACCACGATCCACCGAATCCGTCTTCAAACGCTGATGTTGCAAGGTACCGCCATCCATACATGCAGTCTCAATTATTCAGGCCTAGGGGCTTTCCGTTCCATTTTGTTGTGCCGGCGGCAAATTTTATGGTTTAAACGCTGGGGAATAACGTGCATGTTTTCTTTCGCCTTTCTCGCCTGCAGGGATCACAGTCGTCGCTCTCGTTACGCAAGCAGCGCTAGCGAAATTTCACACCCCTTACGCCCAGAATTCCTTTCCCTGTACCCTGTGCTTGCCTGGCGACTAGCTTCCTCCCCCGGTCCCCCAAAATGCCACATCAAGTATTTTATATGCGGTCATGCCATACGCCGTACGGCGCGCATTATCACTTTGGTGGCATCTCGCGGAGATTGTAAGACATCAGTTTCTGGATGCAGGTATTTGTGACGGTGCGTCTCCCCAAGTTTTCTTCCCAGCCGCTCCTGATAATGTCTGCGCCATTCTGATTCTTTGCAGGACGCGCTCATCGTTTCTAGTTTTGCGATTTCCCTGAGCAGTCCCGATTCTCGTTGACTGCCTAGTCGCCGCCGAATCAATGCTTCAAAAAGAAAGAAAGAAGACGGAAAGGGCGCTTGATGATCGGGTGTGGGTGCGGACCATCCGCCACTGGGTCTTATTCAACTGATCATTCGTTTTTATAGCTCGATATGCTCAACAAAGGCAGTGCCAAGAGGCGAAGCAGAAGTAGATGCATCACAAAGTAAAACCCAAAAACCGTGCTCATCTCCACGGTCGCGAATGCTCCCAGGCCCGATTCGAACGAGCGACCCGCCTTCAGCTCCAAAATTCACCATGAGTTAGGTGCAGGTGCGGACTATCGATCCGCCACTGGATTTTCTTCGCTTTACTAACTGAACTCACTGGCTGCGCGACCATTTGAACATCAACGGTATCACCCCACGCGATTCGAATGTAGTAATTCCCTCAGTTAGTACCTATTCATCTTGCTAGATCCGCCCCGCCTCGGCACCAGCAACCGAAACCTAATCACGAAAAGAAAAAGAAAGCCAATGCTTCTTAAATTACAATGTATGACCCAGGCTCGAATTGAACGAGCATCCCCACGAATACATCTCGGCGCATCGACGACTACTAGCTGCGGGTGCGGACCATTCGCGACTGGGCCTGATTCAAGTACTTCCTTTCTTACAGTATAAACCTGTTTAACGCGCTTTCCAATTTGTTGTAGCAAGAGTAGGGTAGGTTCCCGGCAGACGGTATATGGCACTTAAACCGCCGCAAAATTGAATTTCAGCGTATCACGCAAAATCGAGGGTAAACCCACGCGGTCCTAGAGGCAAGATCTTTTGCCTTTTTTTCTTTTTTTGACTCTGTTTCCTCGCATTCTCAGGGTCCGCCGTGGTTGCCACACTCGCAACCAAAGCACAGTGCGTGCTTTCAATTCCACACGAGCCTCCACACTAGCGTAAAAAGTAGTTCAACTGACCCATGGCCCAGGCTCGATTCGAACGAGCAACTCCGCGTAATGCTCAAGCCATCTTTGTCATGCAGAGCGGGGGCAGTCCGTCCGCTACTGAACCTTGCTGTACCAGTGCCAGGTTTGCGCTATCATTTGAATTATCAGTGCAAGTTGTATTCTCACTGATTTTGCCGCGCTACAGATCTCTGTCGGCGGATGGCAAAAAAAGCTGCCTATTGTCGGTTATCGCGACATATATCACTGCATTCAGGCCCCATGTAGCCCTAGGGTTATCCTACGTTGGGCTACATGGTCCTACGTTGGTCTACCCCTCGCCTACGTACGTCTACCCACGTAGCCGTACGTCGCGTAGACCAATGTGATCCTACGTTCGGCTACTACAGGCCCCCGGTCACTCACCCATAACTCGGTCCGCCATAAAGTAAATCAAGGGCCGAAAATTACAGTTTTTCGGTCCGCCTTATAAGGTAAATCAACGGCTTTGAAGACGGCATCACCCGATCCTTCATCTCCGATTTCTCATTTGGGCAACTCATCGAGATGTACAAGCACATCGCACTGAGACAGATGATCCTGGCGTCGGGTCAGTACAACGTCAAGAAGGACAAGGACTCTAATAACGGCTATACCTTCGAGTTTGTGGACTCCAAACTCACTCCCGAGGACATCGCGGCACTCAAGCAAATTCCTTCCCGCGCAGACATCGATCGCGCCTGCGAAACTGCCTGGAATGAAGCGGCTACCCTCGCGTCCCAGTTCTGCAAAATACGGATCCCGAATCTCCCTCTTACTCCGTCCGACCTTCACCCCCATTTTCGTGCTGCAAATGGTCCTGGCCGCGCGGACCTGCTCCCTTTTGGACCTGAGGAGGCAGACGACGACAACGAGGCCTCTGAACCCGCTAGGACATCGAAAAAGGGAGACGAATTGCTCGCACAGGACACTGTTCGTTTCAGTTTTACCCCAACGCCGGTGGAAGAACCTCGCGACAATTCACCGCCCGGCTCCAAACTATCCGTATCACAGGCAATGGAGCACGCGGCCCACCATATCGTTACCGAGCAGTTTCTATCGGATGAGGCGGAGAAGGTCGAGGCAGAGCTCGTTGCCATTGAGGAACATCTAGAGAAAAACCCCGAGGCGGTCAAAAGTATCTCTGGGCGCATGCGCATCGCTGACCTTCTGAATCCTGTTGAACCCATCACGCCCTCCCTTCCCATCCTAACTTTCTTGCCGGCCGACGGCTCACTGGTTTCACGTTTAGCCTTGGTGGCTCAGCGCAACCGGCATTGCACCGCAACAGAGGTGCATTCCGAGAAGGCCAGACTACCGGACGTGGATGCGCGCTACCTAAATGGGAATTTTTCTCTGAATCATGCCGCTCACCAATTGAAGGAAGCAGTCCAACAGAGCGAAGGCTTGCGCACCGACACAGCCTTTCAGAAGGCCCGTTATCGACGCTGGATTGCGAGCGGGCCGCCTGGCGAATGGCAGATAGGTGTAAACCTTCGTGCCGCCCTTACGGAAATCAACGGTATGATTTATTAAATTTTCTATGAGCGAGAGTAAAAACGAACTTATCTTCTGTAACAGTGCCCAATGTTCAATTTCGCGGCGTCACTTCTATCACTCCCATGCACATTGGATCGTGGGTGATGATGCGCACCGCCCGCCGCCTATATCTTGGGAAGGTCCTTGGCATTTACCGTTACGGCTCTGTCTCGAGCAAGCATGAGAGCTTTACCGACGCCGAAACCGTTCAAGGTCTCAGTTATCTTAGTCTTGAGGTGTACGAGCAGGTCAGTCATAAATTATTGAATCACTCGTGTCCGGGTGATAATCTATCTATGCAGACGGGACTAGGGCGCAATCTGTTTCAACATGTCTCATTCGCGCACCCCTCTGCCGCTGGTCGTAACGGCCTCGCTTTATTCACACATGCCCCAATATCGGAGCTTGTGTATCTCCTTTCTGGCGCCAGCGTCACGGAGTCCGGGGCGGAAGGATTGTTCAACTTGAACGGCGGAGAGAATGGATGGGAGCTTTGGAATCGCCTCTGCCATGAAGAAATCCTCAAAGTTATGAAAGTCCCCACGGAGCCAGGCGTCGAATACGTGTACAACCAGGACGACTACGAGAAACCGGTGGAGGGGTCAAAGAAAAGGCGGGCAAAGCCACCCCGCGGTGCGGTGAAGAAGCAGAAAGTGGCGGCGGAGAAAGAGAAGCCTCAGCGTAAGAAAAAGGCCGTGTTCGCAGCCACAGTGTCCCGAAAGGCGACGGTGAAGCGAATTAGAGGCCAGGAGAAGAGCGGGGGGGCGAAAAAAGCGAAAAAATAGCCTAGAAATTGATTTTTAGCACTTTTTTGGGAACTCGGTCCGCCATAAGGTAAATCAACGCCCGGGAGCCTGGAAATCATAAGGTAAATCAACGAAAATTTCGGACTTTGGGCGGACCGAGTTATGGGTGAGTGACCGGGGGCCTGCTACTACCCGGCTACGTGGCAGCGGCTACGTTCGGCTACGTTGGGTTACGTACGGCTACGCGCCCAGACGCATCCGAGTCCGGCACACAGCCGCATCATCGGCACAGCATTTGGGAATGACAGCCGGGGAAGCGACAGGTGAAGTGAAGTTCAAGGGGGTGCCGGGCCGTGAATGCCGGACCGGACCCCGGTTGGTTGGTTCAGCCGTCGAGCAAAATTTTCATTTTCTATAGCGGAAATTCTGTGAACCTGTAGGGTGTTTAGGGACCTTTGGACACTGAATTCATGTCTCTACCTCATTCATACATGCTTGGAACCAGTGTAGAACCATCACTGTGTCTGAGTGGTACTCCTGCCACTTCATCTAATAAATTTGGGGGAGGACCACGCAGGTAAAGCCAGGAAAGTCACTGTTTTATGAGCTAGGACTAGTCGACTTGAAATGCCAGCCCTTTGCATTACAATGTGGTTTTGAGCTCAAAGAGAATAACCTTTCAACGCGAGGCCATTTTCAACCCACAACCGTGAACTTCATATGGTTCCGAAGTTCCGCTGGCTTCATCTTGGGCAACCCAAGCTGAAGGGTGCTCTTGGCTCTGCAATATTTCCACAATCTTGTTGTAATGAGATCAGTATGAGCTGACAAGGATTGGCTGGTCTGGTTGTTGTGGTTTAATCCTGCACAAATAGAAGCCTTGGGAAAGATGAAAATATTACTCCCGGGAGTGTTGAACCATTCAAGTGGGTTGGGAGTCATGAAAGATATCTCTCCACCGTTCCTGCGCACTTTCCGGGCAGCAAAAGATATTTTTCAACCCATCGGGCACGTCAGACTTGCCTTATTTGGACCTCACGTGGTATGACGTAGTTAGGTTGGTTCCCCCAGATGTCGAAAAATCAAAAACCGACGTATGTTCCGTGATTCACAGAACGGTACCCCTCGGTGAAGTTTTTACTCGATTTCAGATGACCTCTGAAGTTCCTACGTTAGTGTACGTACGTAGCCATGCACAGTGATAATCTTGCGAATCGGCAATTAACCCGTGGAGGATCTATATATGTTTGAATTGTTCGGCGGTGATAGGATTGTACCCACTCGTCTCCTACCCGGACGGTGGCATGACGTGGGTAGGACGCGAGATCACCAATTTCCGATATTTCTAGTATTTCACAAGGCCTTTCAGAGCAAGTACAAAAGGCTAGGATGACCCTTTGGATTTGATTTTGCTTTTGAAGCCTGATTATTGGGATCGGTGAGTGACTCCGAAGGGATTGAAGTGCGGTGTTCAAACTCCAGTCACTCAAACATTTGCTCTTATCCTGTGCCACTTTTCTGTAACATTGACTTAGGTTTAGGCTTAGGATGTTGTACCCATACCCATGCAAAATTTGGGCAATTATCCAGCAGCTCGTGTTTGCAGATTTTTTGAGCTACCTCGCGGAACGAGGGCATATTGAGATCCGTGAGTTGTCTCGAATCCAAATTTGGCGGATGGGCGATGGGCACACTCCAGTCCAGAGTTCTTGGGCACTCTAAGCATTTAATACGGCTTGGGCGGCACTTTTGATACTAAGGAATGCGAGAGACTCGGATGGAGCAATAGCGATGTTGCGAAAGAAGACTGGTGGGCGCCGGCAACACGTTTAAGGAAGCACCCGTACAAGCTTGAAGCGTGATATTGTGTAGTGGGACATTGAAAGCTTGAAACTTTTTGACTTGACATACTTCTCATTCCTTGCAATCCGACATTCGGTGTACTCCGCAGTGACGGCGCTGTTGGTCTTCAATGCGAGGCCCCACGTAAACAGGCGCAGAGTCGGACTTGATGCCAACGTGACGAGAGAGGGCGGTTGGCGTTACGAGAGGCGGCGAGAGAGTGATAAGGCTCTTGAGGCCACGAGAGGCTGACGCGATGTGGATGGAGGTGCGATCGTCATTGTGAAGTCGACGGGCAGCAGAAGCTGAGGGGGCGGAGACGAGGGCCATGGGAGGCTGAATGGAAGCCTGGAGGATACGAGCAGCGATGACGGCCACGACCGAACAGAGGGAGAGTTGGTGGTGGAAGAAGAAAGCGAAGGTGTTTGCGCCCAACATGCACGTGATGAGAATGCAGCACCAAACATCACGCACGGACCCATCATTGTGATTTTGATCTTTGATTTTCTTGACCGCCGACGCGATTCCACAACCTGGCGCTGCCTCTTCGCTGTTCTGTTTCCATCCCGCGGCAGCCGCATTTGCACAAGTTGCGCTTCCGTTGGGCTTCAAAGTTGGAGACTTGGAGTTCAGCTGTTCCTGGAAATTTAAACCTGCTCCGAGTCAAGAGCGCTGATTCTCTGGCGAAAAAAAAATAATAATTCAACAGCTTTCAATAAAATGCAATACCATAATTTCCGATGATGCATCTACAGAGTGAGGCACGATGCAGGAGAGACATTGTCACCCTAAACCTTTCTAACCAGCATTCCAGCTGGCAGCCAGCTGGAACCAGCTGGGACCATACTTCGCAAAAGCTGGTCTCCAACTGAATTGCTCATGTGGCTGCCGCGTGCGAGCACTTTGGCGGTGTATGGGACAAAAGGTTGAAAACTTCAGATAGCCGGGATATGCTGAGTCGTCTGAGCAACGGAACAGAAAATAATCGATGTTGTCGCGGGATCCTATGACGCCGGCTTGCTATGCGGACTGCGCTGTGCGGAACTTATACTCTGGAAGAAACACAATTAGGCTCCAATCAAGCAAAATTGAACCTGCCATTGTCTATGCTGGGGAGGGCCTTTCCGCAATAGATCAGCCCCGCCTTGCAGTCGGGTGCGCTGGCGACAAAGGTACATGCAAGCACGGTGGCAGCGAGAAGAGTGTGTCTCATGATGCAGGTGGGTAAAGGGCTTGGCCGACTGGGAGGGCAATAGGTCTTCCTCTGACCCCCCGCTCCTTTTATCTCACAACTACTGTGTCATGTGATAACCGTAGTTCGCCTCGAGCGTGCTTCTCCTGACCACCCCTGCGGGGATTTAGCTGGACTGAGTACCAAATCAGAACTTAAGTGAAGAATCATCAACAGTATGTAAACACGGGGACTCGGGGGAGTCCTGCCGAGTTATGGCCAAGAGTTGGAGGAGGAAAAGCGGGAATAAAGTGGCGGCCTCCTATTCTTGATTTCTGGGGCACGATTGGTGTCACTTAAGGTATGAGCGAAAGAACGCCGCCCAGTCGAAACTGCCCCACTTTGTGCCACAAATTGTACATAAAGCCCGGAAGAAAAATGGGTTGAAAACTCGCACTACACCTCCCACCAATTTTCTGATGTCCGCATGACTCGAGAGACAAAGATCACAATGGGGTCCAGAAGGTTGTCCAAGGACGCGCAGGCTCATGTGTCGCATTTAGGGTGGACGAGCGGGCTTGACATATTAAGTGGGTGAACACTTGAACGGCTCTTTTCCTTCCGCTTTTCCTCCTCCAACTCGCGGAGATGTTGTGGAGCAATTAGGGGCCGGACTCACTGCGTTCCAGGGGGTCCTAGGCTGAGTCAATAAAGGTGAATGTAGGTGTACGTAGGTCAGCGTAGTCGGCTACAGTAGGTCACCTACGTCCACCTTGACGGCGATCAATAAAGGCGGATGTAGCTCAGCGTAGGTGTACGTAACTCACCTGAGCTGGGTATACTTAGGTCGGTGTAGGTGCCTACACCTACCGTCATTGACCTCAAGCGAGGACTACAGTGATTTGCCCAACTCAAACATGGCCCCAAGTTCAATGGTAACAGCAAAAATCTCACTGATCTATTGTTGGTTATATATTTTGGACTTGAAAATCGGGACCATTTGTTGTTGATACTAGTACTGGACTGTTGTTGGAGGTGATAATTGGTCTCAGTATAGGTCACTACCGTAACCCTTCGACCAAGTGTTCATGGGGTGTCACGTGTTACTTCAAGTGTTCATTTTTCTCAGTGTTCATTTCTCGGCAATCAGCCAAAATTACCATATACGGCCGTCCGGCGTATGATGGACCGGAGATTTTCGCGTTTGGAGGCCTAAAACTCGGGTGTCACCCGTCACCGACCTCAAAAGTGTTCAGTTCAGAGGCCTGCATCACGCGTCACTTGAACACTTGGTCGAAATGATACAGTACATGGACCTACATTGACCTACACAGATTGTATGTAGGTGGGTCTCAGTGTAGGTCCATGTAGGCCCCTGAACTCAGGCTGAGTCTAGGAGGTCCTGGAACGCAGTGACTGGTGGCTTGGTCATCTGCGTCTAACTCGTGGGCGAGCAAAACGCTAACCCCTTGCATCAAACATGCAATAGAAAAGAAAAAGAACAAATCTCGCATCCCATGCTTATGGACAAAACAAATACTTAAAGGGTTTCTACAACAATGCCTTCCCTTGATTTAATTATTTTTCATCGCAAGCCACACCCACGCCCGTTTGATAGCATCAGACAAAGTGGCTTGTGATGGCAGTTGGGACGTTCAAACTGGCGCCAATTCGCCCCGATCTTGCTGCAACATGGTGGGAGAAGGTAAATTAGATGTAACTAAGATGTATTGACCTTGTTCATTCATGAGTTCCCTGACTTTTCGTCACAAGTCATGCCCACGCCCATTTTGATGGCATCAGACAGAATGGCTTGCGCAAGCCACTTTCTTGCTGATGAAAAAGAACGACGTCCTGGCACATCCTGGGCCTGAGAATCGTCCAGAACATTTAAACAACTTCATCGGGGCAGTTTATATCAAAGATTTCAGTAGTTATACTCATTCGGTAAGTTGCCGTCAAGACACTGGTACTAGGTAACCAATGTCAGCTACCGAGAGCCACAACGTAGAATTGCTGTCGAGAGGGCTTGGTTCAATTCTGTTAGAGTATCCAAAGCCTTTTTGTGAAGGAATCCATTCAAATTTCTATTTGAGGCACTTCAACACATGTGTGGTTCAAAGTCGGGTAAGTTGAACACTGTTTTTGTTAATACTGTACCATTACGTTCAGATCGTGAGGGGGGGTGACACGTGACTGGTTCAACCAATTCGACACTTCGACAGCCGCAGAAATTTTGCATAACACCGCGAAAATTTCGACATTTGGAATGAACATTTGGCTCTTTTCGGAGTTTTTGGGCGATTTTGGGGCCGGTGTGACGACCTGGAGGTTCGACAGAGGCCCGGGTGATGCGTGACCACGACCAAATCCTATACACTAAAACACAACTAGCCGAGAGTCAGGTGATATATCACATGATATGTCACATGCTTTCTCCCACGAGATGCCCGAGCGTTAGCGAGGGCCAAAACAGGCGAGCCCGGAATATACCGTGTCTTTGTGAGCACGGATCGTACAGCAAAGCCTACGCGCCGAAGGCGGGTACTGCTCAACTTGTTTCGACATCGACAGGGGGGTGCGTGACGGGTGACTGTCAATTTGAACGTAATGGTATAGTACATCGTCAATACGCGGCATATCGACCGCATACGTCTCGAATACGCGGCATACCTCCTCAATATGCCCCTTGTTCCCTATATTCCTCGACAAGCCGCATATTCCCTGCCGCCCATTCAACACCGGCTTCCGTCACACTCGAGCGCCGTACTGGCCCGCCCACCTGTCAATCACACGGCGTAGCTGGGAAAATATAACAACATAACGAGGTACGAGTTAGCAGTTGTAGCGTCTGTTTAGAAGAGACTAGAAAAAATAGTGCGTATATTTGCTTTCCGTCATGCCCCGCGGCCCCCCTTCCTCCTCCCTCCGCTCACCACCCTGCCTCAAGGGGGTACCGTTCTGTGAATCACGGAACATACGTCGGTTTTTGATTTTTCGACATCTGGGGGAACCAACCTAACTACGTCATACCACGTGAGGTCCAAATAAGGCAAGTCTGACGTGCCCGATGGGTTGAAAAATATCTTTTGCTGCCCGGAAAGTGCGCAGGAATGGTGGAGAGATATCTTTCATGACTCCCAACCCACTCGAATGGTTCAACACTCCCGGGAGTAATATTTTCATCTTTCCCAAGGCTTCTATTTGTGCAGGATTAAACCACAACAACCAGACCAGCCAATCCTTGTCAGCTCATACTGATCTCATTACAACAAGATTGTGGAAATATTGCAGAGCCAAGAGCACCCTTCAGCTTGGGTTGCCCAAGATGAAGCCAGCGGAACTTCGGAACTATATGAAGTTCACGGTTGTGGGTTGAAAATGGCCTCGCGTTGAAAGGTTATTCTCTTTGAGCTCAAAACCACATTGTAATGCAAAGGACTGGCATTTCAAGTCGACTAGTCCTAGCTCATAAAACAGTGATTTTCCTGGCTCTACCTGCGTGGTCCTCCCCCAAATTTATTAGATGAAGTGGCAGGAGTACCACTCAGACACAGTGATGGTTCTACACTGGTTCCAAGCATGTATGAATGAGGTAGAGACATGAATTCAGTGTCCAAAGGTCCCTAAACACCCTACAGGTTCACAGAATTTCCGCTGTAGAAAATGAAAATTTTGCTCGACGGCTGAACCAACCAACCGGGGTCCGGTCCGGCATTCACGGCCCGGCATCCCCTTGCCCTCCCTCTTCATCTTCCCCATCCCCTCTCTTCATCTCGCACCCCGCGTCGACAACGCGCTCCGTCGCCCGTTTGCGCCCACGACATCGAATTCCGTGAGGAGTGACTTCGATGTTGTCATCGCGACGGTGGCTGCTCCCCCTCCGCGCGGTCGCCGCAGTCGGGCATGGCAGTGCCGCGTACGGCTCCGGGCCGTCGCCGTCGCTGACGGGAACGGGTCCCGTCGCGACGGGTACCGACCCGTCCGTTGCGGCAGGGGGACCTGCTCTCTGACGGACGGGTACGGGACGGGTCCTACCCGTTGACCGGCGCCGGCCGTTGACGGGTGGACGGGTTGGTGAGTTCGGCACCTCGGCAACCAGCGTCGAATATTTCATCCCAGATCTGCGCCCCATGGATTTATGGCGCCGCCCGAAGTGTTCGGGTGAGTGTTACCCAACAAGTCCCCGACTTGAATTGAATCCAATGAATGTGAAGCGGAAAACCAAACGTAAGTCACTCTGTAAGATCACAGTCACATGTCAGAAATAAACGAATTTTCCCCGTTTGAATGGGATTCAAACCGTTTCATACAGCTTCAATGATTTTTTCCCCCTAAGAAGTGCTGGATATGAACCAGATGCTCACTGGATCACAAACTCTTGCCAGTTGTGATTATTGGCTCCCGTGGGAAGTTTTGTACCCGTTGACGGCCGTAACGGGTCTGACGGACTATGACGTTCGGTTTGTACATTTATTATTTTGCGCGACATTTTGGTTTCGCGCGCATATTTCATCATTTCACGCGCCGTTTCTCACTTCTCTCGGCAATCTCGCGGCAACTTTCGGTTTTCGCGCTAATGTTTTGACGTTTTCGCGCACACTTTCAACACTGATTTTCAATTTTGATCAGCTTTTCCTCAATTGTCCCACATGTCATCAACCAGAGGGTAAGGGCTGTGGGACATGTCAGAATACTACTGTGGGTGTGGTACAAGACAAGATAAGTACAGGATGTGTAAAAATACTTACCGGCCACACGGCCCGTCGGCATCTCGGCAACATTCCGGACTCTGATTCATCAAGCAAGTTGAATTCCTTTGAGAATTCTTACGCACAAAACATCATTCCCAGAAGCCAAAGGCAGGTAAGCATAGTGTCCTCCCAGAACACACTTACATTACCATATTTCTTTTTTCAGAACCACTACGTTGCACGTGCCTCAGGCTCGCAACCCTAATCCGGCAATTTGAGTACGCAAATCACTGAGGGCTTTGAGCCCGGTCAACCTGCAACCTCCCAGTTTGTCCACCTGAAATGGTGCCAAATAGTCCACTGATTGGCTCTTCTGTCAAGTGTAAAGAGGTGTCAAATTCTCAATTCATTGATTGCCGAAAACAGGTCGAATAATCCCGCAAGAGTGGATGGATAGGACATATCAAGTGTCTCTCTGGCCTTTACAGAAAGCCTAACATTACTACAGGTCATGTACCCTTGATTAAGCGTTCCAACTCAATTCCAACTTGATATTTGACCCTGAGAAGATCAAGACGCCGGCCGGCACCGGCAGATCGGCTTGACAACGGCATCTTGGCGGCACCCCGAAAAGGCGCGCGAAAAGCGAAAAGTTGCGCGAAATAATAAATGTACAAACTGAACGTCATAACGGACGGGTCCCGTCCGTCAGCGCCTCCTGGCGCGCTCAGTGACGGCCGGGTTGACCAGGCCGTCGCGAGAAAACGGCCGTTTCTCAACCGGCCGTCTGACGGGACGGACGGCCCGGTATGACGTTCACTTTGCACACTAATGTTCGCGCGCGACTTTTTACTTTCACGCGACTTTTAGTTTTTCGCGTGCCTTTTGAGATGCCGACGGCCATCGGATACATGCCGCTAACGGGTATCATGCACGCGTTCTGATCTCCGCACGCGAGCAGTGTATACACAAGGCCAAATAACAAGGATGAGAATTAAATAAACATTCTACGCAAATGGTTTACTAATCAGCGTGCCTATGAATCTCTTGCTCTCTGGCCCTGTAAGATCTATCAGTATCCGACACTGCTGGTCATTCATGAAGAACTTGCATTGGGTCGAACAAGTCTGCAATCATGAGGAATTTTCCTTGGTTCAAGTGCGTTAACGAAAGAAAGAACTCAAATAGCTGCTCGCAAGGATTCTGAAAATATGTGGAGATCTGTTTTATTAAGGTGGTGCTTCAGACGTGGACTCATTGTGCAAGGGGCGGTAATACTTCATTGATTGCACTTATTCTGACCTGATGGTTCAGCTCAATGATTGTTCCCCGTTGGTAAAGATGCTTGCTGAAACCTGAATTAAACGAGCTATGAGTTCCTGGCCCTTTCAGGTATGGCTTAGATTCCAATATTAGAAGCAGGCTGGTTTAATTTCATACAACTTTGAAGCCTCACCTTGGAAATGGGAAGTCTTGTTCACGTTGGAACCCGGACCATTCCACATGACAGCGTCTGGACACTTGCCTGACGTTAATGCTTGCTTACTCTAGTTTCAATCCATTGTGAAGGCGCGAGCAAATTCTGGAGAGTGTTGATGGTATTGGTGCCTTAGTACTCTGACATCAGGATATTACAGAGGCTCGAAGTCGGGCATGTCAGTTTTTTTGAAGTCCCTGAAAAAAACTGAAACTGTCCAACATCTACTCATTGCAGAAGGGGAATGGTGCGATTATAGCTGGGTAGTTAAGTAGGTGGCCGTCTGGCGCTGAACTTGAACCGTGGGAATCCCCATCAATTTGGAGAAGGCTCTCGCGAAGGCTCCTCATAAACGTACTCCAGCAATATTTTTAGCTATGAGGGAAGTCACTAGACGATTTGAATTTCTCAAAATGGCTTTTGATATGTCGCTTGTACCCGCAAGATACCGCGCAAGTCATGGATATCATATCGTAGGCCAGAACGAAATTAAAGCATATCGCGGCTCTGCTGCGTCAACGTCGCATGGCCGGCAGGGGAGTGTAGGGTGCAATCTGCAACCTCTGTTTAATACTGAATGGTGCCAGTGCCCCCGTTGTTTAAAGGATGCTTAAAAACCTAAATTCGGAAGTGCATGGTCGTTGAACATTAAACTTTGCTCATGGTTTGGGAACATAGTTCTTGACTCAATTCAAGGCCTGGTTTTGCAGGTGTTGCAGGGTTCTCTCGATTCTCAAACGAGGCTCCAAAAATGGAGCTGCATGGGTATGGATGTGGGACCTATGTATATTAGAGGCATCGTTTCGGGGTCCTATCACTTGGCGAAAACGTGCCAGCCGTCAAATTTGAACTGTACACTCCCTGTTGCCATACCCGGTGATGTTTGGGTGATGTTGAACATACTTAGTTTGCCCGATTGGGGTGGAGATCCACGTGCAGGCGTAGTGCTTCCAACACCGCAAAGGAGATTAAATCTATTCTGTGGGTACTGTATGAGATTTTATAGCTATGCAATACTTCACTCAGACAGAAAAGCATGGAAACTCAAAAAATCCTCAAAAGTGGGCGCAAAAACTGAAAGTTGCGCGCGAAAGGCCAAAAGGCGCGCAAAAAGCTAAAAGTAGCGCGCGAAAGTAGAAAGTAGCGCGTGAAAGTAGAAAGTAGCGCACAAAAGTAAGAAGCAGCGCGCGAACATTAATGTGCAAAGTGAACGTGACGCATAGCCCTGATGTCACAATACCCTGGCCCGCATAGTGGGCATGAACTCAGTCCTACGCAGTACTCTAGTCCCTAAGCCTCCTCCGACTCCGCTGTTGTTAAGGTCCGCTTCACGGTTATTCCATGCATTCCACGACTCGCGTCATATCACCCCTACAGCACCACACCTTCTGTGTTCTGATTGTCTCCGTCCACCCATTGGTCGGCGCCGCCGAGTCGGAAACTTCCTCGAGAGCTTCTGCTTCACAGCAAATGCTTCCGAAGACTGAGGCTGTTGACGCTCACGGCCAGTCGCATCTAGCAGTCGGCGTTCCTGCTATCCCAACCTTTCTGCGCTCTGCCGGCTCAGCTTACACTGTGTGAATGTGCGTACATATTTTCTTTTGCTTGCGGAGCCTAATGCATTTCCTTATCCTCAGAGCTATTCCCGCCCTCGCGCATCTTCCAGCTATCTTCAAAACCGTAGACGTTTTCGAAAAAAAAGGAGAGTTCATCAAAAGTGGAGTACCAGGATTAAAATAGCAAAATGACCAAAACGGCCATGTAGCTTGCACTGTTTTGTTCACGTTGTTGACCAGTAAACATATTGTATTCTCAAACGCAACACTATTATCCAATCCAGTGGTTAACTCATGGCGGTTTGAGAAAGAGCGTGCGGCATTTACAATGCGATGACGATGCTGGTGGAGCGAAGGGCGTCAGGTTGATTGCATCCACTTTTGATCGACTGAACTTTTTTTTCGAAAACGTCTACGGTTTCGAAGATAGCTGTCATAACCGGATTGGCTCCGCTCACTGGATGTTGCCACGGGGATCTGCAGGCTGTGTCGTTGCTGATTGACATTTTCCTGATGCAAAGATTTGTACGACGATTTGACGACGATACTTGACTCTTGAGCATGAACTCATAATTTTGCCTCGAATCCAGATATTATATAGTGCAAATGTCCTGCAGTCCGAAGTGAAACACTCTCAGTATACTACTTCATCTCGACTCCAAAGTCTCTGTCGGACTCACTTGGAGCTGACCCTCGCGCTCTCCCTTGTTCTTTTCCCTGAGCCCATGCGGCTTCAATCCGATGAGCCCACGACCCCCACACTTACTGGTTCGGATACGGCCTGAGATGCCCACTCCTTCAGCTATCAAGAGATAGACAACAGATATTCCAGAAAAGGGACTGAAACACACACCCATCCGAGAACGAGCTCGAGGACAGCTTAATCAAGGTCCACTATTCAATCGCCAATGAAGGCCGAAGGCTAACAATGCCCTGAACTTTCCAAGACAATTCCCATACTCGTGTGGACTAGCGAATCCAGGGCGACGGGTCGTAGGAAGCTGTCGCACCGCTGAGACCTAGGTATTGATCCTGAACCTTCCAGACCACTTCTCATGCTCGCGTGGACGAGCCAATCCCCGGCGACGAGCCCACTACCAAGCCCTCGGATTGATTCGGATATCTGGGCCTCGAGACATTCTGTTGCGTAAATCTTCCATTTCTAGTCAGGACTTTCCACCATCTATACTTATCGCTGCCTCCCAGTCCGCACTCAAGGACTCCCAATTCCCAAGAACCAGCGTTCATCGCTTACCTGTGCCGCATACCACGGAAATCGCCCCATATCCCACGCCACGACTGGTTCGATCCACAATCTCGTGATTGTTTAAGACTTTGATGACTCCGGCTCGAGGCTCGGGTTCGCTCCGCCTCGTGACAGCGATAACCCTTAATTTGGCCGTTTTAGGGTTAGTCAAGATGATCCAGAGTACCAAGTATCCTATCGGGACACCCTTTCCCATCCCGATGGTAATCTCCGTACTGTTGCTGTCCAATAATTCAAGCATGTACATTTACTGTTCTACAGAACTTCCGTTACTACGAGCACGCAGCCGGGCGCCATATCGATAGAATATGAATGGTGCAGGACAACCAATCACCAGACAAATCAGGGCAAGGATAGAGTTTCCCCATCCTGTGAAATGGAACCTGAGGGAAGAGGATTCAATTGGGCACACTCAAGGACGCACCGTCACCCAGACGAGCATACATTTCATCTGCAAACAGTGGGAATCCGAAGCCAGCAAACGCTCTGAAGGATGAAACTGCCGCTATAGCTGAGGCCGCATAAATAGCGTAGGAGTCGACCTATGCAGTACATCGTGAGAACAAGGCATATGGACAGACGAAAAAAAAATACCAAATACGTTTGAATGCAAGTCCAGTTGGCACCTTCGAATGTTCAGTGAATATATAGTGCAAGCCAAGAGAAATTACCTATGCCGATCGAGAATATGAATACTCCGAGGTCTGGTACAAGCCAAAATGCATGGGCTTGAACAGACCACCCGTATATCAACAGGCCGATTGGAAGGGTTGTCGCAGAAACCATGAGGAGGGGGAGTCTGGGAAAAATTAGAACTAAGACCATCAGAAGTACGGAGGCGTACGAACCGCATCTCGGGGACCCCTATACCGCCATTTTTTGCTTTCAGATAGAGATAGACCCGAGTCAGTACACGAGCACCTAACTGCCCTCCAACTACCAATACAAGGGTTCAGTGACATGCAACGCCAGAGTAGATAATCTCACCGGTGGAGCCTAACGCAATTGCGAGATAATGAATACCTGCTATCCCAGGCCCTTCGTTGTACTGAATTGTGAACACTTTCACGAAGGCTGGAGCAGATTGATCAGAATGTAAAATGGGTGGAGTTGACTCTCACTCACTAGTCAAACTCAAGTAGAGGACACCATAGAGGACGGCCATGTATAGAGCGAAAACTTGCACTATTGGCTCCGTGGCGAGAAAGACGATAGGTTTAACCATGCCGCGTCGCATCGCAGTTGTCCAGGAGCGGTTCGGGTCCTCAAAGACTGAGCGAGCATTTGCATTTTCAGTCGATTTGCGAACGGAACGGGCTTTTCGCTTGAGGATTTCCGGGGCGTACGTCTCGCGCAAAAACATCTATAGCACAAATGAGTTGGCGATCTCTAGGAATAAATATGACATACGAAAGCTGCAATTTGAAGGATAGCGTCTGCAATGCTGACACTCCAAAAGACCCAATGCCAGTTGGTTTTCTGTGCGATCCACCCGCCAACTAAGGGACCGGTTGATGGACCCACCTATCAACTCGTCAGACTTTGATATTCAAAATAATTCGAGATGACATACAAGTGGAGCGATCGAGTATAATGACATTGCAATTCCACGTTCGGTTGGGGACCACATATCGCCGACGATAGCACCACCGACCGATTGCGGCGCAGCGCCTCCAAAACCAGCCAAGAATCGATAAACCAGGAGCTGCGTTGGTGTCTTTGCGAAGGCGCAAATCGTATTAAAAGCTTGGAAAGAAATGTCAGTGCCTAGAGAAACGACCGAAGACGAGGCTTATACCGAGGAACCAGATATTTGACACCTGCAGGACGATCACACGTCCGCAAAGCTCGCTCAGTGGGCCCCAAAACAGCGGCTTGGCGGGTCTTCAAAACGCGCACCAGTTCACGAAGTAAGTGACTCACACCAATGGCATACGCTAAAACAAAGATCGACAGCGTCATATTCTCGAGGATGGAACCTGGCTGGATCTTCAAATCCGCGGAAATGGCAGACAGCGAGGGCGAGGAGATGGAAGACGCAACAGGACTTGCAAAAAAAAAAAGCTCAGTTGCTGGATCATGATAGTTGAACGAAAGAACCGACCTTATGAAGGTGAAGAAGCTGACAACGACCGTCACCGTCCACTTGCGGTGATTAGACCAGTTGCGAGGATTCTCGCGATCTTCTGGACCATCCCAGGATACAATACCTTGCTTTGCGGTGTCTGGATGTTGTACATGGATTGTAGCGGTTGAAGAAGTATGAACAGTGTTTGCGTCGTGCGCTGCTTTTTCGACGTCCTTGACTGCCATAGTCGATCCTGTTAGATTTGAGCAAAGATATAACTCTGCAACATGAAAGTGTTACTGGGAGGCATATTTAGAGCACGAGAAGTGTCCGGTGAAGAGAGAGAATCTGGATTGGACATTGCGGCTGGGTGAATGGGTTGAAGGCGAGTTCATCACTTGTAGTAGTTGATACGCTGGGCGAAGGACACGCATAAAACCTTGTCCCGGTACGGGGTTCACACAGCGACACCGCCAAGCCCTTCCGGGAACATCGAAGCATGATGATAAGGTGGTAGCTGACGCAGGTCCACGGTGGCCACAAGAAACCCTGAAGCACGGAGAGGTTGAGCATTGGCCAAGCGTTCCCAAAGCGAACAGACAACGGACACACTATCTGATCTGCGTATCACAAAGCAAGGTCCCACCGAAGGAAGAAAGGACAATGTTGCCGCATGGTTACCTCCGGCAACGGCTACCAATTAGCCGCCGCACTTGGAGTTGACTTGGAGCCTAAATTTCTTCCCCTTCTTTTTTGCTCCTACAATTACGACCGATGCTATCCAGACAAAGCCGGCACCTCCTCAGCGACTACTCCAGGCCAAGGTCTCTCCTGAGAATAATTGCAATTTTTCAACCCCGTCTCCAACCAAACCGTTGATACCCGACCGCATCTTTCCGACGTCACACCATACAGATAAGATTAGGCCACGGAGTGCCGAAGCGCTTCTTCCGCGTCATGCAATGTCCCGAGGATACTGTACTATTACGACCATTGGTTCAGGTGACGGGTGACGGACCTTCGTGAACCGAACCAATTTGGCGTCGGTGACGGTGACATTCCGATTTTCGGGCTCAAATAGGGGCAAAAACTGTTAAAAAACCTCGGCCGGCAGGTGCCGAGACCTGCCGACCGTCCATTTATGGTAATTTAAGCTGATTGCCGATCAATGAACCACTTACCCAGTGAACCTTTGTGGTGACGGGTGACAACCCGTGAACCTTTGGTCGTAATAGTACAGTACGTTGGGCGTTACGACCGCTTCTCTCAAGAGGAGTGCTTGGATATATGCTTGAAACACTCCGCAGCGGCAACGCGGCAGCTAATTCAGGACGCCAAGACACGAAAAACTTGCTTGAAGGAGAACTGTTACGCTCCTGCCAAGCTCCTGCGCAAGGCGATGTATCATTGTCACCGAATACCCATCATCATTCCTACACGGAGATTTCTTTCCTGGTATCTCCTCCGTCGCTCGGAAAAATGACCCTGGAATGGATGATTTCACATCCAAGTATCGTTCATTGGCGATCCAGTCTGAGCTTGGCCAGCTACGTTGTCTCCACAGACTACTGCGTCTCTCACAAGGCAATTCCCAAGTCCGTGCGACCTGGAAGATAAGAAATCGTATTTAAACGGCTGGAAGATTTTACAGCACCCCATTATTCCTTTCAAAGTCTTTTAAAAAACACCCAATATGACTATGGCGTATGCCTCAATTTCTTCATCCCTCTCTCTATATTCTGACGACTCTACTCCAGAGCAGACCCCTCAACCAAATACGTGCCCTATCGTGCGGTGCCGTTTCCACCAGGATATACCCGCCAGTGGCCCAACAAACGCAATACCTCGGCGCCACGATGGCTTTCCACTGACCTCCGCGACGGAAACCAGGCCCTCGTGAATCCCATGAGCAACACTGCCAAACTGGAGCTCTTCAAGTAAGGGACTTGCTAGTCATCTTGTACTTCGACCTAATTCGCGTTGCAGAGTTCTGTTGCAGATCGGCTTCAAAGAGATCGAAGTCGCATATGTGAGTCTTCTTCTCGATAGATTGAGCATGATCTGACACATCTATCTAGCCCTCTGCATCTGAGCTCGAATATCAATTCGTGCGCTCCCTTATTGAGAAGAACGAAGTTCCCGACGGGGTCGCCCTGCAGGTGATGATATTTATTTACCCCCTTGCCGTCGAGACTCAACATAATTTCAGATTATCACTCCTGCGCGTTCCGACTTGATAAAGAAATCCATTGCGTCCTTAGCCGGTGCTCAGCACGCGATCATCCATCTTTACAACGCTGTCTCCCCCGTTTTCCGCGAGGTCGTGTTCCGCAACACGAAGGAGCAGACCATAGAACTCACTCTGAACGCTGTTCACTTGGTTAAAGAACTGACCGAAGCAGAGACTACCCGATCAGGTTCGTTTTCTCTTCTTCTCTATATCCGTTGCTCATTGTGACGATCGGGATTTGTTTCAGGAACCAAATTCACCCTTAATTATTGCTTGGAGACTTTCTCCCAGACCGAGCCCGAATTTGCGGTTGAGCTCGGAAACCGAGTTCTGGAAGCTTGGGGAAAAGCTACACCGGATAATAAAGTCATCTTCAACCTTGCCGCCACCGTGGAATGTGCCCCGAGCAATCATTACGCCGACCAGGTAAATCGCTGTCATTAGTGCGGTGTTGGTTGCATTCTGATCATCACGGGCTAGGTGGAATATTTCGGCACTCATATCAACCAGCGAGATAGTGTCGTGCTCAGCATTCATCCGCACAATGACAGAGGTACGCACAAAGTTTCAAGTTCTGGTTACCGTCTCATGGTTCCCATCTTTCTAGGTACTGCCGTTGCTGCCACCGAACTTGGCCTCCTCGCCGGAGGTGATCGTGTTGAAGGGTTAGTTTATTGAACTTGATTTGATTCGAATTAAATGTCTGAATTTCCCTAGATGTCTATTGGGGAACGGGGAACGTACCGGCAACGTCGATCTCATTACTCTTGCCCTCAATTTCTACTCCCAGGGCGTCTCGCCGCACCTCGACTTCTCGAACCTCCCGGAGATCGTCGCTGTCGTGTGCCGCGTCAACGAGATGGCGGTTCCGACCCGGTATCCCTACGCCGGCAGCCTCGTCTTCTCTGCGTTCGCTGGTACTCACCAGGACGCCATCAAGAAAGGTCTTGATGCCCAGGAGAAACGCTGGCTCACCGTCGACCGGTCCGGTGAAGGTATTAAATCGTGGTCGATGCCTTACATCCCCATCGACCCGAAGGATCTGGGCTATAATTACGACAACCTCATCCGCGTCAGCAGCCAGAGCGGCAAGGCCGGAGCGGCGTATGTTATCAAGCAGAGTTTGAAGCTTGAGCTGCCCCGCCGAATGCAGGTGTCGTTCTATGGTATCGTTCAGGCGATGGCGGAAAAAACAGGCAACGAGATGACGGTTTCTTTGATCGTCGAGACATTCAAGAAGACGTACATTATCGGGGCCAAGCCGCTCGGTCGTCTCCATCTCGAGTCCTATCGTCTCTTCCCTTCCACTCCGGACGCCCACTCCTCTCCAATGTCTTACTCCGACGACATGCTGACTTTTGTCAGCTCTTCCGACGACCTGGCCACTGCGACTCCATTGCACTTCGAAGGCCAGCTGTCCGTGGATGGGACAGTTCGCTTCATCCAAGGCAGTGGCGCCACCCCGGCTCTCGCCATCATCGACGCCCTCCAGTCGAGTCTCGGCATCCAACTCGTCGCTGGAGAGTTTGCTGCTCACATTGTCGACACCAAAACGTGCAGCTATGTTGAGATGAACCTCTCCACCGACTCTCCATACAAGTCCGGTGTCGGTAGCGTCTGGGGCGTGGGGATCTCTTCCGATGTCGCCACATCCAAGTGTCGAGCGGTTGTCAGTGCCGTCAACAGCTTAATTGGATCCAAGGAGCTGCCTCCGGCCAGGAGGGTGTACCAGCGTCGCTCGATCTTGAGTCGACTCGACCCCGGGAGCTGGCTCGGAATCGTCAGGCCGCGAACTGGACATATCCCTGTGGCGCCGAAAGGAACGGAGCAGCGAATGCTTGAAGCGTCGTCTTGATCTTGTCTTGGTTGTATTTCTTCTTATTCTACGATTGTCCACAGTTATAGCCAGTAGGAAAATGTATATTAGTTCAGACAATCTTGCGCCGGCTCTCCGCCAGAGATATATTTTTCTGCAATGCATCTCTCGAGGTAGTTTATTCAGCGTCGGGGATTGGTTCGGCCGGGTGGGATCGAGCGAACACCGATATGGAGGCTAACGAGCAAGCAATTAGTGAGGCCCAGTTGCGGATGGTTCGCACCTATAGCGGGTATTCTGATGTCTTGCATTTTCGCGCAAGTAAGGTTGCTCGTTCGAAGCGAGCCTAGGCTGTGTTGTTCGCTAATGTCTGTTTTAAGGTCCGGCGATGTAAAAATTAAAATCTGCCGGGAGAGATCACCGGTCAGCATCGAAAGGGGTCGAGAGCGTCCCTGTCCTACAACAAATTGTCATCGTGTTCGCAGCTGCACGCCTAAAGGTTCCATGAATTAGTACTCAAATATGGCCCTGTCGCGGATGCTCCGCACCTACAATGCATGGATGGATCCGTTTACGCGTAAGTAGATTTGCTCGTTCGAATCGAGCCGGGGTCATCAGGATGGTGCATTCTATATATCTGCTTTTTTAGTTCCAGATTTAGTGTGGATTTATGCGTGGGTTGTTTAGTCAATGGAGCTTGTTGTCGAGATCGAGCGAACGCGTTCGGATGGATGGTAGCAAATCTGCTGACAACGATAGAGAACAGGCCATAATGAGTGCTAGAGAGTCCGACGTGCAACGCGGGGGATCAAATCGGAGGCCGAGCGCAGCCTCAAGGCGAAGGGTGAAAGAGACCAGACCCGGTGCATTAGGACACGCCGAATATATGACCGCGCGTGGAGGAAGGCTGAGGGTCCTCGGACTAGACTTGCGCGCAGCAGACCAGCTAACGGCGAGGAAAGTTGACAGCAGATTCCAAGAGCAGGTAAAATACGCCGCAGGATTGACCAAAGAAATCGCTCCCATGGGTCGGCGCAGATGGTCCATGGATGGGACCATGGATGTTCTTTTCTCTTTACTGCGAGCTGTTCTTTCTCTTGCGTCCCATCTGCCATTTCACTTCGAGACCGATAAATTCCTTTCTTGACACTTCCTTGCGCACATTTTTCCTTTCCGCTTCATCTCTCCCAACATCGACCATTCACTGACTGAGAACAATCAGCTCGCCATCGGCGTCGCGATTTTAGAATTCCACCACCTGCTGCGCCTTGCATGAGTACGGAATTCGCGGCAGTTGTGCAGTGTTTACATGTCGGAGGGAATTTTAATGTTTAGTGAAGAGTGCGTTTTCATTGAATAGAATAAGACAACATAACGAACGTAGGGATGATAACCATTCAATGTAATCCAATCGTCCTCACGAAGGTGTCTATCCTACCTGCAATCCCCCCAGTTGGGTACAGACGTTCAAAGCGCGAGGATACCGGTGGCTGAGCCTAGAGGCCTTGGTCCTGGTAGCATTCACGAGTCGCTTGTGAGGATGAAATTAACAGAAGTTGAATACGCACGTCAGTTATGCTTGAATGGAATCTGGCACTGGGGTTCACCGTCCTGAGGTCTAATGAGGAGCACATCCACGACGCCCGGGCCAGTCTGCTCACTCCCTTCACCGGCATATATAATGGCGGTAATATTAGGATTAGTGGAATTGTGCTCTTGCATACCACCGGAACATTTTGCACCTAATAGAATCATGGATTCAACAAACCCGGAAGTAGCGAAGAACTGTGCTCCCAGATAACCGTAACTCTAAATCGTTCCGATCGCCTTCGTTCCCATCGACGATTTGGTAAGCTCCAACAACCCAACGTTCAGCGGGGAGGGGTGAGGAAGTATGCATGCAATAGACGTACGAGTTAACGAAAACGATAGCCACAGCTTGTCCCTGGAGCGCACCTCTATACCGAACGCAAGAGGTTATCATAAACGTCACGTCCATGGCGCATCGAGGAGCACGGCCACAGACTGCGAGGAAACCGATAGAGACTACACGTAAGGTCAGCGCGCGTGTCAAATTTGATTAACGCAACGCGCCTCTGTACCAAACGAACGCATCACGACAACGGCCGCGTCGTCGGCGCGTCTAGGAGCGGAACCCAGCATACAACAAAAAAGCGGAGCGAATTGGGCCCCACCGCGGCGGTGTCAAATTCACAGCTTGCAAATCAACTGTCGAGTAGTTTTACGCCGCACCGTTGTGCATGGGGGACGCTACAGGTAAAACGACGATATATCTGTCAATACAACGAGAGTTATGCATACGAAGGGCCGCGCGCACCGTCCAAATAACGTTAAGTATGGTTAACCTACAGCGACGCAGTGGTCGCGCGAGGCCACGTTGGCGAGCGCGGTGATCATAAATCATGGAAGGAGGGACCTTTAAAAAAATAAATTGGAGTAGCAATCAGGAAAAAAGCAGGCGAACATAGGTGGACTTGTATTCTTCCCCGAGGAAGCGTGCGCACACGTTTATTATTCCCCAGTGTCATTCGGGTCCTACGATGAAAGGTTGGCATCGAAGGAATGCCATAGGCGGCTGAGTGGCCACCAACGCCGAGGGACCAGGGGAACGGGTGGACTGATCACAGGACGTACGTTTTGGACTCAAAAATTCTCGGTACAGGGACGTCGCGGATCAAGAATTATTGAGGAACGCGAGGCCACACGCATGAATCGGCGGAACTGGCGCGTACGCGACGAGAGGAGACTAGAAAGTTCTCTTCTTGCGCTGAATAGGGATGCAGAACGCGTCTCAGCGGATATTGCGGGGAGAGAACCGCGGTGAAGCGATCTGTGTGGTATTTCTGCAGAGAAAATGAGTTTTAGACACCACGCGAAGGGACGTTGAGGAAGAAAGTCGACGTACCGTCAATGATGGCGAGCACGAAGATGGCCGCCTACGGAGAGGTCATTTCAAGTTGCGGGGGGACACAAAAAAGAATTGCAGACGCACCCTCGCCGTTTCCTCTTCATCTAGTTCATTTCTCGCTGTACCGCAGTCCGCGTTTGCTCTGCAAACTGGTTCTCTGAACGTAGCGCTAAAGTGAGTTCTACGATCGCGCGATGCACAAAATAGTTGGGGGTGAGACAGATGCAGGGACGGGTGGAATGGTCGTGAAAATGACAGGAGAAAATGAGAGGTTCTTGTTGTACGTTGAATCAGAACGTAGGACGCGCTGCGGCCCTTTGGGAGTGGATCGCGCGCAGAGCAGCTGATCAGTGTTACATACACCACAGAGAATAAGGTCCGGACGCTCTGGCAGGGGAGTGATGAGAGAGTTTACGCACCGTCAATTCGTATGACCTATATTAACGAACGCGAAGGAAATCGTCGCCTACCGGAAGGTTTAGGCAGGGGTGCAGGGGAGGCAAATGTGGACGCACCTTTGACCTGTTTCCTCTCCCTACAACTTATTTTCCGGCGTATTACGGTCCGCGTTTACTCTCTAGCCGCGTTCTCCCAAAAGGGGCGCTAGAGCAAGTAAGTAGCACGACAGCGCGACGCACAAGGTAATTCCTGAAAGCGTGAGGTGTGGGGACTTGAGATCGTGACGGTGCAAATTTCTGAGGTCTGGACAGGAAGAAAGCGCTGGGACGCCGGCATTCAGGCCGCGGCAAACCACAGAATCTTTCTTCAGGACGCCGAGAGTATGAGTGAGGGGACGAACGAAGGACGGTGATGAAGAGACGACTCGGACGAGGCGCGTTCTCGAGAGTGCGACAAGAGGCCCAGAGAGACAACGCAGCCCAAGAGCAAGCTACAACGCAGCCCAAGAGCAAGCTACGTCCCGTCGGCGCAGATTTCACAGGATTTCAGTCGTGGAGGCGGCGGCGAAGGCCTAGGACCAGATTCATTAAACAAAGGTCCTTGGGTTGACCATGTATTGCGGATGCGGGTGTCTAGATTTGAGACAAGATTCTGGCGACGGTGGTGGGAGTAAAGAAGGCAGCCGGGCCGTTTGATCCGAACAAACTCGCCTTCTTCCCACCACAACGCTTTTGGAAACAACACCGATGCTGGCGGCCTTCATTCGACCCCGCGCCGCGGTCCGCACTGTGGGAAGTAAAGGTACTTGGCAGTAGTACCCCGAAAGTACTCAGAACAAGTGCCCGAAGTACTCGACTTGAGTACTTCCGGGTACTTATTCTGAGTACTTTTCGCTCGAAATCGCACTAATGTGGAGTACCTCGGGTACTTCGCCCGAGTACTTTCGGGTACTCCATCCAAGTACTTTGAGGTACTGAGGGTGAGTGCTGATGTACTGCAATCTAGTCCTTCAATCAGAGAGCATCATTCCAATTGAAATTCACACTTTATTTCATGGCAATAGCTACTACAAAGACTACGTAATCATCGGCGTCCCACCTCCACAGTTACCGCTGAAATGAACCCAGGTCGAATCTTGAAGCTTGAAGTTGAACACTGATCTGCGCAGACAAAGACAGTTAGGAATGCGACGGAAATGGCATTGCAGTGAAAGCAGCCTACCTCCGTTGCCGAGTTGAACCGCGGTAGACACCGACAACGCCAAGGAAGTTGAATCATTCACGGTGCAATAACTTGAGGGAGTCGAACGGGTGATGTCAGGTTGAGGGCAAGGTCAGGACACAGATATACGTTCGAAGTTAAACTCATCTGGTTACTTATCTCAAGTCCGCTTCCTTGAAATTGGAATCTGGTTCAGCAGCTGTGAAATTTGAGGTCAGAACAGATAAATTTGAAAGAGGTAAATTAGACGCACCGCAACGGTCTGACACATCAAGGTAAAACGATGCGCTTATCGGAAGCACTTGGATGTTGAGAGGAACGGACGAGGTAAGTAGGGAGAGTGATCGAAGAAAGATGGAACTCACGATTCAACCGGAACGGGGGTTGAAGTAGACATCATGGCCACTCGACGTGCATCCAAGGTCGAAGCCAGGAGCGGAGATTATCGAATTTGGACTCACCCCCAAGTTTGTTTCCTTGAAATTCTCTGGCTAAGGAATTCAAGTCAGCGCGGAGGAATGCTAGAAATGAAAACACGCCGCAGGTTCCTTAGCCGCGACGACGGTTTTGAGGTCAGGGAACAAAAATGAGAATTTAGACGTCAAACCAGATACAAAGCACTCACCAATTGCGCCCAGTTAACCAGTTGTGTGGACAGCGTGCGACGCGGTCCACTTAAGAATTGTCAACTCGAATTGATGAACCAGGGAACGATTATCAGGAGCATAGAATGTCAAAGATGAGAGAAACAGACCTTAGATTCAAGTACGATGATGGCCTCAAGGTCTCCCGAAGACAGCCTGTCGGCCGTTTGTCGAGGAATTATGAAAATGAATCATTGATGCAAAGATAACCGGTGTACCTTCCATGCAGTACGAATGGACTGGATAATGCGAACGTACCTTGAGTCGAACCGCCCAATTAAGCATTCAGGGACGCGAAGGTCGAGCATTTATCTATTGATAGGTCAATGAAAGATAAGTAGATTTTCAAAATAAGTTGTGACGTACATATCTTGGGATGGGGGCGAGGTGCGGGAGGGGCTTGAAGCTAGAACCATGCCGCCCCAATCAAGAGTTAGACTGAGTGAATGGATGAACGCAAAGTGAACCATGAATGGGTTGAGACAGCGGAGGAGGGCGAACGTACAAGGTGACAACATAGGCCAGAATGGCCATTCAATTCCTCGGCCCGAATGAGAGAATAAACGAACTTGAAATTATCGCGGGTCGACGGCCATGAACCATGCCGAGTGAAAAGCCGGGCGGCGAGAAACCTGAAATGGGGAGTGGAACACTACGCAAAGGAAGGAAGAGGGGATCACCAACACGAAGACATGTGAAAGGGGATGGAGAGGGATGAGCGCATCTGAGTAAAGGCACTGACCTTGGCCGAACAACACAACTGTTTCGGAGGAGGTGCGACGACGGTCGTTGAAATGCGCACATAATTCGAAAATGTCTACGAAGCTGGTTAGGAGTCAGAGTATTCGGGAACGAGAACGCGAGAGGCGGTGGGTGCGAACGGGATATCGCTGCGTGCGGTCCAAACATGGCTGATGTCGGGAGCCGAAATGGGGGACTAGAGCGCCGTTGAATCTGAGGAGCACCGGAGAAGTGGTGAATTATCACTGAGGGTTCGATAATATAATTATAAGACGGGGTAGACTCAGCGCGAACCCATACGGTCTGCTGCCCCCTGCGCGCTCAAGAAGTTCGGAAGTGAGCATTGAAATCCATGTGATCCATGAGGGGCGCCATCGGGGGCGAGATGTGCCACAGAGAGAGAGGTAGAACCTGAAACAAAGTGGAGATATTGACGGACACATTCTGAGTCAATCCGTGGTGTATAAGCCTCCCAAGCGAACCAAATGATGAGTAGGGATGCCATACCATGGTTTTAGGACGTTAAGGGTGCACCCGGCTGCCTTGAGATGCACGTGCGCGTCCGTGTTGGTGAAAATCGTCAAAATAGCGTATGCGGCCGTGGGACGGTGACTGTGAGGGCTATATGGCGCCAGAGATGGCTTGAGGCGCGTCGGTGATGCTCCATGACGATTTGGGTCTTGTGGGAAGTAAGCGCGAGGCCGTGAAGCCAAGGGATGAGGGCAGGAGGATGGTGGCGGAGAGAGAAACGCGAGATGTCACGCGTGACGGCTCACATCGAAACATCAACAAACATCATCAGCTTCGCAAGAAATGAGCCCCAAATTGGCCCTACCCGACCTAAATCTCTCTAAATATTTAGGAGCACTCTTTTTATACTTTAGAGCCCCGGGAAATTTATCCTTTGCTGCACATTAGCATAGAGTCCGATATAATGCGCAATTACAGAAGAATTCATCCAAACGGTTTGGATCGACGTTCATCACCTTGCGTTTCATCGGTGAAGACGAGGTTTGTGGCGGGGCGGCTGTGTGAGGAATGTGTGAATCGAGGTACAGTAGACGTACCTGGATCCTCGGAACCAACCAATGTTCTCCCCGCTAACTCCTTGAAGTTTGAAACCCAATGAGTTCAAGTTAACCTGGACGAAAAATCGAGTTGTTAGCGTTGAAGCTCAAGCCCTGTGGCTGCATGAGTCAAAGTAGACGCACCTGGACCTGGACCCAACCAGGACCCAACCAATTTCAACCCTAGAAGCCGTCGTAAGTATAAGGGTAAGTATAAGGTTGAGGTTGTTGAGGATTGAAGGAGATCTAAAAACCGGTCATGTATGATTGAATCCAAATGAACGATACTCACCTGCTGCATTCAAATTGAGGGTCGGGTCGAGCCCGAGATTTGAAGTATTTGCAGAATGAAATTTGTCAGAGTGGACGGCGGGCAAATTGCACAGCAGAACTGAATTGTATTAAAATTCTGTGGAGGAATTGGGGTTAAAGAATCGACAAGAATTGGGCAACATACCAAGGGTATGTAGGTACATGCTTGGTAGGCCAAAGGCGTCAGTAAGGGCTCGGAATTCAAGCCAAGTACTCAAGGAAATTTTTGGTGAGTACTTTGAAGCCGTCGAAGCACCAAAATTGTTGTGGGCGAATCAATCTGTGGAAGGTTCGAAATAATAAGCAACTAAAAGAACGGTGAGTTGCGCACCTTAGTCCAAGCCAGAACTGCGTAGTGCGAAAGTTGGGGGAAATTTTTGACGATAGCTCTCCCCGAAGATGAGCGTCGCAGCCAGTCCGGCCGGAAGCAGCCCGACTCTGGCCTTAGGCCCAGCCATAGGAGCGTTAAGACGATCTATGAGGTGGGGTCAGAATATTTCCGCATAGTGAAGTGTATTCAAACATACCTTGAGACCACCGCAAGCTAATTTTGACGAGAGAGCGGGGCGAGGGCAGCGAAGAACTCGGGGCGTCGATCCGAGGGTAAGAGGCCGAGGACCGCCGAGGTACGTCGTAGTTCAGCCAAAGAAATGCCGCAAAAACTTGAGGGTGGTTATTGAGTACCGGGAGAGAGGTTGAAGAGGGAGATTGATCACGCGCCGAGGAATTGCAGGTCAATCCAGAGGCCAGTTGATTCGGTGCCGTAGATTGGTCTGATTGGACTGGGTAGAAGGGCATGGAAAAGGACTAGGAGAACCAGCCCAAGTCTGCGAATGGTAAGGATTGATTGAGAGATAAGAGGGTAGTATAACACACCTTGAGGCTGAATTTATAACTCCAATTCGAGACAAGGCCACGTAGGAAAAATGGATATTGAGAGGGCCGAAGCCAGTGCGGCTTGAAGCAGCTTGAGCCGCAGTAAAGAGAGAACGTAATTCAGGTGCGTTGCGACGTTGAGCGGGTCTGAATGGTGGATTAAACTTTGAAGGCCTTGAAACCGTCTCGAGAGTAAAATCTGCGTCGGAGAAGATCTTGTTG
Organism: Mycena metata; assembly: GCA_029378385.1. Lineage (NCBI taxonomy): Eukaryota > Fungi > Basidiomycota > Agaricomycetes > Agaricales > Mycenaceae > Mycena > Mycena metata. The sequence goes on along the minus strand of JARKIB010000107.1, from coordinate 225,244 downwards.
GCTTGAAACTTGACGGCCATTGAGGGAATTGAAGCCACGTTGAATTTACTGAATTTCGGAGTCGAGAATTGAATGTCGGGCAATCCAAAGTCGTATAGAAATCGCCAGAAGTCGATATTTGAACGCCAATATGAGCTTTTGAAGCTTGAAGTGGCGTCGAGGTGAAGGAATTTGACCGTGCCTTGGCATCGCGAGGACTGGGATTGAAGCCTTGAGAAGGAGCTGTGGGAGGGTCAGTAAGTAACTATTGAGTTCAGAGGGCAAAGAACAAGGCATACCTGTCCTGCAGGCTGCAATCGGCACAGTCTGCGAGCAGGTCGATGGTGGGTGATGTTGGACCGTGTGATGTCAACCAGCGATATGAAAGTCCTGCTTTGGACACATACATAACAGTGTGAGGCTTAGTAGCACCACAGGGGCGCTTGCGCAAGTACGAGGTTCGGTCGCGTCCGAACGTTGGCGAGTCCAGCGACTCGGAGACGCGTCGGTGCAAAGAAAAGAAGCCGCCGATGTGTCCAAACATGGCCAAATCGGCCAATACTTGCCGCCGTCAACAGATCATGCCGAAATTCGCACGGTTTAGGTGAAAGAACTCATATAGAGTACCTTCGAGCTAGTACCTCAAAAGTACTCACGTGAAGTACCTCCAAAGGTACTAGAAATTAATGCCCTCATTTCTAGTACCTTTTTGGCGTTATTAGTACCCGGGCACTAATATGTAGTACCTTTACTATCCACAGTGTCCGTCTGCAGAGCTTAGAGACGCCGTCTCTGCGCCTTGAATGTTGAATCCGCGGGATATATGTGCAAACGCCCCAAACTGCGTCTCGTTTCTTCCGGCTGACGTTTGCGCGCGCCTCGCTGGCCGAGATCTCCTCTCCATCTTTTCTCTCTTACAGCCTCAAACAAAACAAGGGAAAACAGACCGCTCCCCACCGCTTCCGCCCTCGGAACTCCCGTGAAAATCGTTGTCGCGTCATCTTGGTCGTCCCTGTCGCTCCTTGTGGTGGAGGCGCCCCCGTCCTTCCTCTTCCCGTCCAGGTCCTAAATCCAATCGATGGAATCGAACGCCGATGTGAGGCCGGCAGGGTCAGAGTGGAGAAATGCGGAGATGGGACGAGGGACGAGGGACGCAAAGGTTCGTCGCCGCGCGCGGGTTACGCCTGCTGCTGAGTACTGAGTCGCTGCAGAAGTGGGGATGAGGACAAGGGGCGTGCAAACGATCTCTATTTCCTCCACCATGACACGGTGTTGCTGGAGTTGGGTGCCTCTGTGCAGGACGAATTCGAGGTACGTTTCTCCTTCATTCCCCTCGTGTCAATGAACGACACTAATTACCCTTTCTCTTAGGGCGCCGGCCCCGCGCCTTCGCAAATTTAGGACGCATCAGACGCGACAGCCAGTCGCGCGCAGCGACGCGTAGGCCGCACCCACGCGGAAGTTACTGCCCACTATCCGCAGCCTTCCGCACCCTCCCTCCTCGCCCGATGAAGCCATTCACCTTGACCGAGTTTCTGAAAGCGATAAAGCCAATTTCTTCAATTGCTTTCCGCGCAGGCATTCCAGGGTGTGTCGTTTCCGTCCCTGCCCCTCCTCATCCCTTCCATGGATGATGCTGATCAAACATTTAATTTTCTCGGCAGATGGTACGAGCAGCGTACTTACGCAGGGGGAATAAGGGGTACGCGCGCGGCGGAGGGAACAGACCTTTTGGAGCGGGACGTCGAGTACTACCCGACCCTTCGACTTTTCTTGCGTGTGCGTTTTCTTCCCTTGCCCTCCCGGTTTGGACGCTAACCGAGGTTTCATTGTATCGGCAGATTGCACGACGCGGACCGGGTTGGCTAGCGCAACGCAGCGGTGAGACGCCAGCGCCGGCGCGAGCGGGCATCAGGTACCCCACGTTTGCGCTCCCGCCATACGTGGCGCTCGATTGGGATGGGTGAATTGGTGCGAGAAATAGGATGGAGGTCGCCGTCGCCTAGGTGCGCGTTCTCGTCTCTTTCGTTCTTTGTCCCGTCCTTGCTTCCCCTCTGAACCCGTGCCTCTCTGTACCGGGGCGGTCAAAATGCGGTACATTTCATGTTGCATTCTTTCTCCTTCACCTCAGTCAACGCCAACGTTCTCCTTCACATCAGACAATGCCAACGATTGCTGATTGGGAACATTCAGCGCGCGAATATCTCCGACGAAGGCCAGCATAACGGTCCTGGTGCGGCCCTTTGCTGAACGTCGAATCAAGTCCTCGTATCCCTTCTTTTCTCACAACATCGACGTGCTAACAATTGCTCTCATCCCCAGCCCGCGCGATCGCCCTCTACATCACTTTACCAATTCAACTCGATCGCAGAGTTGGTTCACGCAGTTTTGCCGTACATTTCCCTTTGATTCCTCCCCTGATGCTGACAACGCACTCTTCTTCTTCAACACTCGTTGTACTGATTCCGTGCTCGGGGCTTGAACGTGTCGAGTTTGACACGCGCCACCGTGTCGAGTGTCTGCTTGACTCCCCGGTACTTTTATTCCCCGAAGTCCCGACATTCCACACCTACCACCCCATTCAGGTCGTCACTCTACGCCGAGATACCAAGGTTGGGCCCAAATTGGGACGTCATTTTCAGTCCAACCCCGACGCTTGGGTTTTGTGCGTGATTGGAACAACGTTTTTAATAGCTTAGGTATTTTCTTCGTGTTTAACTTACATTCCGATCTCCCTTTTCTCCCAGTGCCTTATTTCGTTTATTCATCGGTTCCCGAGGACGCGCATTCAAATCATGCTTCAAGTGTCGCTATCAAACCTGTGAAACTTGTGAGAGCTGGCAACGGAACGAGAATGGATCCAGAACCAAAACCAAGGCGCGAAGATTGGCAATCGGCTGGACCTGGATCAAACGGGCAGACGTGGGTGAAGAGTTGAGCAGCGACTCCATTGCATTCCTCAGTCGTTCCTTGTTTTGACGGCGGGTTCGCCTGTAAGGATCGAAAGAAGTAGCCTCCAGTGTGGGTGGTTCACCCATGCACCACCGCCACGTTGATTCTTTCCACTGCACAACTGCCACTTCCCCCTGATCTTGGTAACGAGGGGGGACCGAAGTGGAAGGCTGAGGAACTGCCCATATATTTGGTGTGTCCATCCTCCATACTAATTTATTCCCTTTGTTTTACCCCATGATGCATGTTCGAGCGTCACCCAGATTTCCAGTTGAAAACATGCAGGGTATACTCCTCTTCTGCATGCTCGTTCACGAGAAGCAGGCTCTCCCCTGCAATATCCATTGTGACGGCCACAGTCTCCGTACGAGGTGGGGTGACATCCTGGGTGTGTATTATGGGCCAGGGCTGTGACGCCAGTTCATTATGCCCCCCGGTGACAAAGTTAAGCAAATGAATCGAAATTGTGTAGAAGCCCTGTGGTGGTAGACCCCATGCGCCGTGAGGTGTCCTTAGGTGGAATCTCAGCCAAATGAAGCACCATAAACCAGAATCTGAAAACCTACTGCGTTGAAACGGCCAATAAACTCTGGTGCTCCATTGACGTGATCATTCCCTAACCCTAATCTAACCTAACCCTTGGAGCTCACTGGAGGCCACAATGTTTGCCAGTAACCGATTTTGGGTTTGACCACAGTGTCGCAAGTCGTCAGCAGAGAGATCCTGCAGTATGTGGAGAATGAGCTCTACGGGGAGGTCAATAAGGGACATGAGGAAGACAATGAGGCGTGCAAGCTTCTGGGCGTCATCGCCAGACGCCGATCAAGGGATTCAAACGGAAGTCCGTTTTACATCATCCGCCGTCGGCGACCAGAAATATATCTACACCGCCGTGTGGCATACTTTCTTGCGCGTGAAACTGGGCATGAAAAGTCAAACCAGACTGAGTTACGGAGTTCGACTGGCGGCCCCTTGTGGCTCCTCCTGTATGAACTGGGAAAGTCAAGATCAATTGCGGCCCGAACATGGCATGGTCGGCAGCGCGGAGTTGAAGGGGCGATCATTGATGCCATGACCGGCAGCGCCCACTGTTCGAATTCCGCCGCTCGCCCCTGTCCCGATAATTTGGTGATTTGATGTCGGCAGTATCGGCGAATTTTGTTTTCGGCAAGTCAAGCCGTATCTTGAACCCCCGGCGGCACACGAGGAGGCTTCATTCTCGCCACCCCATCAGTCTCGTTGCTGAAAGGTAATGTAATGTTTGTGGCTGGCAGGTTTCGTTTTAGGTCATCTATTTTTTTTCGGTCACTCGTTCGACTCCGTAAGCCCGCTTAACCTGCATAAAAATATTTACCTTGCGCTCCGCATAGCAGGCCCGGCGTTGAGCGCGACCTCACGCAGTGCCGCAGGAGCTCGACGACCTCGGAGCAGGGGAAAAATAACAAAAGGGGCGAATTCAACGACGTGGACATGCCACCAGGCGGAAGGATGGGGGGTTTGAGTGAGCACCATTAATATTCCGCCTCGCACTACGTCCTGAGGCAAAAGCTTTCAAACTTTCGTTACGTGGGGTCTCGGGCCGTGTTCACCATCATTGATATTGAACCGATCCGCAAGTCATGCCGACATCAAATCACCAAATCGGGATAGGGGCGAGCGGCGGAATGTTGACAAGTGGCAGCGCCTTCGGTCTCTGTCGCCGACATACAACGGGGGGGCACCGGAGATGGTTGACATCTACGACACTTGATCATGGGCGCTGCTGAAGGGGAATTGGATGTGGTAATTCTCGCTAATTCTCGGATTTGGCCTCTGGCACCGCTGCGCGAAATTCCTGAGAGTGAGGTCAGAACAAACCGGAAACAGCAGTCACCATCAATACGATATACTGCATTTTGAGCCCCATAATCATAACTGAAACTGCATTCTCAAGTTTTCGCGTATCGAACACCCTATTTTGACTGGTTCACCGGTGAGCGAACTGGAGTTACCCTATCCGGAAATTGCCTTGAAATTTAATTCAACGGAAAAATGCACTCACGAGATTGAGAACGAGATTGCGGGGGTTTTCGTGGCAACCCAACGTAAGTCCCAAGAAAAATAAATAATATTGTACTTAGGCCCGTCATCAAACATTTGGGGTGAAACGACCACATACTTACACAATGAAGCGAAGAAGAGCTCGTACCGACCGTCTAAGACCCTCGCCGATGAACCGGGCTAGTCCGTGCGTGTCCCCGGTGCTGGAGGGCCTCTTTCGCCAGCGGGTAACTGGCAGTGTTGCGGCTAAAGGCTTTATAAAGGGTAGGATTTGTTTTAAAGGCTTTATACCTTTATTTTATACTAACTGCATTACAGTCAGAACTTGTAGATCCTGGAAACAAGCAGCGTTGGAATCAAATGGCGCGAAACCGTGCAGTCTTGAACTTACTTGCTGCGACTCGATCGAACATCGTTTTGTTGGAGTCGACCCCCTTCGCAGATGTTTCGGCGTCTCATTCCGGGAGGACAATTGGGGAGGCATGAAGTCAGAAAGACAATGTCTCCATGCGCGTGTAAGGGACCGGGGTTGATCAATCGCTGATCCCTCGACGCCGAGGAGAGAAACAGTTGAAGCTTGTGCATGCTAGAATACCTAGAAGTTGGGTCAGCTGCATTACTGAAGGAACTTCCCATAAAGTGTGAGCGCCTACACCAAAGACGCCGCTCGGAGTCGAACTGGGAAGGAAAAGGAATTTCTGATGCATATGGCACTGGTTGAGGGATTCAAGTTTTTCACCACAATTTACAGTGAAAAATATTGTTTGTTTTTCAGGCATTTCTCACCAAAAAAGTAGGTGGAAAATTCAAACATCTTTCACTAAGTACTTTTCATCTTTCTTTTGAATTTTTTCACCTCGAGCTCAAAAAATAGTGAAAATGATTTGAGTTTTTGACCTTGAATCACCCACCCGCTGCGGTAAAAGTCCAAGTTGCGAATTACGTGTCTGAAACTAGAGTAAATTCAATGGCGTAGAAGAGGAGGGAAAAGGCGTGCGCATGATGAAGACCCCGCCAACGACGCAGTGTAAGATTGGATGGGTGCACGTCATGCTCGAGGGTCTTACCTATTCCGCAGCGATAACTCGATGTCAGAGGAAAATGAATGAATCAGCGATTGTCGCACACCTCGAGTGGGAGGGACACTAATCTGCCAGGGCCTCGCATTCCGTGGTAGGCGATCAGACATCCGTGGTATAGAGTATGACACATGAGAGGGTTTCTACGCTGTTGTAATTGGCCTTGGGGCTAAAATTAGGCAGATGGATTCACTGAATAAGAACCCGGCTCAGAATATGCATACGGTGTCTTGACTGAGTCGGGCAAAGTCGGCAAGGAATTCAAAGAGCGGGAATTAAGACTCAATACAGTAGTAGGCGTCGAAATTGCCAGTCGTGATCGAGTCGGGTTCGACGTGGATGCTGAGGCCTCTAGGAATGAAAGGATACTGGATGGACTGCACATTAAAAAGTGCGGGGGATGTTGCGCGCATGGGAGGAAGTGGTGAGGTGGTGGTAGGAAGAAAGCGGGGAAATCATTTTTGATCCGCCAACACATCGACAGTGCCACGGCGACGATCTTTGCCAGCAGCCACAACCACGCCGGCTTATCGATCCCGATTCATCCGAACAGCAACCGTGGCTAGGAAGATCTGTGCAGCCAAGCGTAGGTGCCTAGACAGACCTACACAGAGTCAAATTTCTGCACAGACCTACGCACAGCTACGCAGAGCGACGCATAGCTGCACTCAGCTACAAATACTGTGTGTAGTCAGCTACACATTTTCATCTGTATAGCTTTGCGTAGATAGCTACACATAGGCCATGTGCAGGTGACCCCGGAACGCAGTGAGTCGTGGCTTTTTATGGAATTCATAATGTGTTTTGAACCTCCACAAGGGGGCCCAAGGATAAGCAATTACCATATGGGGTAGAGGGGGGGAGGGGTCCAGGCTCCGCCGGAAAAAAAAATTGTATGCAATTTTATTTTACCCCAGGAAGGTCCGCTGGGGAGGGAAGAATACCAGGCAGGACTGAAACATGATTTCCCACCATAATCACCCCATTGCAGGCCTCTCACTGATGATTCGGTCATCGTGGTCCGTTTTGAACCAAGTTTCAACCCAACAAATTGTGTGAGTGTCAAGAGAATGACCATGGTTCAGTAGCTTTTTCTCACATGGACTGCTGTTGTGTACTTTGCTGTCAAATCACTGCTACGGCCACTTTCTACCGCCAAAATATGGCAGCTTGATACTCTGCCGCCCAACTGCCGCCTCGGATATCTTTCTCTAAAAGGGAATTTGATGGCATCATCGTTACGTAGAGGGGGAGGGGTAGGCCAAAGTGCTAGGAAAAAAAAACATGTAGGTGATATCCTTTTTTCTTATCTTTGGGCCCCCTTGAACCTCCATGTAGGTTATATCAATATTCTGAAGTGGTGCTGGTTTTTTTGATCACTTTGGATCCGCTTGTCAGACATTCTCCCTTGGAGTTTCCATGCGTCCTCCGCCACAAGCACCCGGGTGGCGAATTTCCGTCTATGTATCTCCCCAGTTCAAGAAATTTGAAATTTGACCAAATTAGGGTTAGGTTAGGGTTAGGCTTTATAAAGAAGGTAATAATTAATGCATTTGCTAAAGCAAAGGTACTCGGCGGACAAACTCTGAATTTGAAGCAAAGGGCTGCGGAGACTCAGGCGCTTTGAAGACTGGTAAAAGGATGTGGCGGTGTCCGATATCGATCAGCTGTCAAACTCGTGTTCTCGGCGATCACACTGACGTCGTTTCAACCGCGGCGCGTCATTGGTCGTGTGCCGCAGACATGCCAAATCAAGTGCCAAATGGTCGTGTGCCACATCTCTTCAAACCCACCTCCTCCTTCTCCCTCTCAGAAGAGAATGCCGCATAATGAATCGACCAACGGGCAGATACCCGAGAAGAGCAACGGACAGGAGAAGAACGAGCAGCCTGCCAGTGACGGACACGAGGACGACTCTCAGAAAGACCCAAATGTGGTCGACTGGGATGGCCCGCACGACCCAGAATACCCCCAGAACTGGCCCGCGCGCAAGAAGTGGTTCAACTTGTCGCTTGCGACGCTCGCCATGCTCGTCGCGAATGTGTGTTGTCGAACCCTTCTCGAACGTTGCAAGAGTAATAATAATCACGACTTTTTCTTCTTCTTCTCCAGCTTGGAAGCTCCACCATCTCGCCTGGGTCGTCCGAAGTCCTGTCTGAGTTCAGAGCTACCAGCACCGAGTTGAAGGCGCTGATTGTCTCTATTTTTTCTTTGGGTATTGCGCTCGGTCCAATGTATGTATTATAGGCCCCGCTGTTTTTGTTTCTTGTCGCTAAGACGTAGAAGGCTCTTGGCTCCCATCTCCGACAAGTACGGCAGACGAGTGGTCTATCTGTGCTCCATCCGTAAGTTCCCTTGCAACTCCAGAAACAAAAACAAAAAAACCAATAATATCTCTGGCCCCTTGTGCAGTCTTCTTCATCATCTTTTCCTGCATCTGCGCCGTCTCCACGAATCTCCCCATGCTCCTCGTCTTCCGCTTCCTCACCGGCGTCTCGGCGTCAAACACCTGCGGCGGCACCATAGGCGATCTCTTCGGACCGCACCAGCGCGGAAAGGCCATGGCACGTGTTTTTCCCCCTCACCTTTGCGCCGTATTGACTTTGCCAGACCATTTCGAAACTTGAAGGCGCTATACGGACTTGCACCCATCTCCTCAAACGCGCTCAGCCCCGTCATCGGCGGGTACGTCATCTTTGGGTTAGGGTGGAGGTGGGCGTTCTGGATTAACGCGATCATCGTGAGCAAAAGAAAAACTCCTCCGAATCCCCAGACTAGACTAAGACTGACCTCTCGACAGGCCGCACCCGTCTTCATAGTTGCAATCTTCTTCCTGGGGGAATCACATGCACCCATCTTGCTCGCCAGGAAGGCGAAGAAGACGGGGAAGAAGACGCCAAAGGATGCGGCGAACTCATCAAAGGGCGCGTCGACCCTCCTGACGCCTTTCCGGCTTCTCTTTACGCACCCGACGGTCTTCTTCCTGAGCCTTTACATGGCCTTTCTCTACGGCCTCTTCGTACGTTAAATTATGCTGATCTCTAATCTAAACCGCTAACTAACCCTGACGCAGTACATCTTCCTAACGACGATGAGCCTCGTTTTCAAGGGCGTCTACGGATTCAACGTCGGGGAGGTAGGGCTCAGCTTCCTCGGGCTGAGCGCTGGGATGCTGATCGGGAACGTGCTCACGGGCTTGATGTCGGATCGCCAATACGAGAAGGCGAAGGAGGCGCATCATGGGACACCGCATCCCGAGTCGAGGCTTACGGAGACGGTGTACACTGGTATGTACTGTACTTTACTTGCGCTCCGCAAGAGGCGGAGGAGGGTGCGCTGACACGGCTTTGCTCGTAGGTCTCCTGGTGCCGCTGGGCCTGTTCTGGTTCGGGTGGTCAGCGCAGGAAAAAGTGCAGTTTTTGTGTCCTATCATCGCCACGTCGTTCCTCGGCATCGCGATCTCGGCTGCCTATGTACGTACTTCTTTCTCTTTCTTTTTTCGCTCCACCCCCTCACCACAACACATGGTATGTATGTAGATCTCGATCCAATCCTACATGCTCGACGCGTTCGCGTCGGAAGCCGCCGACGTCCTCGCCGCCACCACCTTCCTCCGCTCCGTCTTCGGTTAGTCGTCCGTTCATTGTCGACTATCTATTCCCCCAAACCCTTTCCCCAAACCCCAACTAACCCCTACTCTTCTAGGCACCATCCTCCCCCTCGCCGGCGCCCCCACGTACACCCTCCTCGGCTTTGGGTGGGGGAACAGCATGCTGGGATTCATCAGCCTTGTGTTGGTGCCGATTCCGTGGGTTTTCATACATCATGGGCAGAAGTGGAGGAGGAAGGATGAGGAATCCAAGTGAAAAGTCTCTCGAACCACAGTGAAGGAAATTGAAGTCATTCAATACTGCTTTTTTTTTCAAAATCTGGGACATGCTTCATTTTTCTTCGATTTTTCTTCTGAACGACGCTGAACACAAATAAATAATGCACTGAATTGTGATGAACAGGCTCGAATGCCTGCTACTAGAGCACTACTCCCACCCCTTCCGCCTCCCGGATGACCCCGCGATGGCCCACTGGCGGTTTCCACCTCGACTCGGTCTTACAAACAGATGGAAACGAGTGTTCTGGAAAACCCATTAGCAGTATCCAGCCCTCCACGACATTGGAAACATACGATCTCAGTCTATTGCGACGTCTTGCACGATCAACACTGCAGATAGATTATTGAATGTATAGAAGTAAGGAACAAAGAGAACGCGCACCGCATGTAAACGCGTTGCAATAGAAGAACTGAAGCTCCAATGGGTACATCAGTATACTATATACAAAGCAGCGGAAATAATCCAAGACCTACCCTACTCTTGGTATCCAGCTATTGGTGATCTTTTTGCCTTCCTTGGGTTCCGTCTCCTCGCGTATATGCGTTACAATGCAGGAACTACTGGAACGCGGACATAACTCTCCGAAGAGTCGGTTCCGAGTCCGATTTGAAGTAACAAGCTCGAGGTTCAGTTTGACCTTGATTCTGAAGTAGCAGCACTGTTCGTAGGTGCATCTCTTGACAGAGGGATGCCGAACTTTCAAGCATTTCGCCAACATATCCAGAATTCAGGGTCCAGGGTTTAGGTGCGTGTTCTATCCACAGTGTGGTTTGGGGGTAGGATAGAGTCGGAGAGGACCAACACGAGGACAGGGCGTGAATGGTGACTTTGAGTCTGGATCCTGCGGCTTGCAATTGACAGAATCTGAATCAACGGGTTTGGTTAAGTTAGATTTTACATCCAAGACCCAAGTGCGTAAGGCTCCAACCATTTGATTTTAGTTTGAAGGGCCGAGCAAACTAAAACGGAAACGGTAATAAAACCGTTTCAAACTATTTTAAAACAGTTTTTTTTTTGGGGGGAAAATCACAAATCGACTAGCTTCTACCACAGTGCAACGTCGCCGCCTTCAGCAACCCCTCCTTTATCCACATTTTCGTGAGTATTGCCTCCGTGATGGTCTCGGGCTTTGACGAGCCACGAAGTTCGTGGCAAAGGTGGCGTGCGCTAGAAAACAAGCGTTCCACGGAGACGCTGGTACCCGGGATAGCCAGAAAGTCCGGGGCCATCCGTGGAACCATGAGGAACTCGTGTTCGTGTTCCTTTGAGAATAATGACATAAAAAATCCGAAAGGGACGAACTGAAAACACTGACCTTCCACCACTTTAGCGGATTATTCGGGTCGCCGGCATATCCCTTGAATGCATTCCAGTATCGTTCTATCTCTGGGACCGCGGCCTCCGCCTCTCTGGTATCAGCGACGTCAACCATGCATATATCATCAAGGAATGAACCCATAGTCCCTTCGCGTGCACGCTCGACAGGTGCCGGAGATGTACACTGGCTATTAGCACCGTGGATCTGAGAGTACGACTCATATGCGTGCTCAAAAAGTATCTTGGCCCGGGCGGCAGTACATCAGCCTTTTCACAGATTTCTTGGGACTGCGGCCCCTTGAATTTCAACCTTTCTGCTTGGTCTATAACTCTAGGGGTACATAGTAGGACGTACTAAAAAAAGGGCGTCCTACAATTCGACGAATCATTTGCGTTGGCGGGACACAATAAAATAATCAACTTACTCGCTTTAGTCGAAACGCGGAGGTCCTGCGAGGTGCTAAGCGTGTCCTAGGCAAAGCAGTTGGTAGATTGGAGTCCCCGGTCTGTATTGCTTCTATCCATTCTTACTTTCGCACGTGCGCAGCGCACAAACCAAAAGCTAACCCACGGTGCACCACTGTAATTCGTACGCCTCTGCATTCCGAAATGGCTCAGGTTCAACTTCCCGCGTCCGCCTTTGAGGGCCGCCGCAAAGTTTTTTTAGGAGTCCGAAGAAAAGAGGTTTACGCACTGACTCGACAGAAAACTGGGAGGGTTCTTTGGAAGCCGAACGCGGATGTCGTGTACCGCTCCTTTTGAAATATCTACGCATTCGAAGAATCAACACGGAAATGGAACGTAGCCAAATCACCGTGAGTTCGCACTGCTTTCTTCGCCGCTGAGGACAGACTTGCGTAAATGACGAGTGATCAGAGAATCGGAGGTAGGCAGCAGGTACCAAATGGATCTTGTTTCGCACAGGATAACTCGACCGAAACGCACATAGATCAGTCCCGATTGCCACACTATCGCGCACCTCCGATTGGGTAGATACCGATTAAGGATGGTTCTAATTTCCGCACTGACCAAGGAATGTGATGGTGGGACGGCAGAGACGCGATTTGTGTTGAAGATCGGGTTACAAAAAGTACAATTTGCGACCATCCAAAACCCCGGCTGGAATCGAACCAGGTATTCCGCGCGAGACGCGAGCGCAAGCATACCATACTATTAGCGACTGGGTACTGGGCCAGTCGGGGTAGTGGGCCACTTGGATAGTGCAGGTCGTTATCTTGCGGAACTCCGTGGTTTGGTGTTCGGAGGATGGAGTGTGATGTCTGAGCTTGATGTAGACCAAATTTGAAGGCCGGGTGATGCGCTGATGAGAAGCTGTGCTCCGTTTGTTTCCGATAGGTGGGTGAGAAATCATCATTTCTTATCCCCGAGGGGATGCCGCCTTCTTCCTCCGCCCATTCCTCAGCCAATTCTCGGCCAATTCACGAGGTTGAGGGCTCGTTTTGTTGCCTCGACCTCAGGGGGTATTCTCAACATGTACTAGATACTGAAATAACCCCAGATTCTCCGTTATTCCCCTCAAGAATGGGAACACCTTTTTCTGGATGGCGCAAGACAAACCACTCCATGGCGACCCACCTGACTCTTCCGTGAGCTTAGCATTTTGTAGGCGTAATTGGTACATGCATTCCCACGACCGGCCACCTCCATTCCGTCCTCAACCCTTCAGCTTCGCGTTGACCGTGCATCATTTCATCAGAGCAGCTAATTTCGGTGCCGGAAACAAATGGATTTTGTTCTGAGGGTTACTGCTCTGGAGTGACCGTCCAATGTATCTAGGTATGTGCCATTGCTTCCTATCTATCCCTCCAGCACTTCATTTTGCCCGATTTTGGTCTCTTTGCTTTGTAGCGCGCGCGATTTTGTCGATACCCTAATTTCCCCCATCTCCCCTCGGCGGAAGTGTCAGTAATTATAACCCTTGTAGGCCTTTCATTTGGGATTCAAGTGTATAGAATCATGCATTCGAACCACCTGAGTGATTCTGAGTGCTTGGGCTGCATGATACTTGCCTTGACAATTCATTTAGGCCGGTGGCTCACTACCCCGTTTATTGCCATTTTGGGGTACCCCCGAAAATAAATTCGCAGGCGGCTTAGAACACCACCCCGAAATTCCCGGAAATATTTCAGCTCACTCCTGGGATCCTAGTACTTACTCAGGCATCGAAATATAGGTACAGAGGGCATTATATCGGCTGGCCAGAGGGCAAAAGTGCCAAGGTGGCCCAGTACTGGGTGACATATAGTATGCTACGGGATCTTATCCCGGTGGGTGATTGGGCATTAAGCCATGAATTAATTTCATGGGCGTGGACTTGCAGTGCAACTGGGCCAAAACACTTCGCCGCGTCAGAGTGGACGCGGCGGTTCAACTTTTTGAACGGCGTCGCGTTCGAAGCCAAGTTTCATAGGGCGGCAGTTTATAACGGTTGGACTTCTTCAGATTCCTCCGAGTTTGCCAACTCGTTCCAGGTTCCCAGTTGTGTTATCCAACTCGATCCAACAGATTCAGTTTCGTTCTTAGTCAAGGTAGGATAGACAGAGAATCTTTTGTTTTACACCTGTTGTACACACCAATAAATACATAAGAGTACAATAATTTACGGAGTCGAAGAGCTGAGTCCACGAGAGACGTCCATGAACGCAAATTACTGAGTCGAACGATGAGCTCTTGTACGGAAATGGGGCGAAAAGAAACACACCATAAATTCGGACCACGTAGGCTCCTCATCCCAACAGCGGCTAGGGAGTTCCGGCGTGGGTGGTGGGGGCGGTGGTGCTGCAACCACAAATCGCACCTTCCGTGTGATAGGAGCGGACAACTGGTCATCTTTAACCTTCGATTCTTCGGACAAGTGGTCATCGTCCGAATCGGAATCGAAGGTTAGAGAAATTTCATCCCACTCGGGGGGCGGGGGAAGGTTGGGGAGTGCGCGCGATGGCCTCCGGCGACGACGGGGAGGAGGAGGAGGGGAGGAGAGGGGGAATATTTGGATATCCCTGACGAGAGTCATGAGGGACGACTTTGCGCGGGGAGATGGGGCGAAGACTGCGTACGAAAAACAAGTCTGATCAGAAGAGTACCGAAACGCGAACGAGGATTGACATACCTGATTCGTTTTTGTCTGTATCGGCAGAGGTGAGAGGTGAGCATGCCGACCACAGGTCGACCTGCACCGGGGATGTTCGAGCAGACGGCACTGGGGAGGAGGAAGGGGTGGAGTCCGGCGTTGAGTCTAATGAGGAGAATTCGTATGAATACACAGGGCTCGTTGGTCGCTTTAGTATAGATTTTTTGGGACTCCGAAATTTGTGAGACGGGATAGACGGCTCGGCCATAGATGACACGAATGGCTCGGGTGCAGAGGCCGAGCGAAGTCGTCCCAGGGAAGGGCGGATCGAAGTCGCAACATCGGACAGGGACCTCCAAGGGTAGCGACGCGAAGTAAAGCTGGTGGTGGACAGTGAGAAATACGCCATCTTGGAGTGAAGAAAGTGAGTTTGAGGGATAGATCCCGCCTCCCTTTATACGACCGCGGAAGTGAACGATCATGTTGCTGTAGTGAACGACTGAGGCGTCAGTTTTGCTGTGCTGACCCGCGGAGCGCTGACGGGGGTACCGGGTGAGACATCTCACACTCGCCTTCAAAGCTCCTTTAACTACTGTTGCGAGAGTTCAACCGTGTCGGTTGTTTGGTGCCCAAGCACCACAGATTCAGAACTTCGAACAGGCCTTGGGCTCCGTGTATACACTAGAGTAGGTAGATAATTTCTGCGGAAATGAACTCGGGGGGTGAGTCGCGCGGATGCAAATCTCAAGTTTTTGAGACATCCGAGCCCCTATGAACCCAACTTGCGGAGAGTTCTCATCTGGGGGAGAACGAGGTCAGCTGCTACCATCTCTATGTCGCAGTATGTGTTCCTCATGGTGCTTTGACAAAGGCTAGTCGAAGGGTGCTTAGGCGACGGCTACAAAGTTTGTGATTACGTGTCGACTCACATCGATCAAGTTGAAACCCGGCGGCACTGGTTCACATCCGCGGGCGGGCGCTGCGTCACGTCGTGCTTCTGACCATGAGTTTGGATTGAGTCAAACTTCGCTGAGCTTGTTCCACTGATCAGTATAGGTATTCCTTGCATGTAAAGGATACGGACGGCTTAGAGAAGACCTCCAACGTGCCCCAAGGAGCAAGATTCAGAGAGTCCGACTCCCGAGTCTACTGTAAGCATGCGTCGCCTGCAAGTATAGTCATTTCCACAGAGGTTGCGGAGTTGACGGCCAAATTCACCTGCACGAAAAAAGGGAAGGACAACGTCTCCGGAGAATAACACCATCCCCAGACAGCGCAAGCAGCTGCGATGGAGGAAAGACGTGCGCTGCGCGTCCCGGAAAGAACTAGTGGTGAACCTCCCGTGAATCGTCGGCGGGAACATCAGCGCAGAGTGAGCAACGGCGACAATCGGAGTCAAAGGTCGCAACTTACCGTTGTTCCTGAAGGCAGGTAAATCGAATGTGAACTTTGAAGCGTACCCTAAGATGCTAATGTAAACCAGGAGCTCGTAGAAGGAAGGTACTAAAGTCGGGCGCGGGGCATCATAATAAACTTACACACTAAGAGAAGCTGCAGTATTGCAATGTGCCCAGTCCCTACTGACAGCCGCATTGCAATGTGGGCAGTAATTCACTGATCAGTGAGCTAGAGCCGCATTGCAATGTCTCTGTCAAGAGTGGCACCAAAGAATTGCCCGCAACGAGAATTGAACTCAAAAACTCTTGGGTTCGGTCAAAATACAGACTTGAACACAATAACCAACTAGACCGATAGGGAATTGAAAACTGAGATTTATAATGGGTCAGGTGGGGCGATTTATAGCACCCCAATTTGGACTATTTCCATCCTCCTGGCCCCGCCTTAGGGGCCACAGGTTAGGGTTTTGGTTAAGTGTTAGGGTTAGGGTTAGAGGTCAGGTTTGGGTCCAGGGGATATATTTTGTCTCGGTGGTTAGGGGTTAGGGTGAAGGTTAGTATGTTAGAGTGGTTAAGGTTGGGTGAGTTAGTTAGGGTTGGTTAGGTGGGTTAGGGTTGAAAAATACACAAAAACACATAATAAGCAGTGACAAACAATAACCGAGACCTAGGGCAGCTTGCCTGCCCTAGGTTGGGAATTAGCAGTTTCCGGGTAGGGTAAGGCCAGCCTTACCCTAGCCGGAAACCCAGGTTACATCTGTATCGCCCCTTTGGTCTAGCTGCTTATGATGCTGGTTCTGGTATTATAGTCAAAAGCAATTGCTCTGGGTTCAATCCCCGCTACGTGTATCCTTTTGCATTGTTTAAATTTCTTTACAAACGTGCTGACTGCCGTATTGCAATGTAGCTGCCAGCTTACTGCCAGTAAATTACTGGCCGTATTGCAATGTGACTGCCAGTAACCACTGTCCGTATTGCAATAAAACAACACCCACTACATCACTACAACGCACCTACATGAATCGCCATGGCCAAAGGGTCTTCCACGGAAGGGAGAACCATGCTCTCAATTCGGATGGGTGCCTGCGCTAGGTCTGGAGATTGAGTAAACCACGCCGGTGAGAGGTGCGTGACAAACTAAACGATGCGGGCGGCGCGCGAGGGAATGGAACGGGTCAACGCATTTAGAAATCGAGCGAGGAACGAGGCGGCTGCGTCGTAAACGGAGGAGAGGTGGCAGGGAAAGGTTAAAGAATTATGGCAAGGCCCGCGCCAGAGAATTTCAGCGCGCTGCGCATCCTTACGATGCAGAGCGTTATATTCTGGCCGGGGGAGAACGTTAGACGCAGTGGCAGGGGAAGAAGGACGCATAAAGACGCACCATTTTCCGGTCCCACTCCTCCTCTAGCTGTCCTGAAAACGACTGGGACGCTAATTCCAATCGAGATCTCGGAGAAAGATGGTGAGTATGGCGCGGGATACAATAGTGAAGTCTCTCAACGCACCTACAGAACGGTTCAACCGCCAGACTGGAGGTCATTTTTCATGCGTGCGCTAACGAATTTGACCGTCTGTCAAAGCGAGTCAATGGGTGCGCGACGCAACGACCGGGCAAGCAGAGACTGGTGTCCCTGTCATCCCCCATTTCTACTCTTTTATTTCAGCCATAACGCTTAACATTCGAGAAGAAGAGTGAATCACGTACCGCGGCATGGCATGATTTCCTCCAGCACCGGCCTTGGTTGCATTGGACCTCATGGAATTTTGCGGCACGCAATGAGGCAGTCGTTAAAAGTCAACATAGGGATACAGATCGTCGAGGATCCAAAGGTTAGGCCACGCGTCTCTTGAGTCTTCAAATTTCGTACAGCCAAGCGACCATTCGTTCCAGCCAGTGAGCGAGACTGGGAGTGGATTCGCGTGTGGGGAGTTCTAGATATGGACACCGGAGAATGCTCAGCGCTCAGGATCGAGTGAAGTGGGCAGCTCATGATCAGTTGTGGTACGCGTCGTGGTGGGAAGCAAGACAGTTTGCGGATCATTATTCCGTCGTCAGATGATGTCTCCGATTACGGACATGATCAAGCGAGCTGCCCTTCTTTTCCCTCACCGACTTGCCAATGTTGCCATCGACTCTCGAGTTTGGAACTTTGCGCATGACGTGTGGGGAATTTGGTCAAATGACGGTTACCCGACGCACCCCACTTCACGACTCGCGACCTCTCCTAATCCAGTAACGACGCAGGCCTAGCTCTCACCGTCGCATTTTCCCTCTCCCTCCACGCGGACCACGCCCGGCCCTCATTCGTACTAACCACGCGCAATAGACGGAACATACTATACCCCAGCTCGCGCAACGCGCCGCATATTTTTTCCGTATCCAGAACTCCTCGCCCTTCGTCTTCCCAAATCCCCAAAATTCCAATTCGGGCTCACCCTCGTTTCTGCAGCGCAAGTATCTTTACTCCACGCGCACCATGCGCTACCCCGTTCGCGCAGACGACGGGGACGAGAGGGATGTGGAGCTGAATGGCCATGGGCGGCACCACCTCGAAACGATGGGCAGAAGGGTGAGTCTTCATTTCCATGCTTCCTATTTTCCATTGCGTGGACCAGGGTAGATACATAGGGCGGGCACTGGCGGCGGGGTGTTGAAGAAGGTGTCGACCGTGCGTCCGCATCCGATACCACTCATGCGCGCCGTGCCCGCCGGTGGAAGTGCGGGGGAAACGAAGATCCGGTCCACTCTTGCACGGCATTACGCGATGCGCGTGCGAGTGCGGTTGGGAGGGGGATTCTGGTGTGGACACGCCCGTCATGCGGCTGCTCCTCTTTCTAGCACATGGGGCGCATGTATGGTCTCCTGGTTGTGCCGGCACATCCGTGGTCGCTGTACGCGGCGGGGATTACGAACGCCGCCACGGTTTCGCTTCCTACAGATATCCGGGGCGCGTGGTGCTGCGCGCGTTGGCGTTCGCGTTTGCTACCATCCGTGCGCTATGCGCGCCGGGCGGGAGTACCAGTCCGCGTACGGGCCTTCGTCCGTGCGCTATTACCCCTCTTCCTTCTTCTCCATCCCTTCACAAGTTCCTTCCCGGGCTGACGCTCGTACCCACAGCTGTCTGACGTGTTGCGTTCGTCCGACAAGCACGATTTCGAGACCTAAGTGTACATGGACAACAACACGCTTCGAAACCACCGTACGTCTTCCTTCATTTATTTTCCGCTTTCCTTCTTTCTGTTTGTTGCATTTTCGTGGAGGGTGCAGCGGCGCGGGGATTTCACCTTTTCACCAAAGCGCCTGTGGTGCGCGTCCTGTCATGTTCGTTGCGCTCGCTGTGCACGTTCGGTGGGCGCCGCCGCGACAGAAGTATTTGCGGCCGGGGGGCGATGTTACCAACGGAGCAACAGGAAAAGGGAGCGAACGCGTGTGAACGGTGCTCGCTCACAAATCATCGGTAAGAGTTCTGGCTGCTATGCACGTTCGCAGAATCGCGCGGACTAACAGAATTTCCGAGGAGAGTAGATTTCGGGGTCGCACGCGTTTCGGGGAAGGAAGGAGTTCGGAAGCAGGCAGCGGGGGAGCTTGTGTTTGACGCTACACTTGAGAAAGAAGAAAGGGGAAAGGGTACGTGCTGCAATTCCCTCAGGAAAATGCCTAACCCTCCTCCTATTAATTTCTCCGAGTCGTGCTGCGTGTTCATTTCAGTTACGAGGACGTAGCTCAGGACGGTGTTCCGGGGTAACGAGCCCGTTCCGCTTCAACCTCTTCCATTCATGTTCGATCCTGCCACTTTTCGTCAATCGAGCCGTCATCTGGACTTCCTATTGGCGTGAACAGACAGGTTTTGCGATCCCATGTGGCAAGCCCCGTCACCTTCTTCTCCGTCTCCTATTTGCGAAAGGCGATTCTGTCGCATCTGGATTAAATTTAAAAGTCCCCGTTTTTGCCATACTGAGTTTTTTTTAGACTCCGGTTTTCGGACATCATGCCGACCTGAAATCGCTGCGCGGTTGAAAAATACACCGTAGAGGTGATGGCACAAGCATGAATTGAGCTCTGTGCAAAGGTACAATCTTGTTGTGAACCCTTAAATCACTTCTTCCTTGATCAAGCTTGGCATTCTGTACTCCACACAGACCCATTGAAATCTTTCAGAAAACAACACCTGCGTGGCGATCGTGCGAAAAGGAAGGTTGAGAGGACTTGGCACGGGCGCCGGAAGTTGTGGGACAAGTGGCTGCTGGGAGAGAGAGGTTCATCGGCAAGTGAGCCGCGTACGCGCTCGTCGATGCTCGCGTTCCACAACAATTGAGATCGACGTAGTTGTTCGCCCTGAACCCGACAGATGTCGGGTTCAGGTCTTCGAATTCCTTCCGTTCGACGTGGTTGTTCGCCCTGAACCGGACAGACATCGGATTCAGGTCTTCGAATTCTTGCAGTCTTGCCGCACCAAGCACACTATAAAGCCCTCATTTTCGTTCGCCCCAATGTCGGCAACCACCATGTTCTCTCCTCAATTTGTCTCTGTAGGCTGCTCCTTGTTCACTCGCCACTGTTCTGACTTGCTGTTGGTCCGCAGGCACTTATCTCGCTCGGCATGGCCCTCGGCGCATTATCCATCACGCCCCCGGTTGCCAACACAATTGTTCCGGTTGAGTTTGCCGGCAACGCAGCGGCGATCCAGGCGCCGGCGTTCGTCGAAGACACACGGATCTACTACCAGGCGAACGTAAGCGGCGGCATCCTCGAGCTTGCTGTCAGCGGCCCGGCCACTGTCGGCAAGGCGTTCTCCCTCCAGACGCTCGTCCCGGCCGCACAAGTCCAGCCCCGCACCCTCATTGCTGCGGTCATAACCGATGGCGTTGACCTTACTGGCGTGCGCCTTTCCTTTCGCGCTGTAATACATAATGATCAACTTACTCATACGCCACCAGACCCACATCTACTTTGTCTCCCCCGACAATATCCTCAGCGAGTACATCAACCCGGGCGGCGCGTGGATTGGTGGACCAAACTGCGCGACGTGCATTGACATAAATCGCTTCGCGGTGCAGCCGGGTAACAGCGTCTTGTACGCCCTTGCGAACAATGGGCCAAACGAGCCGGCATTCATCCGAGTGGGCTTCGTCAGTGCCGGCGCGCCCGGGGCACTCAGCGAGGCGGTCTTCACTACCGCCAACGGGTGGACACTCGCGCAAGTCAGCGGCTGATGGACAGTGTTAAGCGCGGATAACATCCTTAAATCCCAGTAAAATGACCCGCCTGTTTCTCTTCGTAACCTCGCACTTGCACTTCGCGCTACTTTCTGCCGACTCGATTGAAGAAACTTGAACTGTGTTTCATAATGCTCAGGTACCATGCTGGTCGATGTTGGTCGCAGCCAGAATGACCAGACCAATAGAGGTAAGGTGGGTAAGGACTGCTTGTAAACGCGCAAGTCTTGAGGCTGGGAGAATAAAATTCCCCCAATTGCCAGCAAATAAAGGAACTTGGCGAAAACAGTGAGCGTGGGGCCCACAAGAGTGGCGCTGAGCATGTCCCCGCGACGTCTATTGGAATTCGGTAAGCCTTAAGGCTAGCATTATGATAAAGCAAGAGCAACCACTACCACGATGGCTATATCCATCAGCTTTGACCCTCGAAACGGGGCGGCAAACTAGTAAAAAGAAATCCTGTGTGCTGTTGACCCAGAGAGTCGTCCTGGAAAAAAAGATAGCTGGGTCCACGTCCAAGACCCCGTCCGGAATCGAACCGGGATATTCCGCGCGCATTCTAGCTTCATCGACCACAGGGTCTATTCTGGCCTTATAGATACTTGAGGATGGAGTCTGCAACGAAATCAGCCAACGTGCTCGTTTGGACTTGGAACGTACGAATAATTATCCATCCAAAATCGGTGAACCCAGTACATTTTGTTCTCCCCCTTTTTAATCTTTGAAGAAGGGCGGCTGACACTCGCCGGATGCGTGCTACTGATATGCCACAGGCCTCTGATTCCTAGAAGACGATTCAGTAAGCGTAAAGCAAGAAGGAAAAACCTGATGCGCGTGTGCGGTACAGTATTCCCACACGCGATTAGGACCAAGTTGGGCGAATACTGGCTTGCCGCCGCTCAGGAAGAAATGGATTCTCTGTGGGTACGTAGTTTAGAACCTGCAGGCGACAGAAACCAGGATTATTTCGGCCTAACAGGTTGGGCTGCAGCTCGTCGAACAAAAAAGAAACCCAACGGCTTGCACCAAGTTCCCGCCCGGAATCGAGCCGGGGTATTCCGCGTAAGTTCTACTATCACTGGCCCAAATAGAGAGCGGTCGCATACCAAGGCCACGGGGTCTCATTCCCTGCAGTGTAACTCGGCCTGAAGGTGGACAGCAAATCAGTATACGGTTTGAACCATGCGCGCGCGGGTGAAGGCTTACCGAGTTCGAGGTTGCCCTAAAGCTTGCGGAGCCGAATGTTTCTGAAGAGGGGGAGTAACGCGTTAAGGTTGAGTTTCTGCAGAATTTGCCCTGTACAATGAGCGTGGTCCAGAAAGGAAAAGAAAAGAGACCAAAGCCATAATGCTCTTCGCCCCGGAGTCGAACCGAGTTCTTGCGTGACGTGCGTGGTTGTTCCTTGATTGACGCGGATGCGTACTGAACGCTACGGGGGTGTATTCTTTGGAGGATGGTTGAGCCTGAAGTTATAAAGAGGATTCAAGACTTGGCATCCGGCACTGGAAAGCCAGCGAAAACTGGATGGAGTAGATGATCTGCCGTCTGTTAGGCAAAGGGTTTGCAATGAATTCTTGAATTCGAGCGACTTTGCACGGACGACGACTACTCGAAGAGGTCCATTGTTGATTTCTAGTGGCTCACTGTTTCGAGTCTCGACAAGTGCGATTACATCCTCGCAGAAAAGCAAATTGGGCGCAGTGCGAAGGGGATGTTGACCGAATAATAGCCAGAGGTGTCGGACCACGTCTTACTTGAATCTTGCGCGGCCCAGTGCGATACCTAGCTTCAAGATGCGAAACGGAGAAGCAAGTGTTTTTAATTCTACACCCGGATGAGCGTGACGCTGGGCGACTAGCCTTAGAATTTGTTGAATAGGACTTTACCACACAGTTCCCAGTCAACGAACCTGCTGTGCATGAAACAACTTTGAGTGTAGCAGGGTCAGTAGAAACAAACGAAGGATTGCCTGAGAGTGGTACCCTTAAGAGTGCAGAAATTGGGACGGGGGAAGCACACTGTTCATCGGCATTGCAAGAGGTCAAATCATACTTCGCCAACTTGAACTTTAGACTCGGAAAACCATCCTTGAATAAGCGCTGGTGAGGCCTAGGACATCTCTGGAAGCGGCAACAGCTATGATATCCACACTGCATAGAAATGAGAATCAAGCTTAGATTTCAACTGTGATCTTCCTAGTACAAACATTCTCAAAGCCCGCCACTTGAGGTTGAATTATATTTGTAGCGCCAAACTCGTGTCAGGCCTTTGTCCTTGAATTTCGAGATTCTTGAGTGAGTGACTACTTCGTTCAGACTCAGGCAGGGTAACTTCAAATCCCCTCTGTAATACGCTCACCCTCTGTAATACGCTCAACTTCAACTGAACACATGACGATCTCTCAGGAAATTTCACTAGGTGGAGTTTGAACACTCTGTTTGACCCAGTCCTCCACTCTGCGGAAAACCTTTCGTTGATATAAGTCTACATAAACTCTCGGCTCGAGCTGTAGATCGTAAGTCGATGGGTGTTCGTGTGCGCGCAAAACACACCTTTCTATGCGGGTTCAGTGTCGACAGCAGTCCAAAGAGCACTGAGTCGGGGGTCTCGGGGCTTCCAGGGCTCTAGAAGTCTATTGGTTCTTAGCAATACGGTATGTAATTTGAATCGTGTTCAACGTCAACGTTTAACTTCGGCCTGCTCGGGGATGTTCAATATCGGTTAAGCGAAGAGAATGTCCATAAGACCCATGTACATGTCCTTTGGGATGAGCAGTAATTCACACAGAAATCCTGTTCTATGGATCCCCGGGTTGAAGAAGCGGCGACTGCAGATTTGGAGTTTTCGGTTACTTATTTGCGCGCATGAACACCTTGCATATTAGGCACTATATCAACTTGCACAATACATACATGTCCAGGATAGAGAGCATCTGGGAGGGAGTCGTTGGCTTTAATTGGCCTTAAAAAATAAGAAGTAGTGTTTATGTTGTAGGCCTGGTGTACTGCCACTCTCAGAGCTTGAAGGCGGTCATATTTGCGGTTACTGAATTACTGACATGCTGGGCGCGAGGGACGAAAAATTAATATGGTTCAAATTTTGTTCATCTTGAACTATGCCGTTGTCAACAGTACTTACAGTATAGCTCCAATAATTCATATGCTTGCAATTCGAAGGTTTTGTCCGAAGTTGAGGATAAAGACTGAACTGGTCAGAGGCTGCCGAGCCTAATCACCGCTGAAGTGGCGGTGCAATCACCGCTGAGTGCCGCTGGGTGGCGGTGCAATCACCGCTGAGTGCCGCTAGGTGGCGGTGCAATCACCGCGACTGCCGCTGGACTGCCGCTCAGTTGCGCTGGACCGCCGCTCAGTTGTGCCGCCGAGGGTGCCGCTGAATACCGCCAAGCCGTGATGATGTATGCTCTTTTTTTTTGTCTTCTTGCTTTCCATTGTATTGAGCACTACAGTGTGCCCCAAGCATTATCGTGTGTTGAACTTCATGGGACCATCCCTCAGATCTTTCCCATCTGTGTGGAAAACATAAACTACTGATAATTATACTAGTAGGGACCGCGGCAGTAATATATCCTCCTCCTCCTCCTTCAAAATATTACAATGACACATAAATTACCCAAATACTGCACTACCACTACTGACGGGAGACTTATTCGGGCCTATTTCGTACCGACGGGAGGCTTTCTCGGGCGGCGGCACATCAAATCACCGCTGAGTACCGCTTTCGGCCGAAAAGCGGTCTTTTCTCTAGGCCCGTGTAAATGGTGTGGAGAAGAATTTAGTGGCCAGGGTTTCTCAAGGCATCAAGACTCTTGCGAGGAAAAGGTGCACATGGAACGCAGCATAAAACGCCGCAAGGTTCAGCACAAAGAGGTGGCCAACATTCCGGTCCAGGTGGGTATATCTTACTGAGAATCAGGTACACAATCTAACTGTTCTGTAGCCACCTCAGGGTACACCTACATGCACCTTTATTGACTCAGCCTAGGTCCCCCTAGAATGCAGTGGTTTTTCGTTCATCGCGAGTCTTCATTTAGGGCTCATTCCGACCTTTCGAGTTCAACACATTGATAGAGCAGGCCGTTCGCGGGGTAAGGAATGGATCATTTCATTTCTTCCGCGGATTCTGTAGGGGCTTTGTGCGCAACAAGGGCAGAAGGAAAACATATACAGTAACCAAAGTCTGAGCAAAAAAAGGATTTTATTGCAACACTCCAAGACTCTGCCCGGAATGGAACCGGGTCGTTCCGCGCGAGTTGAACGAGCCC
Organism: Mycena metata; assembly: GCA_029378385.1. NCBI lineage: Eukaryota > Fungi > Basidiomycota > Agaricomycetes > Agaricales > Mycenaceae > Mycena > Mycena metata. The sequence continues at coordinate 200,000 of JARKIB010000107.1, read as the reverse complement.
CTTCGTCATGTAAGAGCGGGGCCACAGGGTTTTATTCTCTGTAAAATATTCGGTTATCGTCGCGAGCACGAGAAGCTCACTCCGCCCCAGCCCTCCGCGCGCACCCGCGCCACGAGCATCAGCGTCTCTAGCGATAGTTGCGGGTGATATCAGATACACACCCGGGTCGAGGTCACGCGTGTACAGCGAGTGCGACTCTCCTGCGTTTACTGCACCCTCCCCGAGCATGACGTTTCGCCGGGACTCCTTCTCGGGAGGCTCGTCGGGGAGCCACCCGGCAATGCAGAGCCATATGTCGGATGTTGGGAAGAGAAATTAGGAATATTGAAAGCTTGAAACATAGGGATTCGTACCAAGAACTCGAACTTACAGGATATTCCAGACGGCCCATAGGAGAGAATGACACTGCAGGGGAATCAGCGCAGACTCGAAGGAAATCCGCTCTATGGGCGCAGAAGATAGTTTGATTGTTTGAGTCGAAATCCAATACGTATATACCCGGCCAACGCATCAGATGGAGAAGGTGAGTTGTTTGTGCTGGAAGGTAGGACCGGTAGCGTTGAAGTGGAACGTAAAACATCAAAGGTTAAATCCCGAAAATCAAACCCGTCATACAGAGAAAAACTCTCGGCCTTACTCGCCAATAGACTAGTCCGAATCATACTCGCTGCTCGGCGCCTTGCGGAGGCCGTTGCGCACCAGTCATCAACGAAAGGTATTTTCAGCAGCTTGAGTCTAAGTTCCAACCCACATCGCGCTTCCTTACAGGTCAAGGGATCCGGATTTTGGAGGCGTTGAATTATTGATGCACGATCGGAGCGAGGCGTCCTACACGGAATAGATGGGATACCACTCAATGTCAGGGGTACTTCACACTTCGCGTAGGGATTGAGAACGCAGGAAAAAGACCTCATTCGCACTATTCTCGCATCCCGAATCGAACGGGAACCGTCTTAGTCACATATCCGCAGCTTGACCATTCTTACCGCGAGCGCGAGTACGAGACGAGTGAGTGTGGAGCAAGATAGAGGCGGCCGGCGATGTGCGTGTTTTTGAGGATCTGTCTACGGAGGATTTGAGTTAGTGACTCATCTCTTGGCTTGGCCCTGAGGAGGAAAGGGATAACAGGTCAGGAGTTCGAATTTGAGTCCACGGGCTTCAGTCGACTGTTTCAGCCTTGAAGCTACTATTAATCTCGAGCGCCGCAAAGGTACAGGAAACATCAGCGTTTCAACGGAAGTCGATACTGCAAAGCAGAGGTTCCCACTCCCGCACAGATCTAGTCGGCGCTACGATGCAGTTGGATTATCGCAGTGGTAGCGCCGATAAAGGAAGAGGGAGAAAAAAATGCTGCTTTTACCGCCGAGTGGACTGGCCCGAATCGAACGGGCAACGGACCCTGACAGATACGCCATTCGTTACCGGAGGGTGGTCATATTCTGCCGGGTGTATCAGTCCTTCTTTATGAAAAACGCAATGAACTTGTAGGATGGACGACGCAAAAAAGAAAAAGATATCACTGGCCCGGATCCCAAAACCACGGGTTGGGTTGAAGTTCCGGTGTCCTGCAAGGGAGGGAGAAAGAACATAATTAATGTCAGGGTGATTCGCGTGCAGATTAAGAACCCGGGCGTCGTCCCGCTATCTGGGTTCTTTTTGCTAAATGAGAGGCAAAATAAAACCTATTGTGATTGAAATTCAGCGGAGGAAGAGAACAGAACCTGGACGCATCCTCGAAATCGTGTGCTGGCTACGATCCATGATGTGAGTCGATCGTAGCGCGATGAGACCCGCGCACCACGCCCATGTGCTTTGCAGCAATAGAACATGGATGTTAGTTCGGTCGAAATAGTGAAGGCGACAGATACGGTGAGGCAAGCAGTACCTACTCATGCTGACGGGGATTTTGAGGGAGTGTCGAAGAGGAGGGCGTGCCGATGGTGTTGAGTCGTGTGAGAGTAAGAGGGTGGAACGTGGAGAAGTGGGGAGGAAGATGGGATGGTGGAGGTACATAGATGGCGGTCAAGGCGAAAATAACATAAGGTTCGCGGCCGTCTAAAAGGATGTGAGTAAGTGAAGCGGATGAGCGAGGCATGGGTGGATGTAGGGAAGAGGTGAACTCGACAAAGCCCTCGAGTCACCCGGGCTGAAAGGGCAAGCCTACGGCGGTGGCGGAAAACGGCCGAGTGATGATGTAGGCGATGGCTATTCCTGCGCCGCAATGGTGCGCCTCCGAGGCGTGCAGGCGTAGCTTCCCGTGCTACTGTCTGCGACTGGGTAGGGTAAGGGTTTACACACTGTGGATTGAGCGCTGGTAAGAGGAGCGTACGCTCGTCGTCTGTAAATCGGACATCCGATTGCAGGGAAGGTGAATGAAGAAATATGCCAGCGCGTTGTCGCCGCAAATGTGAAAAGTGTGGTCTAAAAGACCCGCAGTCGCGGACGAAAAGGACGCCGTACGGGTCCAATACCCTCGGCAGTCCGTTGAGACTTTGAAACGACCAGCAGGATTAAAGGGTGCGCACCTTTGCCACGTCCGCCACTTCCCGACTCCGCTCCTGTGGGAAGGGCAGAAAAGAAGGACGCCAACACCGTGACCACAACACCAACGCTCGGGGGCTCGATGGCCGGGCAATACAAGTTCTCCTCGCGCCGCAGTTCTTGTAACGGACGGAAAGAGGAGGCACGCAGGAGGGAGCACGGGTTATATTAGAAGGAGAGACTAAAAGATTGCGACGCCTAAGAGCGACTCTGAGCGAGTGGAAGCCGTCGGATGTGCAGAGACCCACAGAGACCAGGACGGAATATTAATGCAGCGGGTTAATTGAGAGATCACAAGATTAGGAAGTGCGAGTTTGAGGATTCTCCGAGTGCTCCGGTACCGCTGAACGAGGGAGGAGAGCAAGGTCGAGGAATTGACGATGGTGGTTGCGGACAAAAGGATCGAGTGGCAGTGCTACAATCACGGCCCGTGTTTGCGTGACGGCATTTTTGCCCTTTGCCTTCCTCTTTCACGTCGTTCTTCCAGCTGCAGGACTCCTTGTCTTTCTTGGCCGCCCAACGCTGCCCAACGCGTATTCCACTCCGCCTTTGTCGTGTCCAGCTTGAGCCAGCTTGAGATCTTGAGAACTGCCCAAGGACTCGGTCCGACTCATGCCACCCACCCAAAATCAATTATCCGTCCGAAATCAGGCGCGCCGGCCCTAGTCATTCAATATAAGAGCATCTTTCGCCCTTATAACCGTCTTCCGCACTCCCCAATTCCCGCTGCATAGCACTGGCACGAGATCTCTCGACGCATCGTGTGGCCACCGCAAGACCCGTCTTACTTCTCGCGCGCGCCTCCCCGAACTCTCTCATTCGTGTCATAGGTCTACCCCCACTGCCATATGCCTCTTCGTAAACCACTCAAACTCCCTCGTTGGAATATCTTCGCACCTGCCGCTCCTGTACGCTTCTGCGAGCTACACCTTCCGGCATCTGGTCGGGCCTCTCCCTTCCTCGAATTTTCACGTTACTTGCCGCCAAATGACGAGCCCGAATGCCGTGTGCCACCACCGACTGGAAACGCGACCTTCTCCTCCACCTCAACTGCCCCCATGTGCCTCGAGGAAATCCCTGGTCCTAGGCGCTCCTCTGTATCCGCCACGATGAAGTCCATCGCGCCCTCGGCTTCTTCCCTACCTGCGTCTGGAGATCCAAAGCCGACGCTGCCGCGCTATGCCTCTTCTCCCCGCATTTCCGTTGCGCGATCTCTACACCACTACAAATTTCGACCGCAGCTTTGTTTTTGAACGGCCCTCAAATTCGTGGCCGCCAAGACTAGACAAATCAAATCCTCTCTCAACCCCCTCTTTGCCCCACTAACACTTGAACACGCTTCTTATGCCCTCGTTACCCTCTCGCCGAACCGAGGCTTTCGTTTCATGTTACCTCCCACGCCCCACCCAACGAGAGCGCAATACCTCACCCATTTTGTGTCGGTATCCTCGCTTTGGATTTCTCTTACTCCTCCATGTCGGATTCTCCCTGCCGCGAAATTAACTCTGCTCTGAACTTGGTGAAAATCGAAATCTTGCGCAACGCGAATTGCAGCTTCGATTTGAAGGCTGAGAATTGAAACTTGGGTGAATGTATCGTGTACATACCTCGCCTTCGCCTGCGTGCTCCTCGCTTCAACGCTGAGCAATCGTTCCACCCCACTGGCACTGCCGGATGAGGACCCTTTTGTCGACCTCCGCATCCACTTTACGACGTTGCGGCCGCCGCCATCTTCCTTCTTCCTCCCGCTGCGGAAGAAAAAAACGGACAGATTCTGAAGATAGCCGGGTGCGGGGAGTCGAACCCCCACGCTTTGATTTGTCGCTGGAGTGCAAGTCGCGGTAGGTAGCGGTCGCGGTATAGTACACCACGCGCGGACGATTGTCTTGGTTCCTCGGTGCGCCATACTCGCCTCTCAAATGAGTTGCGGTTTCATTCCTACGCATTCAAGTACTAGCTAGCAGTGAGTTCCAATTTATATCTTGGCGTCTTGACCTCAATTGGTGTAGCAGTGCGGCACACCACGCGCCGGTTTTTGCGGTTGTGTCCTACGTGATCTTTGCGAATTAAGTGTGAGATCACCGAGGTTCACGGACATGGAGAATATTCGCAAGAACTACAGCGGCAGAGATATATATTTCACTTCACATCGAGGACTTCCATGGTTGCACAACAATGGACCCCCGGTTTAGTGTGCCTCATTTACCAAGATGTCTTCTAGTGCTTCAAGTTCATTTCAGCAACAATTCCGCGAAAACAGATTATTGTCCACGTTAATGGCCTCACAACTCACCCATCATACAGGGCCTGCGGCCAATACCACCTTCAACTACATCATGGGGTCTACAACGATTACGATCCCGGTGCTTCAAAACTCGAGTACACTCTGTTTTTTCTTCGAACAGTCCCGCCTAATCTGAGGACAGTTGATGCCGCCTTTTGCTTGTGGGTTAGCCATGGGCTTCCGAGTCTGTCCTTGTCTGGGCGGCGCTTTTTGGGTTCATTCTCGCGCATCCCCATCGCCCTGCGACCTGGAAGCCAGCGGTAACAGATGAGACTGCTGCTCGCCCCCACAGCCCAAAATATATACGGCTGTCTCTCTTCCATTATGAGGGAACAAAGAACAAGACGGCCTTCGTGCCATAAGCACTGCATCGCCTTCGAAATCAGGTTCGGTATCCCGCAGGCGAGCTGTGATGATGCAGGTACCGCCGCGCCAGCCAGCCCTTGTTCCCACTTGAAAGATCAGCCCGACACCACTTTGTCCTTGTACTCACTTTCCTCAGTCCTCCTCCCGACTCGTGTGTGGGTGCGAGGCCCGACGCTCGTCTGCAATGCATCCACCCTTCCGCCCTTCAATCAAGATGTCGCATGCACCCGCCCTCATCTCATAAACGCGGCTATATTCTCGTCGCTTCTGAGGATTTCGATTGGTTCGGGATAGGGGGGCAGAAGCCGGCGGGGAGGAGCAGGCACAGGCAGGCACATCTCGCCATTGATATGTCAATGGTAAAAATGGATCGAGGCTTGAAAGGATGCATGATGCACGATTCACCCTTCGTCGCGGGAGTTCAAAGTCTCGCCGTACGAGAGCACATGTAAGATTGAGACAAAGTACTAACGATGGAGGTATGTAAGGGAAAGTCTAGACCAGAGTAAGAAAGTGAGATCGATGAGACACATACATAGCACGATCCGCGTCGGACTGAAGGAAACATTTAAACTCAGTCGTAATCGGGGAAGATCTTTTACACCCGGGGAGTGGAGCGCGTTGAAGGACATACCAATTATTTCGTGTTCGACGGTCAGTCGACGTGAGCGACAGTCAGCTGTGAAAATACGAAGATAGGACAATCAGGAGGACACAAATTAAATCAATACGACATCGACATCAATGAACACCGTTAGAGTCGAATGAGATCTAGGAAACAAAGACGGGTACGACAGTATGGTTACATGTAACAGCGGTCTGGGGTCGCATTGAAGACGACAATATAATATTGGTGAGGTCGGAAATTTTCGTAACTTGTAAGACGTAGTACGGATGATGAAATCGGGATGAACTATGCGTGCGGGAGCAAGGATGAGCTAACAAAGACCAGAGGGCGGAGGTAACACAGAATAATTGATCAGGAAATGAATGGTAGCGATAGGTGTTTTGGTTAGAAGGATAAGAGCAATGGTTGTACATAGTACCACAAGAACTGAGCCATAACGACATATCCAAGGATGCCAATGACAATAAATTTAAGTCGGTTGGTTGGCCGGGGGTGATCCGGGGGTTTGGTTGGCCGGGGGCCATGGCATTTGGCCCAGTCTGGGCCGAGAGGAGCAGAGAAGGGATCCAAGTGAGCATACCCATGAGTGGAGATAAGAAGGAGGCAGGGAAAAATGAGGAGAGTGAGTCGAAGCTGAGGGGGATACCAGAATAGACGACTGTGGGAGGAGTTATGCAGAACCAACCACCCGCTTTGGTCCATGGTACAGGGAAGCAGCTGAGATGGTGGCCAGGTCCGCACATTGCTGTCCTGTAAGCTTGTGCCATCGGGAGAGAAGGCCACGGACAAGACCGAGTCGGTATGTCCCTCCGTCCTCCCCAGCTGAGCACCGGTTGTCATGTCCCAAATGCGCACGGTTTCGTCGCAGGAGCTGGACACAATGTGTGTGCTGTCAGGAGAGAAGGCCACAGACAAGACCAAGTTGGTGTGTCCCTCCATCCTCCCCAGCTCAGCACCGGTCGTCGCATCCCAGATGCGCACAGTTTTGTCGTGGGAGCCGGATATGACATGTGTGCCATCAGGAGAGAAGGCCACAGACTCAACCGAGTCAGTGTGTCCCTCCATCCTCCCCAGCTCAGCACCGGTCGTCACGTCCCAAATGCGCACGATTCTGTCGTCGGAGCCTGACACCACACGTGTGCCATCGGGAGAGAAGGCCACGGACAAGACCAAGTTGTGTCCCTCCATCCTGCCCAGTTCGTCACCGGTCGTAGCGTCCCAGATGCGCACGGTTTTATCGTAGGAACCAGACACAACACGTGTGCCGTCGGGAGAGAAGGCCACGGACAAGACCAAGTTGGTGTGTCCCTCCATCCTCCCCAGCTCAGCACCGGTCGTTGCGTCCCAGATGCGCACAGTTTCATCGTAGGAACCGGACACGAGACGTGTGCCGTCGGGAGAGAAGGCCACGGACGAGACCGAGTTGGTGTGTCCCTCCATCCTCCCCAGCGCAGCACCGGCCGTTGCATCCCAGATGCGCATGGTTTTGTCGCGGGAGCTGGACACAATGCGTGTGCCATCGGGAGAGAATGCCACGGACGAGACCGCGTCAGTGTGGCCCTCCATCCTCCCCAGCGCAGCACCGGTGGTCGCGTCCCAGATGCGGACAGTTTTGTCGCGGGAGCTGGACACGACCCGTTTGCTGTCGGGAGAGAAGGCCACGGAGGAGACCGAGAGGGAGTGTCCCTCTATCCTCCCCAGCGCAGCACCGGTCATCGCATCCCAGATGCGCACGGTTTCGTCGTCGGAGCCGGACACGACACGTGTGCTGTCAGGAGAGAAGGCCACGGACAAGACCGAGTAGGTGTGTCCCTCCATCCTCCCCAGCTCAGCACCGGTCATTGCGTCCCAGATGCGCACGGTTTCGTCGTGGGAGCCGGACACAACATGTGTGCCGTCAGGAGCGAAGGCCACGGACAAGACCGAGTAGGTGTGTCCCTCCATCCTCCCCAGCTCAGCACCGGTTGTCATGTCCCAGATGCGCACGGTTTTGTCGTGGGAACCGGACACGATACGTGTGCCGTCGGGAGAGAAGGCCACGGACGAGACCGAGTTGGTGTGTCCATCCATCCTCCCCAGCGCAGCACCGGTCGTTGTGTCCCAGATGCGCACAGTTTTGTCGTCGGAGCCGGACATGATGTGTGTGCCATCAGGAGAGAAGGCCACGGACAAGACCGAGTCGGTGTGTCCCTCCATCCTCCACAGCTCAGCACGGGTCGTTGCGTCCCAGATGCGCACGGTTTTGTCGCGGGAGCCAGACACGACACGTGTGCCGTCGGGAGAGAAGGCCACGGACAAGACAAAGTTGGTGTGTCCCTCCATCCTCCCCAGCTCAGCACGGGTCGTCGCGTCCCAGATGTGCACGGTTCCATCGTAAGAACCGGACACGAGACGTGTGCCGTCGGGAGAGAAGGCCACGGACGAGACCGAGTTGGTGTGTCCCTCCATCATCCCCAGCGCAGCACCGGTCGTTGCATCCCAGATGTGCACGGTTTCGTCGTCGGAGCCGGACACAACGCGCGTGTCGTCGGGAGAGAAGGCCACGGACAAGACCGCCTTGGTGTGTCCCCTCGCACTCATCAGCATGGCACTTCTAGTAATGCCCTTGCACTCCATAAAGGGTAACCCAGGGAAATGTTGTCGCCATCCCACCAGAGTTGAGGATTCAGTCATTGCGAGCTCTGCTGTCAGGCTGCTTATATAAAGATGTGGTGTGGAGCGCGAAGGTTCGTTGGCTGCAAACGATACCCAGACCCTCTGACTAGCACTTATGTATTTATTCAGTTCCTCGGCATCTGGGATCTACTTCTGCCTTAGAACATGGAACAAACACAACTGTGATACATACCTGTAAGGACCAGCTGTGGGCTTGATATAGTGCATGACGGCAGTCCGCCTTGAGTAGGTTCATCGCCTCCATCCAGAAGAGCACATTCAACCTGCTGAAGTCCAGGAGCAATGCAGCCAGCTCCTTGACATGTTGGTCATTGTGCCGCACTGACATGAGATGCCCAGCCCAGTGTCGGCAGGCGTAGCGCAGCTCGGGCCCAATACACGTTGCTATCCGCTCATGCAGCCCCTCGTCCTCCTCATCGAGTAAATACGACGATTTGAGATTGCAGATGTTGAAATGGAGTGACTTGCCCAAAATGTCAAAGCACTCCCGTGCGCGGTTGGGAAAATAAGTGGCGGCCGATTGAGCAAGTTGTGAGCGGTTGAGGATGAAATCGTCGAAGGACTTGTGGTATGCGTAAACACAATTGTCGCGTTCCGAGACGTAGAGAACCGCATAAAGGCTATCAAGACTGTTTTGGACCTTCTCCAGATTATCATTGCTTGCTGCTTCATCGGCCTCCTCGGCAACATCGACGACGAGCGAAGCAAGAGCTTGACGCGTAAGAGGGTGGTGCGCCGTGACAACTGCATATAGAAGGCGTTGTGGAATCTTGACCTCCGGTCCGGGGTTCCGCAGTGCTTCACGAGTTACCGTGTTATAAAGAGAATCGACAAGCTGTTCGTCGCCGGTGATCGCTTTGCTGAACCCAGCTGTGAGCAGCCGCGTGAGCCGGTCTTTTTCTTGTCCTGCCGTCAATTTGACACCAGGTGGGCGAAGGTGCCGTACGACTGTCGCAGCATAAATGAAGATACCAGCCGATTCCTCAACGACGGGATCGAGCTCTTTCTCGAGATGCGGCAGTTCCTCGCACATGAAGCGGCGAATATCTTCTTTTACCTCGCTTGGTTTGATTTCCTCCAAGCGAAAGCGTGCTCGGACCTGGTCGCACAATTTCTTGATATCGGGATGAGGGCGACTAGTGAGTAAGAACTTAAGCCCGCGCAGCGGCGTCTGAGAGAGTGAGCTGATGAGTTGTTTGATGAAGTCAGCACCTTGATTATCCTCAATCTCATCGACAGCATCGATGACGACCACAAATGGTGCCTCGTTTATGGGCTGCCATGATGCGGACCATGGCTGGACAAGGAGTTGATCGATATGATAGTCAGAAACAGCATTGACACTATCAAGGTCGACATGACGAAGGATGTTGACGAGGGGCTTGTAAACACGTAGAAGATGCCGGATGATGGTGGGAATGATGAACTTGCGCGTGCGAGTCTGTTCCTCATTTCGGGAACAGAAGAACGACGCACCCAGGCGGTCACAGTTGTTTAAGGTCTGACACAGCGTGTAGGCGATGGTGGACTTGCCGGTACCGGCCATACCGCTCAGCCAGAAGACAGGCGAGGAGTCATCGGATGTGTCCTGTGCCCAGGCTTCGAGGAGGTGAAGCAGATTCTCGCGTGTTTTCGGCGTGCATGCCCGTCTCGATGGCATCCCAGCTTTTTGGTCTGCCTTAAAGAGCGCTTGAGGAGCAAAATGTAACTTTGAGGCCTAAGAACGGCATATCGGTGACAGTGGAATGAGGAGTGAAACACTGAGACAAACCAATGAATGCTGCAACCCCTGGTTGATCGTCGCGATGATAATTTGAGTCATCCTCCGCTAGTTTGGAGCGCTAAGTAACAGACTGTAACGCAAGAAGAGCTTCTACTTACATGATGTTCTTGCGTGCGTCGGTTCAGGCGATCTAAACAATCACGAATTTTCTGGGCAACGTCATCCTGCTCCAAAGTCTTCTCAGTTAGAGATGAGCTCTGGATCTGGTGAATGTAAAGAGCCTCTTCCACAATCAGCCTGGATACATAAGTCGAGATTACAATGCATTTATTGTGCGACGCACTTCGCTAGCTGCTCGCTGCTCTTCACGAAATCGTTCCCATAGTCTTCGCTTTGGAGAAGACCGCGATTGACCTCCTCAAGACAAGAGGAAAACTGTTCCATCATATCCTTCAGGTCCTTCTCGTTGTCGAAATATTTCTGCGGGATGAACATGAGCATTTGCGAAGATGTTTCGGAGGAGCTCGCACCTCCGCCGCGTCTGAGATCACATTGAAAATCGTGAGGGGAGTGTCGAAAGGCTTCGGCACCATGGGTTTGATTACTTGGGCCAGTTTGCGCAGGCCCTGCCAGGTAAGCTTGGCTTTTTTGCAATTTCTTTGCTTCCACTGAGTTTTGATGTCTTTGGAAGATGCGCCGGACGAGGCAACACCTTGAAGGTGTGTTAAATCGATCCAAATGTCTGATGTGATGGTTTAACCCACCACCCTCGGTTGAAACGCGCGGAATCTCTACGACGAAGGGTGAACAGACGTGCACGCAAGACCGAGATTAGACACGTGACGTACCAGAGACTTCCCCGTCGTCCTCACTGCTTATGCCACCAGATTGCCCGAGGATGGCCATTGGCAGGCCAGAAGCTCTATCTTGACCAGAATCTGCCCGCGGCGGTATTAGTGCCTGCACGCGTACGGCGAGACGAAGGACTTGCTCTGCGGCGGCTGGGTGTTCCGGTTGTTGGTGCCCTGGGGACGCCGGAACAGACTGTTCAGCCCAGATTTGTTCTCTCCTTTCTTCATCTGAAACTTTTGCTGGTTGACTTGGTGGTACGAGATGGTGGTGCGAGGCAAAGTGGAAGAGGCAGTGCGTACCTGCAGCGTTTATGTGGACGAGAAGGATTGACAAGCACTGCTTGTCAATCCAGAGCCAATGAGATGGCATCTCATTGGCATCTCATTGGCTCTGGTTGGTGAATGGATTTCTCATTGACCGAATTCTCCGTGCCTCAACATCCATCCCTATAACCCTCACGCGTGACGCATCCATTTGCGCCGGAATTGGGTGGTAGGATTGCATGACAACAGCAAATGCCCAAGGGGCGCAAAGATAAGGAAAAAAGATATCACCTACATATTTTTTCCCCAGTAGTTTTGGCCTACCGCCCCCTAAGTAACGATGATGCCATCAAATTCCCTTTTAGAGAAGGATATCCGAGGCAGCGGAGTATGGAGCTGCGATATTTTGGCAGTAGAAAGTGGCCGTACTAGCAGTGATTTAACAGCAAAGTACAGCAGTCTATGTGGGAAGCATTAACGTTCTCGCACTTGACATTCACACGGCTTACTGGGTTGAAACTTGGTTTAAAACGGACCGCGGTGACCCAACTGTGCTAATGAGAAGCCTGTAATGACGTGGTTATGCTCGGGGATCATGTTTGAGGTCCGGTGCGGTGCCCTAAACTCCCCAGCGGACCTTCCTGGGGGGAAGAAAAATGCATACAACACAACAATCATGTGCCTGGGTCTTTGCCCCCCATGTCAATGCAATTCAAGAGATATTTTCACCGTTCATTACGGCCGTCGTGCCATAAGCAGCCTCGCCTTCGAAATCAGGTTCGATAACTATCCCACAGGCGAGCTGTGATGATGCAGGTACCGCCGCGCCAGGCAGCCCTTGTTCCCAATTCAAAGATCAGCCCGACACCACTTTGTCCTCGTATTCACTTTGCTCAGTCCTCCTCCCGACTCGCGTGTGGGGCCTGTTGGAATTTGAGCCTAGGGACAAAGCGGAGCTCGGTGACCCTTTGCAAATGTGCAGAGGTCTCAGTAGAATTCATTGTGTACTTATACAAAAGGCAAACTAAATGGAACAGCTCATCCACATCAATCACGTTGACGTCAAAGTACAGAAGGGGATAATTAGGCAGTGCAGGAAAAACAGCCGGCGTGAGATGAATGAGTCGGGTTGAGCGAGAGATGTATTGGAAGCTGTAGTGAGCTGTATGCTGTTGCAGAAGTGAGACTCTGCCTCAGTGACGCTATATGATACAGCTGTTCGGCGGTGCGTGGGTGTTTCGGTTGTTATTCCAACAGGGCCCGTCGCTCGCGTTCACTCCATCTATCCTCCCTTCAATCGAGCGTCTGGTCAAAAGGGCCGTTCCTCGTTGGGTTGCAGCATTTAATTGATTGAGTCGAAGAGACCCTGGACGCACCCCCGAAAAGTCCTCGTGTGAGTTGATCGTAGCGTGATGAGACCTACGCACCACGCCCATGTGTCGGTTTGCAGCATTAGAACATGGAGGTCAGTTCGATCGAAGTGGGCGAAGGCGACAGATACGCAAACAGTACTTAATTTTGAGAGAGTGTCGACGAGGAGGGCGCTGTGGGATTGAGATGGTATTAGTGGAACGCGGGGAAGTGGGGAGGAAGAGAGGTCAACACGAACATCATCATGTTCCCGGGAGACAGCGCAGCCTAACTGGATTTGAAAAGATACGAGCGAGTGAGGCATAGGTAAATGTATGTAAAAAACCCGAAGACGCCCTCGAGTTGCCCGGCTTGAACGGTAAGCGAACTGCGCGGGGAGAGTGCACTTGGTTTAGCCGCGGCGGCGGAGAAGGAGAGGATGCTGCTGGGGCGTCAGTAGTACGTTATCGAAGGTTGAAGTGAATACGGATGTAAAGCAGCTGGAATGTGGACTAGGCCGCATCCTCGGCCCTTCTTCGTGTTTATAGCGTGAATCGTGTCTGGGAATCGGTGATTGGATTGTAGGGGAGAAATTTGTAACCATCTCGAAGGGATTCAGCCTTGGCTTGTCACCGCGGTGAAAAATGTCCTACCTGAAGAGGCGGAGTTGTTGCGCCGGCCTTGTCCGGGCACGAAAAAAGGAGGTCGTTTATAAATCTTCGCAAATCCATTGAGACAATGATACAAAGCACAGGAGCAAGAAGAGAGCGCACCTTGTTATGCAGGTACAGCCCGACTGGACTGGGACTTGACGCCCGCGAGCCCTGAAGAATGCCAGTTATCGGGCCGCCGTTAGTGTTGAGAAGCGCTGGAACGTAGGAGCAAGTCTAGAGTTCCACCAGGCATAGCTCTTTATCTTCAGGAGGATGATGACAAGGTGCTGGGCAATCCGGCGATGTACGTCATGACATCCACCGTCGTTCGATCATTATTGGCAAGAGGTGCTTGATCTCTGGATCTTTGAATATGATGTTGGTGGTGATGTGATCAATTCGTGTCAATTCGTGATGGCTGCGACTCTTATGTCGACTCTGGGGCTCCCTTTTCAGCACAGAACAATCGGGAATTTTCAAGTTAGCATATGAGGAGGTATATGAATCAGCTCCGCGACAAAAAAAATCGCAGTTGAACTCTAGTTGAATAAATCTCCCGCTGACAACTGACTCTTGATTATTGGCCTTCCACAAGCTCCATAACGTGATCTTATCGTCTCCACGGGGATTTTGCCTCGACGACGATTTCGTTGAGACGATGGCGCAATCCTGGCCCGAAATACAATATCTTTCTTTTGAGTATCGTTCTATTCATGAAGATGTGGCCACCCCCACCATCATGGCTCTCCATTCCTTCTCTCGCCACTGTCCTCGCCTTAGGGCTCTTTTCCTCACCGTCGATGCCACCAATGTTGACATGGACCATCCCACCGGAACTCCACAAGTCATTCAGAGCGCCCTCACGTGGTGGCATGCCCAGAGCTCACCAATCAACTCGTCCGCCGATGTCGCAGCGTTGCTCTCCTCGATCTTTCCTTCGCTATCAACGATTTCAAGTTCCGCATCAACCGACCAGGCTAAGTGGCAACAAGTCGAAAAACTTATTCGGGCCCATGAATGAGAACTTTGTACGTCAATCTTGCACTTCGGCACGTTAACTCAACCACATTTCTAACGCCTGCTGTTCCCACCTGATGGCCTTAGTTTCTTGTACGACCGCGCATTTCTCTCCAGTACTATACGAGGTCTGGTCCAAATTTCCGTATCATATCTTGTCTTTATTTTTCTGCCCGCTCTTCGGGCCCGAGTCCCGACAGAGTTTCAATACACATGTGCTTTGTAGCTGGTTCCACGCGGCGCAGAATGGTTGGGTGATTTTCTACGCACGCCTGTGAGCGATGCAATCTTCGTGCAACGTCACGGTCGGAGCCGTCAGGAGAGCTGCAGCTGTTGTGTGGCGGACTTCAAAAGCTGAGACTTCTGGGCCGTTTCTGAGACTGGGGTTGCTCGCAGAATGAATGAGTGATATAGTTCGGTGGTACTATAATGTTGATCCCAGCACTGTCGAGTATGTCTGAATATCAGTTTATTCAATGTAACTACCGAACAAGAACGCACGAGACGGCGGTACTTGACGCAGAAATTATCCTAATACAGGAAGCAAGCTTTGGAGTGCGCAAGTGCCATAGCGCAAAGAAAGACTGAGTCCCACGCGCGATAAATTCAGTTAAGGGTGGGATGCGGCTGAGCTTGCGCGAGCGCATGCAGGTAGCTTCCAGACCCGAGTGGCCGTTGAGAGAAATGAATACGTGGCCAGGCGCGCGGGGACGCGAGCCGACTACACCACCT
Source organism: Mycena metata (assembly GCA_029378385.1). Lineage (NCBI taxonomy): Eukaryota > Fungi > Basidiomycota > Agaricomycetes > Agaricales > Mycenaceae > Mycena > Mycena metata. Next base: position 184,915 of record JARKIB010000107.1, on the reverse strand, counting down.
GCAGAAGTGGAGGAAGACCAGCGCCAAACAGTAGAAGCAAAATAAAAAGGACATCTCCCACGTAGGACCGCCGGGTCCAGCGCGAGGTTTCTAGAACGCCCGGGGAGGGATGAGACACACGATGGAAGATACGCGAGGACGCTGATTCCAACATCCCCCGCATATCCGAAAGCAGAATAGATGAAGCAACTTCGGGGCCGACGGAAATTGCAGTAACGAGGGAAGAGGAGGGGGGAGTGAGGCAAGAAGAGTGCACGCAAAAAAAAAGAGGATGGAGGTCGTCGGATTATTCTGTTGAGATAAACGACTCGAAGGTGATCGCGTCGACAAGGGCGTAGATGTCGCCACAAATGCCCGCACCCGTCAACAAATGTCTGTGGAAACAATGTATGCGGCATGAAACCGCCCTCCCAAAAACCCGGTCCAAAACAGCGCAGAAGGTACTTAGAATGTAAATGAGGGGATACAGTCGACCCAAAAGGCGCCACAGTGTCCTAAAGGCGTGGTGCGCGGGAGGCAATGAAGACGGTCAGCAAGGGCAGCGCCGCGCGTGCGCCCAATGGAGCGGGGAAGAACCAGAGTTCACGCCCAGACGGTGCCGAGCGTGCGGAAGTTGCCATTAGCGCTCCCGATACCGCGCGTGTAGTGGCATCCGAGTCGTGCTGGGATCCCGGACGCTAGCGCGGGCGGCAAGCAGCGCTGGGCGGGTGCGTTCTACGAGACAGTACGTCGGCGGGGGGGGGGGGGGGGGGGGGGAGGGCTAGAGCAGCAGGTCGAGCCGCGGCGACAAAAACGTCGGAGTGCAACCACGTTCTCAACGATGGCCGATGAGGATGCATAGACCGAGCAGTAGCCGTTGGGCGGATGAAAGAGAGAAGGTGAGATGAAAATGCGTACATACCTATTGCGCGGACGCCGAGAATACGAGGCCATAAGTCGCCGGCATGGAAAACTGCCCCTCTCGTTTATTCCACTTGAAAACGTTAAAATTTTAAAGGAGGACGGAATGCCTACTCACTAGCAAAGATCGAACCAGCAAGACGGGATGTACATGTGCAGGCGCTTCGGAAGAAAAACGGTTGCCGGGAGCGCGCGAGAACGGACACTGCGGCACCTGGAAGCGACGCGGTGTATCGGGACTGGAACGGCGGGATGCACGCGGAATCAGCGCAAGAAAAAGACGAGCACCAACCCGCGACGCACTTTAAATCCACTGGCTTTCCCCCACGCCGCCCTCTCAGCAGGACGATGAGGGTCTGCATCCGGACAGAAATTCCGAGGCTTGTGAACTTGCAAGAAAACGAGAGAGGATTCAGATAAGCGGGGCACGAAACATTGAGGAGAGTATGCGCACCTGGAGTCGTGAAAAACGGCCGTGGCTGTCAAATACGCGGTGGCGGGAGTGCAATGCGTAAGGATGACGCGTAGGCAGAAATGTGTTGTGAGGAGACTCTGTGAAGCTAGATACCCAGAGATGTGAAGTGAGGAGGCTCTGTGAAGGCCCGAGAAATAGGAGTGTTAAATGGAATATAAGACGATGAACCCACCTTCCCTGCAGAGTATCGGGTAGGTTTGTCGTTGGGACAAAATCGTATACACTCTTACACATCGCGTCAGTCCACGGCGCCTTGGGGAAAGTTTTGAGAATACGATGCCTAAACCGGAAGCTTGGAAATGTATAATGCCAGAGTTGGTGCAACGGATGACGGGCAAGCGCGGGGCAGCAGCGCGATGGCAAGCCGCAAGAGGAAGCAAAAGTACGGCATTGGTGGCTATGTTGATCGCGGATCAACCGCTCTTGCCTCCCGCCCTCACCATCCCTTTTCGAAACTCGCCGTCCTCGGGCTCTATTCCCTCAAAATTGGTGTTTCTGAATTCATTTCCATGTAGCCGTTCTCGCTGCGCTTCGTCGGGCGCCAGAGTGTACGATGGGCCAAGAAATTACTCACACTTGGAATCTCGGCATCCGCTCCTGGGTGCGTTTGGATTCCCCAAGCCGTGGATGCGGCCCGTATCTTTCGCCTGAGAATGCTGCTTCGTTGGATTGCTATCCTTCCATCGCCTCCCCGGCGTCAATGTGCTGCGCGTATATTGCACGATCCTCGACTTCACGGGCAAATACTTTCGCCGACGAGTTTCGGGCCCTCTAGCCTACTTTCGACTCTGCCCTTTTTTCTTTCCTTTCTTGTAGTGGGGCTGCCGCAATTGTCAGTAACTCTGGCCCGCTCCGACAACACCGAAACACCATCTGGCAAATCCACGCCTTGTTCCCTTGATCTCTGACGATTGTGACGATACTCTCCGTAACTCCGTTTCAACACGCGCGTAAAGGCAACGGAAAGCATTTTCTTGACCTTCAACTCGACTCTATGCTTCTTATTTAGCTAAATACTTCAACGTCCAGCACGCTTCCAATCGCTGCTATTCCTGGGAATGTATTTGTCGAGGGCCTTCACTGGGCGTCACCTTGCCCGTGGGACGTAATGTTACTCATTTAAAACGACGGAGCAACCACGCCAAGAACGCAGCAATACATACGGCTTCAATTCGTGTGCACGAGCCTCTCTGAACTTTGTGTACTGGAGAGGTACTATATCCCTGTTTTCAAATTACCTCCAGCTCGTCTCTGCAGGGCCAGGCTTTTGCCCTTGTTCCCTGCCGATGTATATTTGGCGTTGCATCTCGGATCTCTCTCGCCTGGATGGATACCTATCTGGCTTTACGTCTCGCCGATCGGATCCCTCTCGCTCAAAAATACCTCCGCCCCGCGGACCATCATCCCCGGTGCTGCTACTTGCCGACTCACTGAATCGAAACTGATACCGCCGCCAAAATTAACATGATCCTTCCCATGGCATGTTCTGCGGGCGACTGCCGGTAGGTAAGTAGATAGAATTACACGGCAATGTATTTTGAGAGCCCGCGGCGGCCACATCAGGCTAATTGCCGTACAGCACGAATGCCGAGTACAATAACACAACAAGGGCACCACGTACACCTACGTACACCCATAACCGCCTACAAAGGCCGTCGAGGAGGTTACTCTGTTTCCATCTTTCCATTCCTCTTCAATGTTTAACAATGCCTCAGGGTTTCAGATTCACGGCGGAAATTTCTACAATGTCGAAGGCGGTGTTATTCCGCATCCCAACGTCGATGCGATGCCAGTCGGCTGGGGTCAGGACTCAGAGATGATCGAAACGGACGGAGCGGAAGGAGGCGGAAGCGTAGGCTGGCCTGCTGATGGTGCGTCTATAGTTTGCCCGCCGTATATTGAACTTAAAAAAAAATCGCAGATAACTTACGGCTCGAATCTCGCCACCGGTCAGCCGTCGACATTCCTGATTCTCGACCGACGTCGGACATGCACACACATCCATCCGATTTCCGTTCCTCGTTGGCTCCGACCTTGCACTCTTCTGTGCAGGATCCTTCTCCCCATATGGCTCGCTATCCCCCCCACGCACGGACTCCCGTCGAAACTACATATCCTCCCCATGAACTCCATCCCGCTTCGAGTCCAAACCAACACTCGTACAATATTGTCCGACGGCACTTAGAATCCTATCCAACGATCCACAACGATCCGGTGTTCCCGCGGAACGGTCCTTCGGATCCGCCCCCGACAAGCATCAATGGCGGGACATTCATCAGTCAAAATGTGAATAATATTCAACGGCACGGCGAGACGGGTGAGTTGTGCTGTTGTCCCCATTACAGTATGAACCTCAATTCCACGCAGGCCTTCATATTCTTTATCGCGCCATAGCGGGGGACGCATTTTACGACTCCGCAGACAGATTTCCCCAGCCGCGCTGCCACGAAGAGACACGCACAAAATTACTCGACATTTTGTGGAACTGGAGCTGTGGGGTCCAGCCACCGCGAAAGTGGACATCTGACGAGGAACACGAAGATAATAATGGCGCCAGCAGCGCAATCCTTTGGCTGCACGGCCCCGCAGGTTCCGGAAAGTCGGCGGTCGCACAGTCGTTTTGCGAGAACCTCCAGAGTAAAGGACGTCTTGGCGGCGGGTTCTTCTTCAAGCGCGATCACGCATCTCGCGGCAACGCAAAGAAATTATTCCCTACCATTGCTTATCAGCTTGCCCGCCTTCTGCAATTTGGCCAGTTCAGGGATGACATCTCACAGATCGTCGAGAACGACCCCTCCATTGCCGATCGGTCCTTGTCCAGCCAGCTTCACGAGCTGATTGTCGTGCCATGTCGCCAGAGCCGTCTGTCGCAACCGGTCGTGATCGTTATTGACGGGCTGGACGAATGCTCTGGGAACGATGTTCAGCAGGAAATTTTGTCGCTAATTGGAAATGCAGTATCACGAGAACGTCTTCCCATCCTCTTCCTTATCGCCAGCCGACCGGAATCGCACATCCGCGAGACCCTCGCCGGCCCACGGCTTGACAAAACACATTGGCCCTTGAATATCGAGGAGTCCTTTGAGGACGTGCGCATATATTTGCAAGCCGAACTTGACCGGATCCGTCGAGAGCATCGGACCATGGCCGCAGTCCCTTATCCCTGGCCTTCATTGGAAATTGTTGAACACCTTGTCGAAAAATCATCGGGATACTTCATCTATGCGGCGACTGTCGTCAAGTTCATAGACGATAAACAATTTCACCCGACCAAACGCCTCAGCATCATATTGGATAAGGACCCTGATTCCGAAACTGCCATTTGCGCCTCTCGATCATCTTTACCTTCAAATCCTCTCTGGTGTTCACATACGGTTCCATTGTTCTCTCCTCGAAATCCTCGTGGTAGTCCACGCACAGTTTGCGTTGACCGTTTCCGAGCTCGAACATCTCCTGGAACTCGATCAGGGCGATGTTGCCTTAATTCTTAGAAATCTACATTCAGTCATCTGGGTGGAAAACGAGTACAGTTCCCAGGTTACTGTGTATCATGCCTCTTTCCTGGACTTCCTGGAGGATCCGTCGCGGTCTGGCTCATTTCATGTTGGCAGTTCTCAGTGCCGCAAGAATTTGAGTCTTCACCTCCTCAAAACATTCTCACGTACGGATGGCGACCCGTCCTTCAACCGGCAAGAGGAGCTTGCATGGTAAAGTCCTCAAATCAAACTTGAGTGAAAAGTCACTGAATCTCGTGCGCAGGAACATTGGAGGCGCGCCCTTCCAATACATCATTTGCGCAGAGCCATCTCCTGACCTTCAACTCGGCGTGCTTTCCCTAAATCCGGATTTCCTCTTCGGTTTTAAAGACCCAAGTGAGACAGTCAATGGTCTCCTGGGTTGGCTGGAAGTACGTTTTTACACGCACCGTCATCTGTGTGAGCCTAACCCGCTCCTAGAAATTTAACCCGGTGGACGAAGACCTAGTATGCCTCTGGAAGGACTACTACTTTATGTCACTGTGTGACGAGACTTGGGATCCAAATCCGCAAGACGACGACCAGGAATGGAACACCCCCTGCGACGACACCTTCCTGCAATTATCTCCGCAGCTACTACAAATTCTCTATGCGTCCAAGGTTTTACCCGACATCTGCGAGCAGCGTTGTCTAGCGAGGATCCGTTTTTTGTTAGGCCTCTCATGGGATGATCTGAGGAAAGTGATCTCTCCTCTGCAAGGAATTCTCGGGGACGACTTGGAAGGGTTACAAGAGTTGCGAACTTGTAATTTTGATAAAGCCTTTTCGGAAGGACTCAACGGCAGTGCCGTATTGTCGGAACTGGCACACGGTGCAGTGCGTATTCTCGGAAATGCGGCGCAGTGTCGGAGTTTTCAGTGAGTTTCTCGTGGTGCGGATTTTTTCAACCTAACCTTGGGAGTTTAGGTGGGCAGTCTGCGGATGGGGATTCTTCTTGAGATCCTGTCCTGCGTCAATCGATCTTCTACAGGGTCTAGCTGAGAATGGCCAGACGGAAGCGTTTTATCGCCGCGGAGAGCCAGAAGATCTCCACAATGTTGTCCAATGGCTCAAGGTGACTCTTTCCTTTCACTCGATGCTTGTAAGATGTTGAAGCCAACCATCCCCCCAATTCAGAATGGCAATCCGTCTCCGACATTGATGGCACGTTATGAGCATCTTTTGGACCAATGTATCAGGGGAAAGAGTTGGACGGGCATTGATTATAGTTTCGAGTCCCTCGAGCGGCGATGGATGGAGTGGTGGGAACGTGTAAAGAGCGCCTGAGGAATTTGCTGAATTTTGTGGCTGCGCGATCAACAACTTACCGTTTCCTTCATTGTGTTCTAAGCCCTCTGGAATTCTCGACGAGGACAAATGGATTGTGGCTGCCAACATTTACAGGCGTGAATTAACACCATTGAGACCGGGACATTGTTGATGCAACTAAGTGAAACGGCGGCGGATTCATGGCGCGGAAACTCCTGATGGCGGCGGGATCACTGAAGCCGCCTGTTGTACGTGTGTTTTGGCCCAGTATATAGATGTAGCCATGGAGCATACGTCGGGTTACCAGAAACCGCGGTAACCCGGCCAGTGACCGCCGGTGACCTGCTCGCAGGTTACCAGTGACCCAAATAGCTCGAGCGTCTGATATACTCGAATACTTCTGTAGAGGATGTAGCGTACGCCAATAGAAATAGGGTGTTACGCAGTAGAGTTGTCCCAGATAGTAAGGCAGAGTAAAAAACGTGCTCCCTTGCTATCAGTGCATGCCGCCGCCGCAGTGAATCCTACTGCTGAGAATTCGGACTCCGCGGTGCCGAGCCTAGTGATGTTCCGGCCTGGGCTCGGCTTGAAAGCCCCAGCTTCGGCTTGGGCTCGGCTTTGAAAACTCCCAGGCCAAGCCCCGAAAAGGCACGGCTTCGGCCCAAGCCGGGGCTTTTGGCTGGTAAGTTTCAGGAAATGGGGACCCGACCTGGCAAAATTTCAGACCGAGCCCGAACCCAACCTAGCCGAGCCGAGCCCAGGCCGAAAGGCCGGGGCTTCTCCGCCTCAGGCCAAAGCCGGACCATCACTATGCCGAGCTGCTCCGTCAATTGCGTTCGTCCTCGCTCTTCCCGTGTTTTTCTGATATAAATGGTGCGGGGATTAGCGTCCTCGCGTATCTTCCATCGTGTGTCTCATCCCTCCCCGGGCTTTCCAGAAGCCTCGCGCTGGACCCGGCAGTCCTACGTGGGAGTTGATCGCGATGTCCCTTTTATTTTGCTTCTAGTGTTTGGCGCCGGTCTTCCTCCGCTTCTGCAGGTGGTGCAGTCGGCTCGCGTTCCCGCCCGCCTGGCCACGTATTCATTTTCCTCAACGGCCACTCGGGTCTGGAAGCTACCTGCATACGCAGCCGCCAGCTCGGCCGTATCCCACGCTTAAAGGAATTCATTTCGCGTGCTCCTGGTACTCGGTCTCTCTTTGGGCTATGGCACTTGCGCACTCGAAAGCTGCTCCCATTGTTTGGATAATTTCTGTGTCGAGTACCGCCGTCTCGCGCGCTCTTGTTCAGTCACATTGAATAAACTGATATTCAGGCATACTCGACACTGCCGGAATCAACCACGTGGTCGGGGAGGCGTTGGGCGGGCAAGAAAGATAAGGAGGAAGAACGACGTGAAAGAGGAAAGCAGAGGCCAAATGCCGTCACGCAAACACGGGCCGTGATTACAGCACTGCCACTCGATCCGTTTGTCCGCAACCACCACCTTCAGGCTTCAATTCCTTAGATGTGCTTTTGGGTCGCTCAGTGGTACCAGAGCACTTGGAGGAGCATACAACCGCACTCCCAGAGTCACCGCTTCTCAGCATCGCCTTCTCTGTTCCCGCTCAATCCATTATGTCCTCGTCGCCGAACCCCCAACGATTCCTTCAATCCCCTGCGTTGCATTCCAGGCGCAGTTTAGGCGTGGCAGTATTGTCCCCGCGCTTGACTTCCTTCTTACTCTTCACTTTTCTTCCCGTGTAGCTCTGGCCTCCGTCAACGAGAACAACGACGCAGGATCCGGGCACCGCCAGTCAAGTCCGCGTAGAGTCATACCAAGGTGCGATATCTTTGCTCCTGTTCTTGGAATCGCGGTCCCGATTAACTTCCTAATGTCTTCAACGCAGACGACCTCCTTCTCGCCGGGTCATCTTCCCCAGGCGCTGGCCTGTCCGCGGGATGGGTGCGTGTTTATTCTGTTCTTCTACGATATAGCAACTGATTTACCGCCGACGAGCTCCTTCTCCTCCTTCTCCTTTCTGGGCTAGGACGCCCGTAGCCGACCCCGAAGGCAATCTACACAGAGTCCGAGGATGCAGACCGGTCCACATCCGTCACACCCTCGACCGTACCAGAGGTTGGGCACACACTATTTCGCCAACTCCGTCCTTCTTCCACCTCCGCCGCGGCCCAGCCAGGGCCAAATACTACCCAGCCTCCTCGCCCCCACTCAACGTGCCGTTTTAAAATTCGTTCCTACGTCTTCTCCGCGTTCTTTCCCGCGTTTCCGCTACCACGTTCTGCACGCAGCGTACTGCTCTGGTTGCACGGCGCCAACCCTCCTCTCCCGTGCCTTCAGCTGGCGCGTCCTCGGGAATATGGATCCAGGCGGTGGGCGACGGAATCTCCTTCGTGAGTATCGACCCCTGCTTTTTCCCTTCTCCCGTTCTTTAATTTCGCTTCCCGTCTCCGGCTAGGCGCCGTTTCTTCCATCGCTCTTCCGGAATCCTTGCCATCCTTCTCATTTAATTATCGTTTTTCTACCGTCCCTACCGACGTTTTTCCTTTTACATTCCGCCCCGCGCCTAAGGATCATTCGGGCCCGGTGGCGTTTGTTTCAGGTCAAGAATACCAACATGGACAACGGATTTCTGGCGATCTCATCTTCTCCAGGGCTTTATTTGAGCCATGCGCCGATCGGAACAACATATTGAACTGCGTGGGCTGATCGGTGGGCGTTCCTGGGACGAGCACCTTCTAACTATGTGTTGCGCCGCACTGGATATAAGTTGTCTCCGAGGTCAGTATCCCTGATCCTTTTCCAACTTTCCATTGCCCTCACAGCGTTGACGCGTACCCGCGACTAGCCCTGGCGGTGGCGCGCGCGTCCGAAACTCCCGCTTCACCGACGGCTTCCTTGTTGCTCAGGCCAAGGCGGCGGATCGGGAGGCGGCCAAGCCATATGAGTTGTGTGCCACAAAAGCAACGGCGTGCAGGACCGTACGCCAGGCGCACTTGGCCACTGTGCCGGCCTCACGGCACCTGCGAGCGCGGACGCGAGCGAGGCGACGTTCACACTCGCTGTTTGCGGCGCGTTTGGAGGCGCGGCGTCGGGCGAGCGTGATGACGAGACACGTTGTCTGGTGTTCGTGTGCAGTTCTGTAATGAGCCCTCTACTTCTCACTGAATTCAATTCCACAAGCCAACGGGTTCGCATCACACATTCCCGGTATCCGCTGTTTGCAGCGCCAATCTTCCAGACTATATAACCGGTGCGTGGCATGGCGCACTTGCTAGCGATTACTGAAGTTCGCAGACCAATATTTCATCGTACTCGGATCAAACGTGGTTGCAAAAGTATGAAGTGGGATGAGGCGCTGCATTGAAGTTGCGATGGCACAACTTTTTAACCAATACCGTCAAGTGAGTCTACCTGCCTGAGTTACGCCTAACTCACCTGCACGTAGATCTGCGTGTTCAACGGATGCCGCTTGAAATATTTGGTATTTTGACACGACGCCCTTATCGCTCACTGTTCATCAAGCGCCGACCGTCACTATTCTCACCGTTTTCATGGGCTTCATCCACCGGATAATTTCTATTCCCGACTCCATGGGAGCTATCGCACACGCTGCTTCCCTCTGTAAGCACAGCCATATCATTGGTCAATTGTCGACAGAAACCCGCCGAATGTGAGTTTTAATTCCACGTCGTCGTAGTGTCCTCATAGATCGACGACCTAGGCGCGACTCGAACACAATATTCACAGAGACTCGAAATGGTAGGTGCGTACCTGAATACTGAGTACTTCTGATTCTGAGAATGAAGCTCATTTGAATTCAGGAAAGTGCTGAGCCGACGTGGACTCAGTCTCCGCGGCTACGGTGCTTCTGTGGGCAACAAGCGCCACTGACGAAATTAGAAACTACCAGGTGACGTAGGCCTTCTCGAACAAGGCGGACCAAGGTATTCCTCCGCACAACCGCAGGTAATAACTTCTAACTCGTCCATGGCAGGATTTGGAAGGTCCGATCAATATACGGCCCGACCTCGGCACGCGGGGCAGTTCTTAAAGGAACCAAATGACGCCAGTTCTGCTCTCCACCCACCACCATACACCACCCACTACCTTCCCCCTACCGCTGTCAATACGATGTGGATGAAAATCCCAGTTCACTGCGCTCCCGCACCACTCAAGTGGAATCCGCATTTCGAACTTCCCCTAGACTTGGAACGCTCTATCTTTGAAACTACCGCCTTTAATCACCCCTCGACGATACCCAATCTCATGCTCGTTGCTTGGAGGGTGAAGGCCTGGTACGTGCCGCTCTTTTGCCCCCTTATCGGCCACTCATTTTCCATGAAAGGATCGAGCCTCAGTTGTACCGCATGGTCTCTAGCACACATCCTAGATCCGCCCACCTCCCCGTGGCCCCATTCCACATCCTGAGTCGCGACCTCGCGTACAAATGCCCCTCCGTCTTCCGCGGCGTCAAGCATCTCTTCCTATACACTACTAAGGACACATTGAACGTCGAGGGCGTTCTCGCCGCCTGCGCCAGCCTCACCGACTTATTCTTATACGTACCTCTCCGCGGAAACATACCTACCCTTGCGTCGATGCCCTCCCTTCGCCGCCTCGTCCTCCAGCCGCGCACCTTTCTCGCCTTCGACCCCGACCACCCGGTCTTCCGCACCCTCACCCACCTCGAGCTCCTCCAGATCTCCACATCCGCCGAGGCCGAGGAAGCGTGCGTCAAGCTCCAGCTGATGCCGAAGCTCACGCACCTCGCCCTGAACTCGATCGAGATATACCACGCTCTATCCCTCTCGCTCGAAGCCTTCGATCATCTGCGGTGCATAGTGCTGCTATCGTCCGAGGAGCGGCGCGAGATGGGAGTCGACGAGGTGCCCGCGCCGTTAGCGCAGGATGAGCGGTTCGTGTGGATTGGGCAGATGCAGACGGACTCCTACGAGGATTGGCTGCGTAATGCGCATACCGGCGAGACCTACTGGGCCGTCGCTGATGCCTTTATCGCTGCACGACGTGCAGGAAACATTGATCGTAAGCGGCTTTCGGTTGTCCTTCGTCGATCCAGACTGACACGTATTTATAGGGTCGTGTTATAGCATATGCGATAAAGACAGGTCATGGAGAATTTAACGCACTAACCTGTCCGAACAGCCGCGCCGCCGTCCTGTTACTTCGTGTTTAAATGTACCAACAATCTCACTATGTATTATCACCATGGTTTTGACACGCCCCTCCTTACTGTCTGTACTGCACTGAGCCACATTCTAACTCACGCCCTTGACTCCGAACTCTTCTCGATCACTCTTCAGATCTACTCCGGTGTTACATATGTTGCCTGACAGGATTGAGCTTCGTTCTTCAGAGCCGCGACAGCGATCCATCAGTACAGCAAGACTATGCCGTTCTCTAAACTGCTCTTCACCCATTCCCCCTTCCACGAATTTCTCGGAATCCGCAGAGAGTAAACTCAACCCCGCGTCAAATTTCGTTCGATTTCGTACGTGTATTTCCCGAGCCCGTCAAAGACCTACGCCTTGAAGCCGAGAATCAAGCTCAAGGGTAAGTAATTGGAATCGGAATAGAATACCACGAATATTGACCTGCGATAGATTGGGCACGGGCCTGCGTTCGAAGAGACCCGTTGCGGTTCCCGTATCATGGACATCGGGCAAAGGACGAAGCTTGCTGCCCAGTTTAAACGAGGTGCTGTGGCAGAGCTTTCTGAGTACAAATGAGAGGAACACCCACGACAAAAAAGATTCCTCCCGAGTGAAAACGTACGCGGTTACTTAGAACCTTGGAGTGAGTGGATGGATGAAAGAAGGTAATTCAACTCACGATACAATTCGAACCCGATCAAAGACCAGGCAGGTGAATGTTGCAGTTAGGTCGCGGTGAGCTGTGCAAGCTGAGTCAATGTCGCGAAGGAATGAGTTGATGAATTTCATGAAGGAAGGGAAGAAAGACTCGCCGAATATACAGTGAGTGCTGGAACCTGTCGGTGCCGTTGCGATTGAAGGCAAGAATGATTATCCAAATAGATGAAGTGAATGTCAGTTTGGCGTTGAGTTCAGCCCGAGATATAACGGACCTCGACTCTCGACTCTCGAGTTGTTCTGGCGGTTTGGATGTCAACGCAATGTTCAAATCAACGTACACCGATAACTTCGAAGTGACCTCTGTCGCCGAGATGCCCGCGATGCATGCGCCTAGATGTTGATAAGTTTAAACCCACCACGGACACGCTAACCTTTGGACTCCCTTATTGGGCTCCAGCAAGGAGTAACTGAGTCGAGTAGACGTGAAAATCGCGGAGCTGATGTTTCGCGTTGCGCGAAAGATAGATCCTGCGAGGGGAGAGGAAGACGCGGGGGAGTGTGCGACCGGCTTCTCATCCTTCAGCGCGGATTGATGCAGACTTATGCACCGAGGCCGCTTCATAGCCTTGCCAGCTGCAGCTGCCAGCGAAAATATATGCGGCAAGGAGAAACGTGCGCGGCACGGCCGCACCGTGAAGATCGCCCATACGCGTCCGCAAAGAAAACAAGGAGAGTGGTCTCCACCGACTCCAGTACGTGGGCAAGAGGTGAATGGATGGAAAAGAGGAAAAGGCGGGAAAAAACACGAGCGAGAAAATGTGGGAGGAATCAAGGCGCCGGAAATCGAAAAAATCCATCAACGGGGAAGGCTCGAAATGGGGAGTCGAAGGCAAGCAAGTATGCACGAAAGACATCCCGCTGCCAGCTCGCAACTTCCCCGTCGAATCCATGCGCAGCACCGAATCCGAAGGGCCGCCCCAAAAGAAATAAACACAGAACTTGTCTTGTGGGGCCATTGCTGTGCATGGCAGATACGAGGACTTCTTCATTGGCAGTCTATCCTACAAGAAACCACGATAAACTCAGGCAGATTAAATTAAGCCTCAGGAATTGCATGAGTATATGGCCGATTGAGTTTGGATCTCGGTGAATTTCAGTGGTAATTATTATTCCACAGCCAAAGATTGAATTGCAGTTGAAATCGGGTGCAAAATCGAGTTGAAAGGACAAAGGTACACAAACGCACTGAATCAGAACTCAGTATTTCAATAGGAGGTAGTAGATCACCTAGTGGATTGACACCAGTGAGACTGAGACCGCGGAAATCCCCACAGACAACGGGTTGAACATGATTTGTCGTCCGCCTCGTCCGCCACAACCACCACGCTGTGCAATATATCACTGCAGCTGCACCTGCTTCTTCGTCGTGCGACTTCGCCAAGGCCACTTTCTCTGTGAATACCTTCAAGGCATGCTCTTCACCCTGGCGCGCAAGTAACAACTCGCGCTGCCGAGTCTCTTCTTCCAGGAGCACCGGCGTAACAGTGAGGATGCTGGTGTGTTGAGTGAGGGAAATGGCCTGGGCGAGGGGAGTAAAATCCGCTGGGAGACTTTGCAGCAGATACTGTCAGAGCTTGTAGTCCAACAGCGGGTCGTTACCGCGCTTCAGCTCGCTGGCATATCCAAGAATAAGGTCAAGATAAGCCTGGAGGGGTCCGCTCTCAACACCCCCCGTACTTGAGTGTCGTGATCTTGTTCTGAATCGCGATCATGCATTCCTTGCCGCTGATAAATTGTGCGCAGATTCGACCACATTTCTGCGGCGGTGGTGGCGTCCCAAATATACACCACCTGGTCGTCCCCCACCATCTCGATGATGCGTCGTTTGGTCTTCTCATCGCCTTTGAGCCAAGCTGTGTATGCAGGATTCGGAGCCTCCACGTCGACCGTACCTGTGGCCGGAGCAACCGCAGTTTGTTGGACAGTGATGGTCGGAAAAACCCATGGCCCTGTGATGTACTTCCACAGCTCTTCATCCTCGAATTTCGATTGAGCTTTGAACGACCAGGTATCCCAGTTTTTTCCGTCTAGTAAATTAAAAAGGTAGCGCGTAGAAACGTGCCGGGGCCCATAACCTGTTGTAGGTCAAGAGTTCAGGGTCACGCTAGACCGTTCTATTCAGACTTTATCTATTGGGAAATACCATACTACGCACCTAGACCGTTCTCTTCAGACTGAAGAGAACGGTCGTCGGCATCTACAACATACACTACCCCCGTGAACCAAACACCGCGTCGGTGTCCCCATCGGGACATGACTGGACGCGAGGTCTAAACTACAACAGAACGGCATCGAATAGCGCACGGTGGTGGCAAGAGGAAACAAGCGTACGGCATTGGTGGCTATGTTGATCGCGGATCAACCGCTCTTGTCTCCCGCCCTCACCATCCCTTTTCGAAACTGCCCGTCCTCCGCGCGTATCCTATTAACACGGTTATCTACTGACTACTCACAACGTTTCCATGTAGACTGCCTTCTCTGCGGCTCTCCGGGCTTCAGAATGGACGATATTACTCGTGCTTGGAATTAAAACGCAAAATGCTCCTCTCACCTGCTTGAATTCGCCGCCATGTTCGACTCCACGGGCAGATCCTCTTTCCACAACGAGTTATCTGAGCGATCTCCATACCTTCAGCCTGACTCCGAAGGTGGAATGGGACTTTGACCTGTGACTCCTCTATATCTGGCTGGATTCTCACAATGGGGTGCTGAGTAAATACTTGCCGCTATGCCAACGCTGAAACTCTCACAAGACTCGGCCAGTCTTGTCCCCCGTCTGGCGCCTGCGGGACACATCTACACGAATTCTTGGTGAAATATAATGACCGAAAGAACCCGGACACGCACCCGTGTGCCCCAGGTGAAGTCCGTCCTCTCAAGAGATGTTTTCTCCAGCCACATCCCACCAAAGAGTTTTCGACCTCATCGCGGGATCCTAAATGCCCCCCTCCATTTTTTGGGACGTTTTCCCACAGGTTCAAAACGAAGGCCTGCACAGAGATTTCATATTTGTTAATAGATCCGCGCTAACTTCGTACTTCACAGCAGTCCGCGAGCTCAACGCACCCAGCCCGAATCGAACTGGAAGTCTGCTAGAAACCCCTTGCCATGCTTCCAATTGACCGCAGATGCGGGCCGTGTGCTCCAGGTGCGGTCTTTGCTTGCCCCGTTCTCGTTTTGTGTGCAATTAACGCGGTTCGGAGTTACAGATGAGATTCGGGCCCGACATCCCACCTGCCACTTTCGTCCAATCGGATGCAGGCCGTGTGCTCCAGGTGAACAATCTTTCCTTGCCCCGTCCTCGTTTTGTGTGCCAAAGTAACGCGGTTCGGAGTTACAGATGAGTTTCGGGGCCGATATCCCACCTGCCACTTTCGTCCTCCTCCTGTCTCCCTCCGGTAGTTCGATGCAGCGATTCCCCGCGCATGTCGAAACACAACAGAATTCAAATAGAGCCAAAAACCTTCCACGAAATTGCCAACGCAGGTAGCCCGAGTCGAACGGGAAGGCTGCCCGGATTCAGACGTAGTCCTACGTACTATCATGCACAGAGGCACGCCGTGTGCTCCACGTGCGATCTTTAACTTGCCCTGTTCCCCGTTTGGTATTGGAAATTAACAAGTCCCGGGTATGACGTACAACCTGACAATTTTTCCGCTTGGTGAGTTTTCCGTGTCTTCCTCCGGTAATTCGATGTAGTGATTCGGCGCGCAGTCGAAATGCCCTGTTATCGTACTTTCAGTCCCGGCACATCACAAACACTCAATGCACATCGGTCGCTTACCCATTGCGTCTTGCGACACCCAATCCGGTTACGGCGTTGATCCCTAGGAACACATAGGGTGGGCGAGATAGGGGTGACTTTAAATTGGGTCCGTGCACGTGGCGTGCAAAAATTTGACCCTTTCGATTCAAGGAGCATGTCCACCGCTGGATGTCGCAAGGCACGAAAACGAATGCACAAGCATCCGCCCGGTGTACGGTATGATATCACAAAACTCGCTGTATAGCTTCGTGGTCAGGGAATTCAAGCGTCAAGGACTGAGATAGGTCAGAAATGTTTAAATCCACCGTCGAGAAGTCCTCTCACCTTTGGACCGTAAAATACAGGTTCCCGGCTGTTTCTTAACGGGACCGCGCCGGAATACACTTCCTTCCTTCCTTCCAAACCCGTTTCCGTAACTGTATGGGCACAACCCGTATGTTACTATGTACCGTAACCGTACGGGTGTAACGGTACGGGTATCAATCTCCATACAGTGTTCTCGGACCCCTATACGCTTTAGATTTCTACTCCTGAAATTTTGAAATGAACAAGTCGACAGGCCCGCTTCGCGGCCCTTTCATCTCGTGATTAGTATACGGCAGTCCGCCACCGGAGATAAAGTTTAATTTGCACCCTCCCAAAAGGGCAAGAAAAAACAGCTTATAAAGAGTTTCATGCCATAACACAAGCCTTTCCCTTTCTTCCCTTCACCGTCTGCTTCCTCGCACCAACCTGACAAGTATGGGTGCAACGGATATTGAATTTGGGTCTGGGATCGCTTTGTTCTTTGTCTCCAGCCATGCTAACTCCTTAAATAGCTGTACTCTGCTCGGGACATGGTTTTCATCGCTGTTCACCGGGGTGGCTTTTTCGCAGGCAACAACATTTCTGGCTTCTCAGAGTTTCTTTCTTATTTTAATTCCAGGCCTACCACTACTTTCACCAGTCCCCGAACGACGGACGGCTTAGGAAGGGTCTAGTGGCCATACTTATCATTCTCTGCTGCGCTGCGTGGATTGGTGAATATGCTGAAATTTACTTTGTATGCATGTCATTTGTTCAATGTCACCCTCCTGACCTCTGCTTCGATAGCCCACCGTCGCCCACTGGGGTCAGTCTCATTTTCTCTCTCGTGAAAGGATTGTTTTGGTTGACTCTGGTACTCAGGTGATTTTGCATCGCTCGCGACAGAAGTGCGTCTCAGTCTTATTTACAAACGATACCTGTTTTCATCGCGTATGGTCGATTTTAGTCCTGGGCTGTACGTCTTGTCCAATCTCGCTCGGCCTTTGCTCATTTACTCATTTTATGTGCTAACAGACCCCATTCTACACCATTTCCAGTGCCACAGCTGGAGTGATCGTCAACGCATATCTGATTTATCGTTTCTACGACGTGTAAGTTCGACTAACTTTGTTACTTTTCAGTCGTTACATTGGATATTGGCAGATCCAAAAACATCATTCTAGCATTGCTGCTAGGTCTACTCAATCTATTTTCAGCAAGTGACGCCTGATCATCCCACCGTTGCAAGGCTGACTGGTCCTATCGTTAGTTCGTAATGGCCTTCCTTCCCCTTTTCATGTACGCCGGTGTTGGACAGACAAGAACCTTGGAAGATGTAAGAAGCTGCCGCCGTTTTTTTTTTGAATCCTTTAGCATTAACACTTTGGTATACAGGACCAGAACGTTGTCCCTTTAACAATTGTTTGGACTGTAGCCTGCGCCATATGCGGTGGGTTATATTTTCTCCTCTCCCGCGACCAGTACTGAGCATCATCTAGATGTCGCGATCGCGATTTCGCTTGTATGGACACTTCGAGGAATGAAGACCACATTCAAAGATACTGATCGGTGAGCGGAAGTGAGTCTGGATTGCACCAGAACTTACTTGTCTCAATCTCAAGACTCCTTTCTCGTGTCACCGTAATTTCCGTTCGGAACGGCTGTGCTACCGGTCTTGTCTCGACCGGAGCCATGATCAGCACGATAATCTCCCCGTACAGCACGAGTGCGTCCAACTTCGTAAACACTTCATGACTTTTATAATCTAAAATTGAACCACCTTCATAGTTGCCGAAATATTCCTCTATATGCTCGCCCCGCTCTATCTCATGTCCTTGCTTTCGAATTTGAACCTAGATGGATCCGGTAAATCTGGGAGTCAGACATGGTATTCCAGCCGGAAGAACACCTTGGCAGGAAACGCCAACATTGTCATCGACGGAATCCGTGCGTACAGCTCACGCGAAAGAACTCTCGCACTAACGGCTTTAATAATACAGATGTCCAACATACTACCCTCACCATCGGCGACCGTCCGGCGTCCGAGATTGAGATGGCTGCGAGAAAGGGACAGGACGATGGGAGTGTGCAGCAGAAGCAAGAGCCCAGTGTGAATGGTTTCCGCTCGCAACAAATCCACTTTGGTTCCAATCCCGTCTGAGACAGGTCTGTCCTAGACAGACACTACAAAAAATTTGAATTTGCTGTACTGTACTATTTCGCTCCGGCTTGTAGCCTGCTAGTTAGTTTAATACAATAGTTAGTTCTCTAATTACAGTGTTCAACATGGAAAAGAGGAAGCGCCCGGAGAGGCAACTAGAGAGTTGTTCATTCCTGCGCGGCGAAGTTCAGATCAGCTCTCTCATAAGGCTCGCAGGTCTGATCAGTTCGGCCAGGCCTGATACAATTAGCTACTTTTTTGAGCCTTGTCAGGGGTCGTAAACCTGATGGCCTGACGCAGCCCATTATGACTGGGACGAATTGTCACTGGCAGGGTTAAACGAAGGTCGAACAATGCAATAACCGGGTCCATTGAGAAGGTTTAAATTTTTAGATGGGTTCAACAATCTGCCACAATATCGCGAAGAGTTCTCGTCTATCGAGTGAAGCGTCGAGTTAATGAGATTCAGCAGCACGGCCCGCCCGCTCCGCTGCCCGGATCATTAACGTAACGCCGAACTTGCCTCTCGACCACGACGACGACTAAAGGACACACTCAACGGACGCCGCCCTAATGCACGCCTAGTCATGCTATCTTAGTGGCGCCACGTACTGATGCCAACCTCATCTTCTGCTGCGAGCAGCGACACTAGTACTGAGGTGATGTCAATGTCACCAAGTCGTTTTCTCCTCCTGACAACGACACCATACCCCCGGAGGGGCTCACCGAGGCCGCCAATCTGTACGCGCGATTCAGCGCGCTCACCTGAAACGATTGACGGATGCGTCGTCGAACTCTGCGGCTTTTTGGAAAGTGTATAGAGGCATGGCGGATTCAAAGCCAAGGCCACCGGCAGTTCTTCTCTCTGATCTGGCGGCGTGTTTTGAGAAACGTATGAACGCGCCGGACCCACCTCGTCCCGAATTTAATACGGAGTACAAGCGCGTCGTGGAGCAGCGGGCTGAAAGCATTCCCAATCCCTCGGTGGAGGCGGGGGACCCTTTGCTGGATGACCGGCTGTCTGAAGAGGATCTTGCGTGGGCTAAGGATCATCTCAGAAGTCACTACAACACAAGTGTAGGACTCGACAAGGCGTCATATCGGGAAGTCGCGGAGATTGAGAACGACAAACTCTGTACACTGATCAATGAGTGCATAGATCGCAACGACGCACCTTCGGTGTGGCTTACAACTCTGATCGCGGCTATTGGCAAAAAGGACAAACCTCTCTCTGACGCGAACAGCTATCGTACAATTGGGCTGGAAAGCTGTTTCCTCAAACTGATATGTCTCCTGATTCACCGAAGGATATATATGTGGGCAGAGAAGCACGGGATTATCCCGCCCTCCCAAAATGGCTTTCGAGAGGGGTACAGAACCAATAACAACGGGTTTATCCTGCGCTGTATGATTGAGCGTGCCCGTGCCGAGGGACGCACGCTCTGGGTGGCTTTTATGGACATCACCAATGCTTTTCCGTCCACTAATCGTGACTTGCTGTGGGTGAAACTTTACGAGATGGGGGTGAAAGGGAAGCTGTTTGACTGGATGCGCATGTTGTATGGGCGGATGGAGTATGTTGTGACGAAGGATGGGACTCACTCAAATCCGTTCACGTCAGACATCGGCGTTTTGACCGGAGATCCGGCGTCACCGACGTTCTGGGACATCAGGAAAAACCAAAATGCTATGATAGAACACGGCCTTTTCTGAGGGTCTCTGATGGTCTATGAAGGTCTCTGAGTCCACCACCCCTTTTATGGATGTCTATCAGGGTCTATGAGTCACTCTGGGTTTCCGTCTCACAGCTTCAATGTTTATGAAACTCTATAGTTTACCAGTCCTCATGTAAGTAAATTCGCAATCCAATTTAATATCAAAGTAGTGGCTGTTCGATGGCCTGTGCTACATTTTCTGCTCTGAGGTCCGACTTGTAAATGAGAAATTCTATCAGCGAGAAGTCAAAAGAACTATCTGCGTGAGACAGAATGAGTGGTCACGGAATACTTACACCGAGCACCTCAAAAACGATAACGAAATGTCGTGCCTCAATGGATATTGAATTTGAATGAGGTGTAGAATAAACTTCCATATTGCCCAGAACAGTTCCCTAGGCGAAATGGGAGGGGAATATCAATACTGTTTCATTTTAACAGGGAATTTCGTATTTACTGACGAGCCGTGAGCGCGTATTGTTGTCTCAGGACCTGTGAAATCTCGTTCATACTCAACATCTTAGGAATGTTGTTCAATAGTTCATTTAAAATTTTGGGTCACGTAGCAGAGCACTTTTGACAATCAAATGATTGCGCGCGCAAAGGATTGAACACGCGCCAATCATGTCACGTGTGCGCGAAAGTGGTTCGGTTTGATGGGGCGCAAACAAAGGTAAGCCTCGTCTCCCTTCTCTTCCGCCCTCTCCTGCCCTCTCCCTGCTCTCTCGACCCCCGCCGTTGGCCTCTTCTCCAACCCCAGTTCGCTCTTCGCCCGTTGCCGGTTGGTTGGTGGCTTGATGACTCCGCCGCGCTTCCATCGCTGGCTCGCTGGCTCGCAAGAGGTGCGTTTTTCCTCCCTGTAAATTTTGAGTGGGCGTCGAGTGGCACGAGCTGGTTCTTCTTCATCCTTCTATGTCCTTTTGGATGTCTTCCCCTGCTTCTTCTCTGCAACTTTCTCCAGCTACCTTACCCATTCTTGTGCTTAGGGACTTGAATCAAGCTGTCGGGGACTGCGGTGCAGCCAGTCCATCACGGTCCAAGGTCGAATTTCCGCGAACGCACGCACCGCTCCACCCGCCACTCCACGCATCATGCAAGATGACGCTGCTCCCCTTAGGATACACCGCCTCACCCGCCGCAAGTCGATGAAAAACGGGCCGCTCTTCAGTAATGAGCTGAAAGCGCGGTCGACTGGAGACCCGTACCCCGCTATTAGTTCGCCAACTTTGTCCAGCCCTGTCGTTAGCACTACCTCAAGCCCTCAAGCACCCCCTTGGTCAATGCTTACCGTCGTCAAGATCCTCGGAGCCTGTCGCCCTCAGGATGTCAAGTCCATTCTCGATGTCAAACGTCCAATGGCGCCGCCAGCAAGACTCATATATCATCTCAATCACCGCAAGTTGTGGGATCGTCAAGACATGACCCCGCCGCTCCCGCTACCTCCAATCCTCGGGACTTCAAGCTTCAAGAACGAAGACAGACTCGATGGTGCAATTTGGTTTACCTCCGTCGTCATCAAGTAACAACCTTCTCCGTGTCAAGTCGTCGATGGCTTCCTTCCCATTAAGATTAAATTGACGCAACCCCTGCTTCTGCGCTAGCTTCGTCTGTCCGTCCTTGGACGCTCCTCCCATCACATATCTGTATTCTATAGAGTACGCCGCAATATATATGTTTTTTGCCATTCTTGCATGTGTTTTTGGGTCATTACCAGGGAGGGAAAATCGAAAAATCTCATAGAAGACAGGGCAGTTTCATAGAAACCTGGGATCTATGGGTGTCTATGGGTGTCTATGGAGTTGACCCCCCCCCCCTCCCACCTTGCTATCATACTAATAGAAGCCGGTTGTCTATGGCGTCTATGACGTCTATGTGGGTCTATGTGGCTATTTTGGTTTTTCCTGATGGACCTATTCTTCGCCGACTTCAAACTTCATCCTGACCCCGACGACGTTCTGCTTCTAAATATTGCCATGTCTCATCTGGAACACGCAGATGACATGGCGATTGTGTCGTACAGTTCTGAGGGGTTGCGACACCACTTAAAGACTTTTGAACGCTGGTGCGGCAACAATTTCCTGCAAGCAAACGCGTCGAAATCTTGGATTATGGTCTTTGGTGCTTTCCCTAGGCCTCTGCCGTCTTTTACCCTCTATGGCCTCATGATTCAGTACACAGACTGCTTTTGCTACGTTGGTCTCACTTTTCAATCTACATCGTCGAATATCTTTTCTTCTCACTATGCTCACAAGGCCACCGTTGCGCGCAGGACAGGTTTCACAGTGTTAGGTGTTGAATCCTACATTGGTAATCTTCCTCCCAAAGAGGGCCGAATACTATACATGGCGTGCGTCGATCCTCATCTCGTGAGCGGCGCGGATGTTGTCATTGACAGCAATCCAAAGTTGGTTGAGTCTCTGGAGAAGGTCCAGACGGCCTTCTTACGCCGGTTACTAGGCCTGGGCGCATACTCCATGCGCGCGCCTCTGTTCACTGAACTCGGTTTAATCCCGTTGTCCTACCGGCGCATAATTCTTGCCTTGCGATATGTGGGCTATCTGGTGGATCCTAAAACTAGTCCGTATGCACGCGCGGCTCTGGAAGACTCGTACAATCTTTATTTGAATAGTCATCAAGGATACTGGATGGATCTAGCTCTCGTAATGAGCAAGTTGCGATACCCCGTGGCTCTCCCTGGACTGATAGGTCTCACTCCGGAATTATGCGCAGATTTGGCGAAGGAAGTGCACAAGTCAGCTCTCAAGCACTTGGACGGCGAGGTGCAGGCTTCAACTCGATTGTATCTGTTGCATGATCGCCTGGAACCCTTGAAGGACGAGGCTCCGCAGAAAATCACTTTGATCCTGCGGCACTATCTCGAGCTGGTAACGAACCCCAATCATCGAAAGGCTATCACCCGATTACTGGTCAGTCAGCACCCGTTGGCAATCGAGCGGATGAGGTACAAGTCACGCTACCATCGGGTGGAAGTTCCACGCGACTTACGTGTGTGCCGGTTTGGCTGCAGAGAAATTGAGTCAGTGGAACATGCACTGTTTTTCTGCAAAAAAAAGACGGAGCTCGTGGAATGCCGACGAGGGTTTGTGAATGCCATGCAAGGGTTCGATCCGACCGTTCTCACAGTGGCTCCATGGAATGCGACGCGTGTTCTGCGTGGACTTATCTTCCGGAGGGATACAGTTTGTCAGGTCGCCAAATATGCTTACAAGGTGTTCGCAATTTTCAACGGGGAGGTTATGGTTTGGCCGAGGGGATATTAGATTGGAGGTCAGTGTTTTTCTAAGCTGCAATTCAGAAACCCGAGATCTACGGCCTCGCCGAGAGAGGTTAGCTCGTCGAGGGTGACTGGGGTGTGGCGTAGCACAGTGTACTCTACGGGGCCGGTATACTGCATGTTACAACTCGGAATGTTCCGAAATGGGACCATAGCGAGCTAATATATTATCCTGAGTCTTATCCATTGTCCACGGTGCATGTTCGGTGTGTGGTATCATTATGGAGAAATCTAATGTTTGTGGGTTGAAACAATGCAATTTTTCTATAGATTTATGCGGATACACAGATATTGAATATGTTCAGAAATTTACATGGCCTTCGCAGCCACTCGGCGCAGACCCAGCTTCCCCGTCTCCAACTGAACCGAGAAACCGTTCAGGACCTCACTCTGGAAGTTGCCCTCCCAGTCGTAGATACCCTCGACAGCTTTCCGGGCGTTGACGCGCAGGAGGACCTGTTTGGCCTCCTCATCCGAGCCAGCGATTGCGGCGACCTCGGCGGTGCTCTTGATGGCACCATCGGGCGCAATCAGGGAAGCGTCAACACGCTCGGCGACGGCGGACGCCATCTCGGGTGTGGTCGGTCCCAGTGCGTGCTCACAGAAGTCCATCGTCGCTTGGACGGTCGCTTCCGTGACGCCCGCATTGACGGTGTCAGCGGTACCCTGGATGATAGGCTGCAAAATTTATTCAGCGGAGAGTATGGGAACGAGAAGGCAAAAGACTCACGCGCAGGAAGTCGAATGCGCGGTCAAAGTTGTCCTCGTCGACGTCGGCAAGCACGGGTGCGGCTTGTGAGTTAATTTGACGGTAGATGCTGAGCACGACGACCAGGAAGCGAGTGTACGAGGTGCCGACTTTTTCGTTGTGGAAGGTGATCGCCTCCTCCTCGGTGACCTGTCCGCGAATCGACGCGGCGATGGTGGTTGCGGCGGACAGACCGCCGGCAAAGGCAAGGTGGACACCGGAGGAGAAGAAAGGGTCAATCTGAAGGCAAGAAATAGCTAGTCAATACCCAAGACTCGAATATGAACTTGGAGGTCACTCACGAATGCACCAGCGTCCCCTGCGACGCGGTAGCCTGGGCCAGCATAGGCGCTAGCAGAGTAGCTGTAGTCTCCGGCCGACTTAACCTCGCTGAAGATGGTCGCATTGCCCATGAGCTTCAGGGTACCGGGAGCGCGCTGGAGCTCGGTAAGGTAGTGCTCCTTGGCAGCATCCGGGCCCATGAACTTGGACTTTTTGACGCGGCTCAGCTCCTCGTTCAAGACAATACCGACCGAAACCGTGCCGTTGTGGAGGGGGATGAACCATGCCCAGCCGGACTCATCGCTAAAGTCAAAGGTGAGTACAATCAACCCGACTCCACACGGGCAGAAAACATACACGAGGGCCTCGAACCAGGGAGCGTTCTCGCGCTTGGTGCCGGGCATGTAGGTGCCTGCACCCTTCCAGTACGCCCAGAACGCAATGTTCTTCAAGGTGTTGTTGAACTTGCGGTTCTTCATATACTTGGTGCTCATGATTCCGTTCTTGCCGGAACCATCCACAAGCCAGTTGAATTCTGAATTCCAGCTTGCGAGTGTGATTCTTGTGCAAAGAAAACGACGTACGGATCTCGCCCGTCTCGCCCTTATCGGATTTCCAGGTTGCCGCAACTGGTCGCTTCTCGTCGCCGGCACGCCCAAACTTGATGCTGGTCACCGCAATGCCCTCGTGGACGGCCGCACCGCTCGAAGCGGCGTGCCTAAGCAGGATTTCGTCGAATTCCGAGCGGACCTGTTCTTTCGTGAGTGAAATGATTATTTCCTCCGATATAGGGACTGACGACGTTCCAGGCGGCCTTGGTCGGGTCAGGGTTAACGAAATCGGTGTACCCCTCCCGCTTGTGTTGGTTCAGCTTGACGGCGGCGCCGACCTGCAACGGGACAATTCAATCAGACACCGCAGAACATTACGCCCACAAGGAGTTGCGCGCACCTTGACGGTGAAGCCGTGATCGAGCACTTTCTGCTCGGCGCCGATGAAACGCATGAACGACCGCGACGAGGGGAGCAGACTCTCGCCGATGTGGTAGCGGGGGAAGTGGTCCTTCTCGAGGAGAGTGACGTTGAAGCCCTCTGCGGAAGAAGGTCAGTGAACAGCTCCTCGATGCGCAATGAGACGATCTCACCCCTAGCAAGTGCGGACGCGGCATAGGAACCCGAGGGACCACCGCCAATGACGAGGATATCTGTGGAGGTAGGCTGAATTCTTGGTCAGTCTCTGTTTCCCTGGCTGATGGCGATTGGCCTACAGGGGACATGTTAATTTTGGAGGAGTGAGACTCAAGAGCGAAGTTGCGACTGCAATGATGGTTTCAGTGAGCAAAACCGGCCTTTATACTTCTGCGATCGTTGTCTACAGCCTATGGCCACACCGCAATCTCGGTAACTTGTATTTCATAGCCGGTCTATCAAAACTCTGGACGCTGCCTAGCCCACAATTCAACCGCACCGCAATCACAGTGCTCCACAGGTCCTGAAATATACTTGTTCACTTTACTTCCCGCGCGTCTAGTGAAAAGCTGCCAAGATAAGAGATTCTCAATTCAAATTTTGGATAGCGCTGGCTAATCGTTTTCCAGATAGCGGCGGAAGCGCACTCAGGTGCCGGAGAAATAGCGGAAATCAGCGCGACCGCTCTCATTTCCAGAAATATGCCCTGCACATAACTGCAGCTTCTTCACGTAACCACCACATCTTTGCAAGGTAATCTCACTTTACACGAATCACAATCTTCCGCCTGTGGAGGTGGCTCCCATAATCGTACAGAATCCCTTGGCCTTCCGTAAATCGTTCTTGCGGCCGCAAGGCCAAACGCGGGGGATGCAACGACCGATGGTACCGGCAAGTCCGAACGATTTTGGAAAGTACCGTCCCGGCTCCTCAACCGTCAATCTCGCCCCCTTCCAAGCCATACTGTTTCCTGGGGGAATGAATGTCGAAATCGATCCGGAATCGGGGTTCAAGGTCCTGTAGGCCTTGGGCAAATTCAAAATTTTGTCTGGTATGAGTACTGTGCTGTGTACTCAGGTACAAAACGCGTTTCCTTGCCTGTCCTAAGCACAGCGCTCGTTGGTAACGATGGTAAGCCTCTGTCTTGCGCATCAGTTATCTGTGATGCCGGATCAAACAACCCTTGCTTCTCACCTTCACGACGTGGCCACGGTTGCTTGCACTCATCCCGGGAAGACTTTGTAGAGCTGCGCTTATCACGACATATTTCTGCGCGTTCTACAAGGATACCTTTAGTGGTTTCGAAGGTCTGCGGCAAGGAGGTTCTGATTTGTCCAGGTGTAAATACCATGTGCGACAGTAAGTAGTATACCAGGCGTTAAAAATTACACCTTGCTGTCTTTGATCTAATTAAATTTCTTTCTTTCCACACTATCTGCCAGGCCTAGCTAGGGTGAAGGAGGACATCGGCATGATGTGACCCGCGCGGCGACTCGGCAACGCTCGTATGCCGAGTTGCCGAACCTGCGCCGCTCGTCACCGTCACGTAATAAATTCAGACCGGTTGAGGCAAATTTGCAGATCTAAAAAGCAAAGAAAAAACGCCTTGGGCGTCGATTCTGGTGCGAGCCTTCAGAGATAAAAGTGATGGAACATCAACATTTAATCTCTCGACATCAACACCGCATTCTGTCAACTTAAGAGCATTGCACTTCACGGAGTAAATTTCAGAGCATTCTATACCTCTTCCTGATCCCGCTGAAGTATTTTTGAGGTATGTTGATCGCTATTGAAGCCTCTTCATAACCCTCGCGACGAGTTGAAGAGAAATGACCGTGCAATGTGCTATCACCGGAATCCTCGGCAAAAAGAGTAAAAAGTGAATAAGTGAAAAGTGAAAAAGTGGGGTCTACTTTGAACTCCCAATTATCCGCGTTCTCTCAACTTCTCTGAGCTGTAGCTGATGGCAGGTACCTAATTGAATTTCGAGATCCACTCCGAGTCACTCGGAGTCGGTGCAAGTCGACTTGGTTCGACTTGGTTCGACTTGGGAGTCGCACGAAGTCACATCCGTGACTCGACTCGACTTAAGTCGACTTGGAAAATCAACTCGGAGCCTTGGAGTCGCGAGTCGCGGCAACATTATCCGGAGATAATTTTCACTCCTGGAGCCACCCAGAAATCTGGAGCGTGGATTGAGGGGAGATTACACACCTCGATTCAACCCTTCGGCAAATCATCGCTCGCTTGAGAACTCAGGCTGCCTCGCCTGGCGAGTCGATCCGGACCTAAATCGCTGATCACAACGGCCGCAAATCTACAACGGCAGACATCCGAGTCAGTGCCCAGCCCCACGTGTTAGTCCGCTCAATTCTACCCTTACGTGGTTCTACTTACTTTGCGATCGAAGGCCTTTACACTTTGCAGGATTCCAATGCTAGTCGAGTGATCTCATCGGGCAGTGGAAAAAAGAAAAAGTTGGGGGGCGAAAATTTATTCCCGCGCACAATATGAGCCGCTCTCTCCTCTACGCAGGGTCTTGCAGTGCTCAAAGGCGGCACTGATGCACAAAATGACATCCAAGCCGATTCTTCATCAAGTGCGGGCGCGCCGCTTTTGAACACGGGCAAACAGTTCTTCCTGCGTAATTGGCTGTGCTCGACAGATGTATACCTGGCGAGGCCTACCTCTTTGAACTTTCGGTCGCCAACAATAGATTTGTACGTTACCCCAACGGGCCATGGCGAGCATACATAAACCGCGACGAGAAAGCACCAGAAAGCCATCGAATCCGATACAACCCCACAGATTCAAAAAAACAACTTTCCTTCATGGCCCCTGTACGTTGCCGCCCGTGCATTCAACTTGGCAGAGTAACTAACCTCTGTGAAGCCCGCGTACTCAGATATCCTTGTTATTGGCGGTGGCCCTGCTGGTGCCTACTCTGCTGCCGTACTTTCCCGGGGTACACAATTTTTGTTTGCTTGGGTTCATTTCGTTGACCTTTGCCACAGAGGGCTTCAATGTCGCTCTCATCGAGAAGGAGCACTTCCCCCGGTATCACATCGGCGAGAGCATGCTGCCCTCCATCCGCCCCTTCTACAACTTCATTGATGCCGAGGAGAAACTCGTCAAGCACGGATTCGCCATCAAGGTTTGAAACGCGCGTACTGCTTCAGTACCGCTTGACTCTAACAATTCTCACCAGGTCGGAGCAGCCGCTAAGTTGAACCAGCGCCAGGCTGAGGGCTGTGAGTACCTTCCGACGGCATCGCCACGTTTCGCTGAACATGCCTTTCAGACACCAACTTCCTTGAGCGTGGTGCCAACGGTTTCTCCTGGAACGTTGTGAGTGTTAAACAATTACTGCTCATTAAATGGGGCACTCATGGAGTTGAAGCTGCGCTCGGAACTCGACGAGCTCCTGCTTAGGCACGCTCAGGAAAGCGGTACCGATGTTCACGAGGGATTCTCTGTCACCGGGATCCAGTTTGACCCCGAGAACGACAAGAAGCCCGTTGCCGCCGAGTGGAAGTCCGAGACCGGCGAGACCGGCGTCACCAAATTCAAGTACCTCGTCGACGGTTCGGGCCGCACCGGTATTATGAGCACCAAATACCTCAAGAACCGCAAGTTCAACCCCGCGTTCAAGAACACCGCATTCTGGGGATACTGGTCCGGCGTTGGGATGTATATGCCCAACACCATCCGCGAGAACGCGCCCTTCTTCGAGGCTTTGTCTGGTTCGCGACTCGCTCACTCTTGATCTCGATTAATCACTCACTCGCTCACCTATGAACAGACGAGTCTGGCTGGGCTTGGTTCATCCCCCTCCACAACGGCACGGTCTCTGTCGGTGTTGTGATGAACGAGGAGGTCAGCCGCATCAAGAAGTCCAAGTACTCCGGTCCCGATGCGGGCGTTGAGCACTACAAGACCCAGCTCGCTCTCGCCCCGGCTGTCGTCGAACTTATCGGCAGCGGCAAGCTCGCCAGCGAGATCAAGACCGCCGCCGACTACAGCTACTCGGCTGACGCATACGCCGGCCCCAACTTCCGCATCGCTGGAGACGCTGGTGCCTTCGTGCGTATTGCATCCCCCTGTCTCCTGGAATCAAAACCCTTTTTTTGCTTTTAGATTGACCCTTTCTTCTCCTCGGGTGTGCATCTCGCCTACGGCGCTGCGACATCTGCTGCCACCACCATCGCTGCGTCCATCCGCGGACACTGCACCGAGGAGGAGGCCGTCAAATTCCACACTGCCTCCGTCCGCGCGGCCTACTCCCGGTACGGGGGACTCTCTCCGCCGGCTAGGTTCTTTACTGACCTTTCACAACAGATTCGTCGTAGTCGTCCTCATGGTCTACCGCCAGCTCCATTCCCAGGACCAGCCCATCCTCGCGGAGATGGAGGCGAAGAACTTTGACGTCTGCCTCAACGACATGCTCATCCCCAGTACGTCGTCCCCCCCTTCCATCCCTCCTTGCATCGTCTAATACCCTACCCAGTTATCCTCGGCGGTGCCGACACCGACCACCAAATGAGCCAGGAGGCCATGACCGAGACCCTTGCATACTGCGAGCGCGCGCTCGGCCCCGACACCGAGAACAAGGACTGGCGCATCAACGCACGCGCGGCGATCGAGGAGATCACTGGCTGGAGGGGGTACTTCGAGGTGCAGAAGAACGACAGCGGGCTCGCTGTCGTTCAGGAGCGCGGGAAGCTGGGTCTGCGCCGCGTCAACGCCATGTAAATTAATTTCACGCTGTACACTAACATCAGATAAAGTTTGGGGTAGAGAGCAAACATACTTTCACTTTCTGACCGGCAGCTTCTTCGGTACACTTCAGCACCTGAAACGTATCGCATAGATCCAGTAACGGATCCAAAATACCACGCACAAAAAGAGCACACCGGCGTGCGGGCCCACATCCTGAATGTTTGACGAGCTTCAGGTATAATTCGGAGAAGGGGAAAACCGAGTCATGGTAACAAGAAGTACATGTGTATCGCCCACATTCTAAATGCTTGACGAATTCTGTGAAGAATGGGGAGATTAGATTAGCGCGCGTCAGACTTTCGGGAGTGAAATACATGCGGCGTGTTGCGAAATTACCTGGAGCTCGAGGTGAGAGGATTTATTGTTCCCGAGAACCCCGAGCTGCAGGTCTGTTCGATAAAGAATGACCGGAGCGGGACCGACACACCACGGACAAAGAGTGGAAAATCAGGAACCGCCGACAGCGACAAAACCACAACGCATCTATAAGAATATAGAAGGACGCACGCACCTAAGCATGCGCTCCCGGATTCCATCTTGTTGTCTCAGGGAGGGGCGCCGGCGCTAAATTTAGCAGCGGAGTGGAGCGATCAGGTTTTAAATGCCAAAACAACTGCGGCGTACGCTGAATCTCCACGTCCACGACCGCGAACACGGCAAGGAAACATTGCCGGGAGAAGACGTTAGGCCCAGCGACAGCTGAGAACGGTTCATTCGGACGCACCATGCTCTGTTTCCTGTTCCTAAATCTTTCTTTCTACTCATCACCTTCCACGCGCGCTCTCCTTGAGATTCCCAGGAGTGGCGAGGAAAGGTAGAATACCCGCGAAATATCACGAGCGCGCACTGGCAGGGCAAGTGGAAGAAGCAGTCAGGTACCCAGGTGGTGAGCTAGTCCCAGTGCAGGTTCTGGAATGCTTTAAAGGAAGTAGTCCAGCGTACAGAGGCGACAGGTGCGCGGCGGAAACGAGAGAAATGCCGTGAGGAACCCAATTGTCGGGTTCCACCGATTTTTTACTGCGTATGCAAAGCCCAACGACGAGACAGATAGTAAGAGCGTCCAGCCCAGGAGCCATGAAGAAACTTCCGAGATCCGAAAGCGCTGAAGACGTTCGCAGAGATTGATTTCCCGACGCGTGGACACGCGCTTTCGAATTAGGCTCGTCCGAATCTGCGGTGGATATTGTGGATATTACGAATTCGATAAGGTCCATTCCCCGGCGTGCTGACTCCAGAGGCTGGCGATTGACGGCTGCGACTGTACGATAACGAACAAGAGACAAAGAATCGGGCAAGTGCGGGAAGACGAAAACAAGGGACAAGGGCCAGGAAAGTCGTTTTGAAGCCAGAGCGTCGTAAATTCCGCAAGGCTGAGTTCATATCTCCGAGACATGAAATTGAAGGTATTTTGGGGGGCCTCCAGGCTAGGCTGAGAGGCTCCAGTTAGTCTCCAGTTTGCGCACTGTGTGAGCTCGACTCGGAGTTCCAGACGACGGCAACAAAAATGAACTCAGATAGGCCTAAATTTGCATAAAAGAGGTTCGTGTATTTTCCAATCTTTTCGCTCACCTCTTGCACGACGAGTTTTGAAGCAACTCGCACGAGGAAAGGAGGGATAGGCGGGGATGAGGGTTTGTTCACGACCGGACCTTGAATCGCAGATCCCTAAAAGGAGAAAAGCCGCAAGGGACGACATCACACGACAAAGAAACGGGCCGAACGAGCCGAGGGATCGACAATCAACACCGCTTGAACACCGCCACACTTTTGCTTCTCACCACCAACCATTAACCTGCTCCCTCCAGCCCTCCGTTGGAATGATTCTGACTGAATCTCGCGCAGGATTCGAGAGCAATTCGTTGAGCCGCCAACGCGCCAACCCCCTGCGCCTTTCCCGCCATCGGCACGTTTCCTCCGTGGCATTGGCACACGGCTTGCACAGGGCGGTACGCTGCTGGACGTCGCACAAACCTTGCTTTGCCACTGCGCATCATCACCAGCGGTTCAATGCCGCGCAGCTTCGAGGGGAGCTTATCAATCACTGCGCTCTATTCGTTCCCTTTTGACACCGTGCTCGCATACCCCCGATTTGGCCGCCCCGATCGCGCCTCACCCCACGCCGCCTACTTCCTCATTCTCTGCTACGCGACCTGTTTCCGTGTGCTTCTGCCATCTCGCTCTGACTTGAGCGCCATCACGGAGGTGACTGGATGGGACGGCATGGTATGGCACTGTAACAAAATATATCCGCCGCATCATTCCCTCGTCCCATAACCACCGTTTCCATTTCTCTGGTTCGTGTCCCCCGTTCTCCGTGGCCATTACCTTCTACGTCTGCCCCGTGGGATTATCGCCCTACCTCGACGATATTAAATTTCGAAGGACTTGCGTCTCCGCAACTTCCTCGCCCGCAGTTGGTTAGGGTCTGCGAGGCGTCATTCTCGTCTCCACGACGGCGCGTCCTCGGGTAAGTTACCCCTACACCGCGTTCTAATTCTCCACCTTCACCCTCAACGCTCTGTACGCGTCGCGATCACGATTTCCTGGCTTTAAACTTGGGTGCGTGATAGCAATTCTTTTATCATCTGTTTCCACGTACTGATTCTCAACACACTCTTCAACCCTGCACCGCTCACCTACCGTTGCGCCGGATTATCGGACATGGCTGGAGAAATTATCCACAAAATCCACTCGGTGCAAGCTTTCGTGGGCGCCTCGAACGAGGCAGATCCTTACATCAACGCTGCTCCATCTCCTTCGCCTTTCCTTCTGGGAAAAAAGTCGTCAAGCAGAGTTGGTTGTATTTCCCCTTTCTTTTCGTTTTGATTGTTTCACTTTGTGTAAATATCGAGCCCGCCCCACAGATATCCGCCTTCAACCTTGACCCACTTCGACGCAATTTGGTCTCAACTCCAAGACTTTCGTTCAACTCCAACAAGTCCAGCCTCGAGGCTTTCGCTTTGAGGTATGTCCTTCCACATTGCCAACGAACACTATTTTCCCCCTTCATCTTGCTTACCGCTGATACTCCCTCGACCCATCTACCGCTCCTACACTTCACACGCTACCTACTCGAGGTATTTCCGCGGCGTACGGAATTCAATACTCGATCCTAGGTCTGTACAGGCCATCGGACCTTGCTTGGCTGGTTCGATGGTCGATAGGTACATATCATGATATCGTTTACTGGTATGGATTCATCCAGCACGCCCTGGATTCGGGCGGCCATGGACTCCGCCGCGTGAATATCATCGTACTTTTGACCTTAGGTCGCTAGCCTTCAATACGCTACTAACCCTCCATTTCTCTAGATTCACACTCATTCAATTCTACGCTCTGTATGGTTTCCAGGTATTGCCCCACTCGTTCGTTGAAATGGCCCCGGAAACCAATTCAAGTACCCACGGTATGTTATGTGAGTTTGTTTTGTTTCCTTCACTCATACAGGATGTTGACTTGACTTTCAGGTCGAAAGCAGATGAACCTGGCCATCCTCGTGCCAAGTTCGTGATTGCACGCCTCATTCTTTTGGTCTTCGATTGCATTCCTTCCCTCGTCGTTCTCTTCGAATAAGACGGCACAGTCCGCCGTCGATCAATCCAGTGTAAGAACTCACCTTCAGCTCATTTAGACAGAGTCCCGTGAGGACAAGTCGAGTCTAGAGGGAACAGTGCGTCCGTCCAATCCTACTCTAGTGTAACCGAAGAGACCTTTTGAGGCGATCTTCTTTTTTTCTGTTTCTATTCGTGACGCTCTTTATTCATCTGCGTGGGGCGTGGGGCTTCTGGCTCTCATATTTTCGGACTGCCGCGAGCACAACCTCACAGCATATCCCTCGCCCTCAATGCAGAGACCCGTCCCGGTATTGGCAAATTGGTTTGCGTTTGCCCTCCAGACGAAGTTCTACACCCACCACAGAACGGGGGAGCGAACTGCGTCCGGAGGGAAGTTCGAAGTCACAGGAGCCCTAGGTCCTTTCAGCCGTTAGGCCCTGTTGACTGCGTGAAATACGATTCTCTGGCTATCCGCACTCGTGC
Source organism: Mycena metata (assembly GCA_029378385.1). Lineage (NCBI taxonomy): Eukaryota > Fungi > Basidiomycota > Agaricomycetes > Agaricales > Mycenaceae > Mycena > Mycena metata. Next base: position 150,827 of record JARKIB010000107.1, on the reverse strand, counting down.
CGAGGATGCCGTACGGGCCGCGGGTGACTTCCAGTCTTGCCGAGACCGCGTCGGCCCGCCTCCAGGGACTCGGCCCGTGCAACAAAATGCCTGTAAAAATTATATAACCAATGGAAGTCAACTGGATGGTACGAACCCGCGCTGCAGTGAGAGTGTACAGTTGAATTGCTCATATGGAATACCATCGGGACAGGTCCCAAGGCTATTCCATACCGCGGATATTCCACGGCACAGAAATGAATTTTAAAAAATGAATTAAAAAAATATTTCTATAGGCACCTATTTGAAGTATAAGGCCATTAGAGAGAGCACTTTGAGGTTACTTTGAGGTCTGAGACCTGTGAATAACTCCCATGTTTCGTTTTCAGTTTCTTCAAGAGGGCAGTCTGCATGAAGAACAGTCTGTGTCCTGATGGCCTCGCACAACTGCCCAAATGGAGAAGGATACATCATGCGAGGACTTCACCTAGCATGGCTGGGTGTAGGCTTTTGAGCAGATGGGTGAGCTCTCAGATTCGCGTTGCGGCCGGCCCAGATTTTGCATATTCTTTTGTTCGATTGTGAGAATTCTGGTCCCTAAAATAGAGAACACGGCTCTTTTGTGTCTCAGGAATCACCATGAGTAGAGTAAGACAGTGGATTTCCTTCAGGGGCAATGGGAAACTAACTTATGGTCTGCCACTGTGCTAAAAATGACCTGTTGTCTCTCAAAATTCCCTTTTTTGGCCGTCCGCAGAATGGAATAATGCCGCCCTCAGCCCATTCCATATTCCAGATGACGGAATGTGGAATATTCCCCTATCCCGTGGTGGGATAGGGCTCAAAGCAATTCCATAGCACGGATATTCCATAGGGGGTGATTCCATATGAGGAACTCGACTGTACTAAGATGGGAGCATGCATTTGAGGGCTGGAATATCGACGAGGTCGGTAATACACATACCCACTGGGTATATTACCATTGAGGAACACACCCTCAACTCGCAACCATGGAACTATATCTCTCGGTCCTTTGTTATTATATAATAACAAGGTATGCTACATATTGTTCACCGGCGGTAGTTTGAGCACATCGTCCGATGCTACACTGCCGGTGAGGATATGTCCCTTCCTTCGGGCTTTCCCCTTCGGACCACACGTTTTGAGGTAATGACACAGAGGTTTAGTCAGAACCACAGGTCCAAGCGGCTTGTAGGAATGAATCGTGAGTTCAACCAGTTCGGCTCAATCGATCATCAATGTTCTCGGCTAAAAATGATTCGATCAGTCGATCTTCGTCACTTCTTCGTCCTGCACCACGATGACCTCTGAGTCTGCCACTTCTCCGGTCACCCAAATTAACGAACAGGCTTGTCCCTCCTCTATTGATCTCCCCAATACCGTCGTTGACGAGAACTAGGCCAAAGAGTCGTTTAAGAAGGGTGATTATAGTGAAGCGGCGAAGCTTTACAAATTGGCCATAGCTGCCGATACATCCCGCTCGTCGGTTTACTTTTGCAATCTTTCTGGGGCGTATCTGAAACTTAAGAGGTGTGTGCCGCATTCTGGGAAACCTCGGGGCTGATATTTCGAAGATTCAAGGACGCAGAGTCCGCTGCCCATACAGCCCTCATCCGGGAGCCAAAATCTATTAAAGCCCGCTATCGCCGAGCAGTGGCGAGGCGAGAGCAGGGTCATAATTTGGAAGCCCTGGTCGACTTGTCAAGCCTGCTAGCTGTCTCTCCGGGCAACGCGCAGGCACTCGCGGTATTCCAGGAAATTTCTGACGAGTTACTACTGGCCGGGGGCACTCGGCGTCTCTGCTTCCACCAGATAATCGATGCTGACTATCCCCCCACATCTGCGCCTCCGGTCGTAGTCACGACATCCCTCCCAATGCCTATTGCACTACCTCCGTCCATCGAAGGTCCAGGCTCCGGATTTATCTCATCGGGCCACCTCTGCATTTGCCAAACCTGTAAATCCGTCAAACGACGGCAGAAAATGAGACAATGTGCTGCGGTGAGCACGTGAGATTTTGGTGCCAATTTATTCCTGAACTTCCCGCAGTGTGGCAATGCAATGTACTGCGATAAAGTCTGTCAGCGCGCGAACTGGTGAGCAGGATCGACTTGAAATTTTCACCATTCTCTTTCTAGCTTGTTTTGACAGGCCCGAGCACAAGAACAAATGCACGCGTTCAGTCGATAACCATCGAACTCTTCAGCTCGCGCGGAAGCTCTTGGATTGCGAATATTTTGCGGACCTTTTCACCATATACTGTGTCCGAAGCGCTGGCTATGCAGAGGGCACGTTCCCAGCTCACCCACCCGCCCGTGTGCTCTCCATAATCGTCGACATGGTTCCCATATCTACGTCCTCGTCCTCCCAGGGAAAGCGCCTCCGGGTGAAGCACCTCACCGCCGTCCCACTAGCCGTCCTAGGAGAGGAGCTCGTGCTTAGCTATAACACAATGTTCGCACAAATGCGAGCTACCTACCCTGACATGCCGCTGGTATGCCTTTGCATTACTGCACACAGTGTGCACGGGCAGGGTGAGGACCCGCGCTTTGACATGGACATGGACGCAGTGACTCCGCAGCTGGCGAGCCCCGACTTCAGGGGGCTGATGCGGAGTGTGTCCTGTAACTCAAATCGCTTGGTCACTCCCGATCTCGACCTTCTTTACTCGTGAGTGCTTGCTCATTGCCGCGCACGACCGAAAGCTCACGGTTACCCAGTTTGATCGAGGAAGAACTTGCGCGAGACGACCACAACTATTATGGAATGCGGGATCTGGAATGATTATCGGGTTTGAGAGGGGTTGTATGGCTAGATCTTTCATGGCGGCGAACAGATCGTGTCGAAGATTGAAGTTTTTGTGTCGATCGAAAGAGAAGTCCTTTGTGTTATAACGGAGCTCGGTCGTTTCCGTTGGATTCCCTCTGACTGCTATGAGGGACGGACTCCGCAGATTATGAGCATGCCTACCGTCGGTTTCAAGTTCATCTGAGCAGATTCCATCCAACACTAAGGTGAAATCAGTTAGGACTTCATCGACGCCACGAAAGTGACGGTCAGATGATTCAGAGTCGCGATGCCACAAAGCATGAAAGGGGTCCGGCACAAAGGTGCGGTTTCTTAGTCTAGGACTACAGGTACACGTTAATTTCAAACCGTCCGATCCAACGCAATGATCTTCTTTTTGTCCCAGCCGTTTGCCGGTGATGGCACAAAACTACGAGGCATTGTCGGCGCGGTTACCCGGGGAAGAGTACCTTAGAATTAGCTCTTTGACCTTCTCCTCCGCTGCATCCGATCGGATTAGCTGCCCCCAATCTGCCTCCCTGACATATTGGCGAATCCCGCGGTGCACTAAACGCAAGTCGGAGTTATTGTAGTTGTGCAACGCCAACTCGATATCTTCGTCTTTCAGCGGCCTGCGGGACTTGATGCCGAGGACCACGAAGAATAGCTCATTCAAGATGAGTGTCAGGTCAACGATATATCCCATGAAGCAACGGAGGACCTCGGGACTGTGGCATAATCAGCCAGACTCAACCGGGGCAAAAAAGGGACCAGTACGTCTTTTGATATATGTTTGCAATGAAATTCGTAAACCACGCAGTGACTCCAATCGCTGCCAGGACTGGATGGCATCAAGATTGGGAGAATTGCTATCAGCACAATAAATTTACCGAAATTGTGGTCGACAGCTTTAACCACTCACAGCAGGGACTTGACTTCGTTTTCATCCGGTGTTACAAGCTGGGCCAGAATCTTCACGGTTTTCCTGAACTCCGCGCCAAGCAGTAACTGAAAGTGATCAAGCTGAGGGTGTGGAATACTCGAACCGACCGCAGACATGCCTCGGCTTGGTCATAGAAGTTCCAACAGTCGACCATTTCCGCGTGAACCGTATCCAGGCATTTCTCAAGCGATGAGCCAGGGAAATTGGTGCTCGAAGCAAGACCTTGCCAGTACCCTGATCGTCGTGAAAATTCAGCCGGGGGTGAAAAGTGAAAAAACAAGTACGCTTCATGCCAACTCTGTGGGTGATCAACATGAGTGACCGAGCCACCGTTGATTGCAGCGGGCGGCCACGTACTCGATAGCAGCCATAATTTTGACTTGAGCACTGGATCTCTGGGCGATTGCGTAGAGAATCCATGTTTCCCCTTCGATCTCTGTCTCGACAAGATCCCGGGTTATCTGAATGAGATTATCCAAAGCTTCGAAATTAGGCTTGGCATGTTGTTTTCCGGAAAGCCCTACGGTGCGGTAGTCAGCGAACTACACTGGTTAGCAAGTAATAATCACCAGAAGTCCGCGCCCACTGGAGCGTTACACTAAATCCGAGTTGATTATTCAGGCGCTTGAGAGGGTCGACACAGTGTTGTTGGAATATACCCTCTGCATATTCGTTGCAGAGCTGTGCTACCCTTTCATCCGGCGTACTATCCGGTATGTTCATTTCCACCGAGGCGAGCAACATATCATACTGCGTAAACACCACGACCACCGGGACTGTTAAACAGTTAGCGAAACGATTAGTTATCGGAGACTTAGATACTTTTCTTTTCGGACGCAATCTTAAGTAGCTCCTCGTCTCCGTGTTCGAGTACGCGACCACCGGCGTAAGGGACCTGTATACATAACCTGAAGAGAGTCAGTCTCACAAGTGGCGGAGGAGTAGACCGCACCAGATAACATGCACTCGGTCCCGGAGAGCGATATCTTGGCCACTGCGTGACTCGAGAAAGGACTTGACCGTGATCAAATTTTCTACGTCTCCAGCTTCGAAGCCCATCGAGTCGTGGAGCACAAATCTCTTGTTTTGAGGAGAGATAATCTCGTAGTTAATATCACTCGTGCCCCGCTTGCTATGTGATACGGACTACCAGAATAGGTGAATGGTCAACGGCATCAGATGAAAAATTCCAACCTTCATATCAACGCCAAAAGTGAAATCGATCAGTGATGATTTTCCAACCCCGGACTAGAATGCTGCCTTTCAAACATACACTCATGTGAAACATGAGGCGCTCACCTTTCCGACTACCAAGACTCGCAATCTATGTGAGTCAACTTCCAACGTGTTCAGGGGGTTACTGATTTCAGCTCACCTGGGGCACACATCGAGGATCTCCGTTGTCAGGCGCGGCAGAGTCTCCTGTCCGGCAGCAGCCTGAGTCGGCGTAATATTAGAATGGACGGAAAAGTGTGACGGGGGGAGGTGGGATCTAGGTTCTTCGGTCGAGCCGTCAGATAATCGACCATGGCCAGAGATGGGCTGATCCAGAGTCGTAAGCGGGGGAGTAGCAGAGTGATCGCTCGATATGTGCCGAAGAGCAGGCGACGGTGAAGGTTGGTGACTCGGATTCAGGAGCAATGGTCCGGAAGCAAGATTCGGAGCGGATTGGGAAGCTTCAGGTTGTGAGGGGGATGGCTTTGAATCCCCTTCAGCCGGGGCAGCAGGTAGAGCCAAAATAGGACTAAGTGTTGAAAGACTGGGGCACAAATCTCTAGGCACAGTAATTAGAGCGTCCCTGAGGCATTAAATAAACTCAATTAACACCGTCAACTTGCATAGGAACCACAGAGAAAGCCGAGAATGAAAATAGGCAAACATTGGGATTGGCTAACTCAGACGGGGATACCACCCATAAAAGTGAGGATATTAGTGTTTAAACAATGTATTACAATGAGAAAAGCATAGGTCGACTTACATCCAGGCTTAAAAGTCCCCGCAGAACTAGCTAGAGGCGGCGCGGCACAACACAGCCACCGCCGCGGCAGTGCCGCGTCAGTGCGCGTAAGTGCCGCGGCCAATCGCGGCACGCGCGGCATTTTCACCCAGCCCAATATAACTGCCCAAGCGTCATCGTCAGAATCCCCGGCACTTGGACGCATGCCGCGTGGGTGGAGAGACAACCTAATCACACAGATCAACGCCAACTTGAAAATCAGGAAGACGGTGGAAAACGATGGGCGGCAAGAGCGAGTAATATACCTGGAAGTGGAAAGTACATTGGCGTACACCAATGTCCGCCAATGGATGTTGGTGGACACTGGTGGTCATCAGGGAATGTTGTTACGCGATGGCCGGCAAGATGGGATGATGTTCGCGGGTGATCTCCATTGGCCCATGTTGATTTACATCCATCTCCATCCACCGACTTCCAACGTTTTCCATTGATTTGCGGCAAAGACTGGTCAAATTTATTCGTGTGACAATTTTGATATTGCATGTACCCTTCCTCACTGAGAAGGCTGCAATTGCCCACATCCTGCCAACTAGTACCGGCTAGGCGGCACAATGGAGGCATAACACTACTTGACAATGATGATGATGCAATTCTATGTCTCCTTTGTGTACTGTGCCTCGCAATGAAAATTAACCCTTCTTAATCTAGCTGCACACACCCAGAATGGAATTCTTTTAGGCTTGATTAAAACACTAGTGAAAGTAACTTCTATTGATAGAAAAATACATCGTAGTCAAAATACTGTGAATCAAGGACATAAAATATACTTCCCAAAGCAAGAGGATTTGACTGCAGCTTTCTGCAATGAGAAGTCAGCTTGAATAAAACATGGAAGAAAGGACTCCTAAACCTTGATGAGTTTATTGCTGAATTCAACAGAATTCTTTTGTTTTGAAATCACACCGTGCAAAAGGGATCATGAAAGGTGAGGTTTCAAAGGGCCTTTGCAACAGGCTTAAACAAAGGGGTTTCAGCAGAATTAAAACTTTGTCAAAGGGAAGTTTTGATTTTGCTGAAACCCCTTTGTTTAAGCCTGTTGCAAAGGCCCTTTGAAACCTCACCTTTCAAGATCCCTTTTGCACAGAATCATTTCAAGATGAATCAATTCTGTTCAATTCGGCAATAAACTTGTCAAGGTTTGGGAGTTCTTTCTTCCATGTTTTATTCAAGCTGACTTCTCATTGCAGAAAGCTGCAGTCAAATCCTCTTGCTTTAGGAAGTCTATTTTACTTCCTTGATTCACCTTATGTTGACTACGATGTATTTTCCTATCAATAGAAGTTACTTTCACTAGTGTTTTAATCAAGCCTAAAAGAATTCCATTCTGGGTGTGGCAAGTTGAGTGCGGCTCAATTGAGTCCCATCAACTGTTTTCGAACTGCCGACACATGCGGCATTAATGAGATGATGCCAGTGTCCACCCGGGGTTTACGGCCTCCGGTTTAGTGGGGTGCCTTTCATCGTGAGCTCGAGCATCATACTGCACATTTTGGATGGAAGATTTAGACTCAATTTTTGCTCGAGCTCGAATATTTTCAGTGGTATTTCACTGTTGCTCGAGCTTCAATGGAGCTCATTGAATACCAGTGACTACCGACGACATCCACTGGATTCCAATGTAGTCCAGTGGACGTCGCATTGACGGCCAGTGATTTCCGATGCCGAACAATGCCGATCATTGCCGTTTCCACCGCCGCGTATATTACTAGCAAGAGCAAGGCATGGGTGCCGCCATCGGCATTGCTCCAACCGAGAGGTTTGCCGTCTTGCCGCAGTCTCGTGCCGCCCGGCAAGTTCGGTCTGACAACGAGACTGAAAATCCAACGACGTTCGAGAAAGAATTTGACATTGATACGCTAGTTCCCGAATATATAACAGGAGCGTAAAGATTCATCATCCTCCAACGCAAAAAAATACAGTTCTCCCTCCTCCAAACTCCCCACCAAAGAAGTCGTGGTCGTTTACGAGTCCTTGACGGAGACCGTCGAGCCCGAGAGCGTGGCCGAGCAGAGCTCAGAGTTCTGGACGAGGTCGATGAGGGTGGCGCCCGAGGGGGTGACGGAGGTGCCGGAGCGGACGGCAGAGCCCGTGAAAGTGGAGGTAGGGAAGCCGGCGAAGGAGACCAAGCTGGAGCCCGACTCGAAGTCCTCCAGAATCCACTCGGCCGAGGTGGCAGACAGGCGGGTGCCACCGCTGACGGTGCCGACGATAGAGGTGCCACGGGTGTTGTTCTCGATGGTGACGGTGCCCGAGGTGGTCGAGGTCATGGTGACGGTGGTGGTGATGCTGTCGCCGGTGTTGACTGTGCGGGTGAAGTATTAGTAGCCAGCCCATCATGAGTGGGAGGAGGGCCTTACCGGTGAGGGAAACGTCGCGGCTGGCAGCGGGCAGCATCTCAGTCCAGGCAACGTTCTCCTGGCGGCCGCCGACGAGCTCGGAGAGGGTACCACCCTGGATAAGGGCGGAGTCGCTGAAGCCATCGATACCGACCCACTGGGAAATGGCGGGGTCCGAGGAGGAGGACTGGCCGGAGCGGAGGCTGATGGTCGGGATGGTCCAAGTGCCGGTAACCGATGTGAAGCCCGTGCCAGTGAGGGCGGCACCGCACCAGTTGGACGACGTGACCGTGGCGGCAGACGCGCGCCCGCTGAGGCGGTTGCGCCTCCGGGCCTCGCTGACCTTAACCATGGCCTGCGACTGGAACCTGGTCAGGGGGCCGGCGGTGAAGGGGACCTCGGTGCCGTTCTGGAACTTCTGGAAGGTCCAGGTGACCTCGGCGTTAGCCAGGGAGGCAGCGAGGATGGCGGTGATGACGGCGGCCTTCATGCTGGACAGGTAGTTGGAAGAGGCGAGAGAGGCTCAAAGAGGCAGGCGATGAAGTATCCGATGGCTTGATCCAGGGATGAGGACCACGGGAGGTCAGAACGCTTATATACTTTTTCTACGCTATCTCAGAATCAGAGCCATCTAAAGCTGACCACTCAGGACTTTTGGATAGCAGAAGTAGCACGCGAACTTGTCGTCGTGAGTGCAAAATCACCCAGAAAGCTGCGATATGAGTCTAAACATAACTCGATGCTTCCTCGGCACCGGGTAAGTATAACTCAGGTGGACGGAATATCAAGAAGAAGCACAGCTGACATGCCGACACATCGCGCAATCATGTTCTCGTGTGATTGATAATTTGTTACTGCGATAGAAATTCCCAACGCTGTGGAGAGTTTCTCCATGGTTGTCCTTTTCACGTCTTGGCCTCGGACTCCCTGGAGTCTGCCATTCAAATATTCCCATAAATAAATAATAGACTCGCATTGAGGGAGTGATGGAGTTTCTGCTTTGAGGACTTCAGGCCTTTGCTTCACGCAGTATTCGGTTCAATCGATGATGAGATTTACACGATGCCCGTGAGGGCGGGTGGTACAAGCTCGTGAGGAATTCCCTACTCTAGCTACTATATATATACTATTTTACCAGTCATTCTGAGTCATAAGTAAATGTTCCATAAGGTTCTTGTGTGTTCCCATATATTCCTGACTATTCTCTGCCATTCTTGATGGTTCCCGCAACATCGCCGAGATACCCGAGGCCTCGGTGATGCGCCCGAGTGCTCTCACGCCAATACTCCCTCTCAATCGGTGCGTATCACCGAATAAATAATTCAACTCCCTCTGTCTTGTTTAGGTCAGATCATTTCAAAGTCGTGTCAGTTCGTTAGTCGTGGTTCACGTCCGAGTTACCTCGGAAGTCTTCTTCATCTCTCACGCCCGATTTCAATCGAGAGTCTTCTTCATCTTATTCACGCCCGGGTTCTTTCGGGAGTCTTCTTCATCACATTCTGCTACTGCTGCTCAACTGTGGGTTTCAAAGGGATACCTCCCTCAAAATGCTGCCGCGTAGTTCGCATTGTTCGTTGCATCGTTCTCGGGGCATTGGTACGCGAGGTGCCCTTCTTTCTGACACTTGTAGCATTTCCTATGTCCTTCTTGACCTCCTCCTCTGGCCCAACACTCGGCCTTGCTGTGGCCAGGCTTCCTGCAATTACTGCATGTGGTTTGACTCATAGCCTGCAAAGCAATGTCGCCGCTGTCGATCAGGCGTCCGCGCCGTCCTTCTTCGTCGAGAAGTGCTCCGGTGATGTCCGAGACCGTATCGAGGTCATCTGTGGTCGCGCACAGGGTCCCGGCAATATTTGACCATTCTGCATGGAGATTAAAGAGCAAGACATCCATGATATCTGTGTCCTCCAACTTTACTCCAATGGCCTTAAGTTTCGTGGCAAACCCTAATATTCCAGAGATGTATTCCTGGATTGGTGCGGTCGGGTCGTGTTGGTAGCCATAAAACTGTCTCTTCAAAGTGATTCTGTTTCCTCTGCTGTTCTTCTCATACACCTTCGATAATGCGTCCCAGGCAGCCGGTCCCGTAGCGGCGTCCTGGATATACTGATACTGGTCGGTGTCAACTGTCAAGCCGATGGCGGTGAGCCCTTCCTCTGATTTGATTTCCCACTTTTCTGCTGCGTCGCGGGTCGAGGGCTTCGAGACCTTTCCATTCACTATGTCCCAGCATCCAGATCTTCGTAATACCATTGTAATGGCAAACTTCCAATCATAGTAGTTGGATCGGGTCAATTTGGGTACGTTGGATAGAAGGCTGTTTGTGTTCGTCGACATTGTATAGTGTGTGATGATAATTGGATGAGGATGATATGGTGGTGAGTGGTTTCGTGTAAATCTACGAGCTTGTGATGGAGTTTCTGCTTTGAGGACTTCAGGCCTTTGCTTCACGCAGTATTCGGTTCAATCGATGATGAGATTTACACGATGCCCGTGAGGGCGGGTGGTACAAGCTCGTGAGGAATTCCCTACTCTAGCTACTATATATATACTATTTTACCAGTCATTCTGAGTCATAAGTAAATGTTCCATAAGGTTCTTGTGTGTTCCCATATATTCCTGACTATTCTCTGCCATTCTTGATGGTTCCCGCAACATCGCCGAGATACCCGAGGCCTCGGTGATGCGCCCGAGTGCTCTCACGCCAATAGGGAGATATTGAACTCGACAGCCCTTCTCAGAGGGCGTTCTCCCGTTCAAGGCTGGCTCAGAAGCGCTGTTCCATTCTCAAGAGTACACCGTGAGCTGGGAGGCCGATACATCACCTGCCCTCTGAACAACAAGACTATACTTCTGAATCGGCGTTTCTCACAAGAAAAAGTGCCATGATATATCCCACGAGGATACTCCAGGTGGGGCGAAGCATGCGGTACGATCAACGATAACAGCTCTTGGTGCTCCATATCGCATGTAGGCTGCATAGCATCTGACGCCCTAGGGAGTGTTGCTGTGGAGTTCTAAGGAACTCATTCCTTGTCATATGCGCGTCCCCACGGTGATTCCCCATCAACTGGAATATTGGTTTATCACATCCCCTGAACATCGTCCTCATCGCGTTTACTCTGACTTGACGGCATTGAAGGTGCTCAGGAATGGATCGTACTGGGAGTAACGACGAGATTTATGGGACTGGGACTCGGCTAAACCTCGCTTAAATCGGCTAACGTCGGCTAAGGTCCCGTTAGTGGGACTCGTTGCCCGGTCGACGCGGAGATGGGATTCGCCTCATCGCGGCCATCACTGAATCAGAATGTGCCGTCAGGACTTGCAATAGGCAGAAAAACATGAATTAAAGCATCCTAAAATCAAGGAAGAGCACCACGCAGTGGGCCCCGCGGCGAGCGACAGGGGGGTCCACGGGGGTCCCCCCCGTGCCTCAATAATTAAAAAACCTCGGATTAAGCTGAAGAAAATTCCTAGAAGGCTACATTTCTCGCATATGCCGTCAAGCGGAAGGAGGGGGGTCTGGGGGGAACACCGTTCCCCCCAGCCTGATGCGCCCAAAACACTGCCTGAAACTTAGTTTTACACCAAAACACTGTGAACCGGCACTAATATGCCGATATTGATGTATTGATCGCGAGTGATCGCGCTCAGATCAATAGTGGGACCCGGTTATTTAGCCGAGTCCCAGTCCCATAACTCTCGTATATACTCTCGTACTGGCGCACTTCCGTCGTGGTTGGCGAACTTGAAGCTTCCCACCTATTGTTTGTTCGGACGTCACGAGGGAAGCAGATTAGGACCGTGCGCCGGCCCGGTGGAGGAAGATTGTTTGCATCTCAAGACGGTGTAAAACGGGTGAAACGGGTGGGCACGGCACTGGTGAATGAAGGTCAATGTTCCGCGCGGCACCGCGCTAGTCTCTTATAAATAGACACAACAACTAAAAACAATGTAAAACGGGTGAAACGGGTGGGCACGGCACTGGTGAATGAAGGTCAATGTTCCGCGCGGCACCGCGCTAGTCTCTTATAAATAGACACAACAACTAAAAACTCGTACCTCGTTTGTTGTAGTCTGTCGATTCCCCTTGACAATTGATCGGAGGGTCCCCTCATCAAAATTCTCAAACTTCAATTGCTCTCCAAGACATGTATTTATTTAACGTGTTTTATCGTTGATTAATGCTTCCTAGGTGGGTTCAAAGAACTTCCTGTCTTGCAGTTTTGTGTCAGAGTTGAGAAGCGCGATGCCGAGCTTTCAGGGGTTGCCCGCTGACCAAACTGAAGATTTCTTCTGGGCATAGTCCACCACCTGGGGGATATTTTGAGGAGGCAGAAGGCAGGTGAATGGAGTTACCAGAGGAATGGCCTCTTAGGTTAAGCTAGTTCATGCCTTGGAGGTACTGAATGGTGACAGGGGAATTTTAAACTCCGCACCAGATCCTGGCAGTATGATATATCATACCTTGTAAGTAGAGATGCGCCGTGATGCATCAGGACCCTCTAGTCAGAGGTCCGATGGATACATCACCCCAGAGATACATGCCCATGGGGTACAGGGCTCGCTAGCACTGAACAGCTGCCAGGCCTGTCATCTGAGGATCAACATCCTGGGCGTCGTCATGATGTACATTCGGCTCACGCGTCCGGATTTAGAGCACAGCGATCAACAGCTCTCGACGCCGTCTGCGACGACGAGCGCAAAACATGCACCAAATATTTCGAAAAAAACATACATTATAGATTTAATGGGTGGTGTACATGAGACCACAAATCTAAGGGAATGTGTACAAATGGGTGCATAAAACGGAAATTACAAAAAGAATAAGCTCCATGTATCATTCCTCTGCGCATGCGTGCCGGACAACATCCGGGCGCGCGGCCCACCCAGTCTATGGCCAGATATGCTAAAGGAAGGGATAAGGCAGTCCAGGGATAGTGAACCGGAAAGCAGCGCGCTATGCAGTCGACGGAACCGACACGCCGAGCTATGAACACGTGCACACGCTCGCAGCTCAGGGTGCACACGGGGGGTCTCCGACGTGTACAGCGCACACGCGACACTGTCGTCCATATCCGCGCTCGTGCTAGCGCGGTACTGGCGCATCCGTATACGGTAGCGCGGCGAACACAGCGCACGTTGGAGCGCTCGTGTATAGCGTATACGTGTGCACACGAGGATAGTGTGTGCGTTTGCATGAGCGCAAGCGCAGGACGTCGATGATGCACCCGCGGTCCCTCTATATAGCTCACCCGCTGTATATGCCAGTTCGGGGAACACAGTACACATGGGGGTGTCGCTGATGTATACTGCACACACGTGCGCACACAAGGATAGCGTCCACGCTGGCGCGCGCGCCAGCGCAGTAGGTCGTCGCTTTGTGTATTCCGGCGGTCCTCGTCAGCGCTCGTGCGTGCATACTCCTTTGAGGGAGATGCCGGTGTCGTTGCAGGCACCAAACTAGCTGCGTAAAGGGGGGGCGCTGTGGATGCAGCTGGCGTAAACGAGGGCGCCGAGGATGCACCACACCCGTGGGTACATCGCACCTCCGCCCTGGCGACTACAGAGTGACCCCTGGGGGAGACGAAGCAGAACAGTTGCACGGGAGGCGACGGGCATGCACGAGTAAGCCTCGAGCGTGCGAGCCCAAAGAGGGGAGAGATACGGGGAGGAGGAGGAAAATCATCGATGAAAGATATCGTGAGACAAGGAGACGTACCACAAGTCACGCAGGCCGGGGCCCTGTACTTCCCCCATCCTCTCCCCTCTATGGATCCGTCCTTTACTACTCCCTGAGGCTACGTTTGAGATGCTGTTTCTGCCTTATGAATCACTTGTTCCGGTGTTTGTGGCTTGATACAGTCCAATAAAGCATTGGTGGCGGTTATACTAGAGGACAAGAGGACTGAGCATCAAACTGGGGTTTGGAACGAGTTTAGAGGCGGGTTTGAGCTCAGAGAGGACACTGCCAAAAGAGACGTCATAGCGGGCGATTGCGCGGTTAATATTGGCTGAAAAGAGGGGCGGATAGTATCCGAGAAGTATAGATTGCGTTTACGGTTGTACTGAGCCAAGGCAGGGCGAAGAGCGTGGCTTGCAACAACCGATGTGGGCCATCATGTGGCGGGAAGACAGAGAGATCACGCTGTGACTTCGTGACAAATGGCCGATAGGGGCTGAATCAAACGGAAGTTTCTTCGTCGTTTGGGCTCCTCCGCTGATTCTGTTTCCATGAGAAGTGTTATACTTGTCCCTAAATTCATCTCCCGCAGAGAGTGTCAAAAAATATTGCCATCAATTATCAGTGATTTCAAAGTTCAACCGCGCCAGGGCTCAGAGCACCTCAACAAGATACTTGGACCATGCAGAACAAGCTAATAGATCACTCCGATTCTTCCCATGTCAAAAGGAACGAAAAATGTTGACAAAAATTATCAGCCACTTTCGAAATTGGCCCCGATGAGGACCCAGGACCTTGAATATCAACGTTCTGGCACTGTAGAGGGGCTGAGGGGGTCGATGCATTACTGAGAATGTCGAAGTTTCTGCAGTGAGATGGTGTGGAAAGTTCTTTTCAGAAAAAGTTTCGGTCTGGTGCCGCATGCCCAATGCCGCCTTTGGCCGGTGTTCGACTCGGTCAATGGTCGAGTACGGTCGTTAACCGGGAAGCGCAACAACACCACGTAGCGCAACATTGCCAAACAAACAGCTTACAAGCACGGCTGGACCGTCCTCGGACCGTATACCCCTGTTTTCGAGGTCGCTGAGCACGATAGGACACATCTAGAGGGTCAAAACATTTACGACGACCCAGAAATACGAGTTTCATTGAGCAAATACGGGGAAAATGGTCAAATTTCAAGGTTTTTCAAGTCCTTTGACACCATCTGGTGGTGCCGCTGGGTTGAAAACTCCTGAGGACGTAGTAGGGCATCGTACCACATGGCATAAAAAATATCTAGCCAAGCAACCCAAGTATAGCTCCATAACGAGCCATGTAAAACTGACGATCTGACAAGCACCAATTGCGGTGATGGCGCCCGAGTGCTAGAAGCCAGAAATCTACAACTCTGAGTGTGTAAAGATGTTTTTGGGGTTTGTGATAATGCTCATGAATTTTCTTGGCTGAAAATATGTACTGTATTGGCCTCAACTATTGACCATAACTTGTTGCGCTTCCACGTTATTTGGCCAAATTTGGCCTCCCGGAAAGATCGACGCCGTATGGGCCCGTCAAGTGCTCAAACCTCGAGAAGTAAATTGGAGGTTGGAATTCAGAACCTTATGAGTCACTTAGCCCTTTGGCACGCGTAATTTGGTCCAGAAATGGACGAGATATAGGCGGCGCCAACTAAATGTTGCGCTTCCCGGTTAGCGACTGTACCAAATTCTCCAAATTGTTTTCAAAACACAGAAACGATGTTAGGATGTGAGCTGATGATCCATGATGCTCAGCAGTGTCCTAGGGTTGTGGATGTGTGATTTTCTTTCCAGATCAAAATAGGGTGATTGGTAGTCTCTCGTAGACAGACGCTATAAAATTTTGCTTGTACCTCGCAATTTGTAGTCTGTTGATTAGAGTGATCCCTTGATCGCTCGCCAGATTATTACCAATCACGAAATTTCTCGGATGTTGAGGTGCGTCCTTCGATGCGTTTCTTGTCGATTTACAGCCTCCCTGACATTCAGTACATCTACCCCAGTGTTCTCTGTAGCGGCATTTAGTTGCCAAGGTTCAAGAACGGAGATGCCGAAATTTGATGCCCAGCATGCCGTCGGCATGCGCCAAACACCGAAATATTTGTTCAAGCTCAAAGGCATAGAATAAAAATATTCTAAAGGTTAAAATCCCTTCATAAGGTAATAGAGTGTACCGATTTGGTTGAATTTTAACTGCTGGAGGATGTAGGGAGCAATGGGAAGGGAGGGGGAAAGTGATTTGTAATCACCCACCAAAAGATTGGTAATAATCTGGCGACCTTGCATCAGTGGCGCGGTTAACTACAGACTAGGTGATTGGGCATTTAGGCCGCCTGCATTGGATTTTTGGATTGCGGAAGCTGAGAACTAAATAAAATGATTTTACCATGCTTCCTTCATGTAAGAAAAATGCAGTTGCGTCGATTGGCGGTGCATTGAGGTAGTCAAATACAACTATCAGCGACTTCGAAAATCGACTATAGCGGATCACCGGAAGCTTTATAAGAAAAGAAAGGCAATATATCGCCATTAGCAGCCAGATTCTTCGTTCTTGACGGCATTACGCTGGTTGAGTGCTACACTGGCTGGGTTGCATTGTCAGGCCGGGCGCAGGCGATGCAAACATTGTATCTGGGTCGTAGAAGGGACTGAGGGAAACAGCGATGACCGGACAGATAAAACCCATGGGTAAGTTTTGATGGGCGCCGCCGCCGGCATACGCCGGATAGAAAAAGAGAGAGCAATTCGTAGGGGATTCCGATGGTAGATACGGCCCCACAAGGGGGAAATTAATGAGGCAGGGGAGCTTTGAGTGAGTGTGTTGTGGTCCCAGGCGGTAATCATCAGATTTGTTTGACGGGGCCGAAATCCGCAATTCCGATTATTTGGGCCGTGTAAGCCTATTTTTGATGCCCAAAGTGGAAAGACGTGGCACGCGGGCCGATTGGGAGCCCAGTAGGACTAGTTTTACACTGAGAAGGATATGCAAGACTAGAAAACCAGCGGCTGGCGCGCGGAAAAATTTGGCCCAAATTTGGAAGCCGAGAAAATGGACGGTATGAGGAGAATTGAGGCAAAAGGGGTGTCAGGAGTGCATAGGTAGAGTGCTCCTAGTTGTTTGCTTTACGGTGCAACCAACCAGGGCGAGGAAGGGAGCTGGGGGGAGCGAGGAATGTGGAAGCGGAAGCGAAGGAAGCGAGCCGGGCCGAGGGCATGCGGTGCTAACAGATGCAAACATGACCAACCCCGCCATCAACCAAACGACCCGCCATCAACCGACAATCCAAGGGCGTGCCATCAACAGAATCACCGCCACACGCATGCGCCCATGACAGCAGATGAGAGCATACCGTATGGATACCGGCTTTAACTCCCGTTATAGGTGTGTCTCTAACATGATATATCAGCCTGAGCTCTAACTAGAGTTCATGATACATCACCCCGCATCTCTTATCAGAGTCTTTTGATATATCATAATAGCATTATGCGCTGAACTCCGACGATTATGTAATAACCGGACCCTCCTTGTATTGATCCCGCGGTAAACTACAGACTAGCACCGCGCCCCGGCACTTGAAGGTATACTTCCTTCACGGGCTAGATGTAAACCTTCACGAGTAACTCATCAGCCGGGGAATTTACCAGTTTGTAATAGTGTCGTGTGCTAGGCTTCACCAGGAGGAACGCACGCCGATGGGTGAAGCGGCGGCCAGATGACAGCGTTCCAAAAACGCTAATATGTTCCCACGGTTCAACTTTGTGCCTCTGACAGTGTCTCGATCCGGCCCAAAATTTCCATCTTATCGAGCATTCTATGTCTTATTGCCCCACTGCTGTAAAATCCAGCGGGATGAAGGACAGATCCCTCGTCGACCTCATCGTCAGTGCTGTTGAAACTCCCCCCAAACGGAGAAATGGCATAGCACTAGGACGGACCCAGTCCTCGGTCGTCGTTGGGCAAATAATTTATTAGCTCCTCTTAAGACCTACCTGGTCTAGACCAAAATTGGTCTTAAGATGTGAAGGTCTTCTCAAGTTTTGCGTCCCGACGTACTTGAGTGCTCACTGCTGGAGAAGTTCCAGCCTGAGCCTAAGGAAGCCAACAGAAGGATAAAGTCCTGTGGATCTATGACTGCATGGAGTTGGAGATACACGAAAGGGTGGCATACGTGGCGGTGCGACACAAAAATGCCACCGGTGATTCGGTAGGGCTGCACGCCGTTCCCGTCGCGCCGGTTCTACGGGATCCGACGACGGGCATGCTGTCCCGTTCCGTGGGCTCTTTGGCTGCGTTTCTGACGGCCGTTCCCGTCAAAAATGGTCGGCGACGGGTCGACGGGTCCTAAAAACGCGCCATAAACTGCCAAATAAGCCGTGTGGACTTTTTGTGAGGCATGTTCTGGACAAAGGTGAGCCTAATACACAATTTAGGGCACATACTTTCTTGGGAGTTTAACTGGCGAAATGACTACCGTCGCATGACGGACCGTTCCCGTTCGGGTCCCGTCAAAACGACGGCCGTGCCCGTCGACGGGACGGCGTGCAGCCCTATGACTCGGTCCGACCGTACGTGGCCGAAAGCGAGAACCCGAACATAGAAAACCGTGTCATCGGTCGGTGATGTGCAGGAACTAGAGAGAATCAGCAAAATAATTCAGGGGTATGTGAGTGGAGGCAAAGTGAAGGAGTGAAGATGGGAGTCGAATGCAAGTCGGTTGTGTTTGGTTCGGCTTGTTGATCCTGTTGTTTCCATTGTGGAAACGTCACCCCTCACACATTCCTTTGTCTTCCAACGACCACCATCCCAACAACTTAGTACTGTCTTCCTCCACCCGCTACAGTGGCAGAGCCAACTCCGGCTCAGAACAGGAGGGAACGGCCAGGCGCCTGAACGACTGACTTCCTTCGCCATTCCGAGAAGCGCGTGCTTCAACTAAACCTTCCGTGCCACCGACGACGAAGGGAATGAAAAGGACGCGGAGGTGTTGGGCAGGAAAGGTGCACAATGCCTTGTTCTCAATCTCTTCCACCGACTTAACCCTCCCCTCAGCTCCGTGCATTGTTTTGTGCACCAACGTCCCGCAGACCATCAGCCGGTGGCAACGGCTGGTGCTGTTGGTGTGATATGTGTGCGTCTTTCTGCATGTGTGTCACAGTACTTAGAGCATCGTTCAGTGACACGTCTGACCGTCGCATCCGAGCTCAGAAGCAATACCACTCTGTATGTCCTCCGTTTCTCCCTCTGTACTCGTGTCGCTGACGTGTGGGCGTGCATAACGTGTGGTAGAATATGTGCCGTGGGGCGTCATCGAGAAAATCGGCCGCTAACCAACCACCCATCTTGCCCATTGCCATTGTGACCCCTGTGCTACTGGAGTACCTGTGAGTCTTTCCCGTTACTTATTAGTGCGGCGTCGCCCCGTATATCCGAATTCAATTGCATTGATCGAACTCAAGTCATTGTGGGGAACTTAAGTCGTTTCGGAGAACTTAAGTGGAAGGATGGACTTGAGTCTCTCAGTGAAACTTAAGTTGGGAATTGAACTTAAGGAGTTCAGCAAGACTTAAGTGGTGGGCCAACTTAAGTTCCAAAGGTAAGGACTTGAGATGTTGAAGCTGTTGCACCCACAAGCATGCGGCCGGGGTGCCGGGGCGTGCCGAAGGCGGAGAAACTTAAGTCATTGGGGACCTTAAGACCTACCCCTCTCAAGACCTGAGTTGGTCTAGACCGGCTAGGTCTTAAGACAAGCTCATCCGATTTCATCGTTGGGACGCGCGGGGTCATGTGAATGGTGCAGGCAGCCTAAGACCAAGAGTTGGGTACATGCAAGGGGACGTCGGGATTAAAATTTCGGATGGAGAAGGCTGAAAAAAACTTTGTAAGGTAAGTTTTGGGAGGGCTATGGGAGGGTGTAAAAATGTTAGTAGAGGCATATAAGGGTCCCAATGAGTAAGAAACCTCACCTTTTGCTTCTCACTCGCCTCAGACGGTGTTGAAATGATAATTTCAACCAAAAAGTGCTTGGTCGGCATTGCCGGCAAGATGCCGGGCTAGGTTCAATTTTTTTTGCAGGTCTAATCAAAGTCTTGTGGCACTTTAGGTAGGTTTAGGGAGAATAATATGTATCTCAGGGATCAAAACCAGGCGGCAGTAGTTGTCTGAGGGAGGTTCAATGGGCGGCGGAAAGTCCGGAGGGACCGGCCCGGCGCCAGGGGTGGGAGACACCTTCCCGATAAGGCAGGGGGAGGGGGGGGGGGAGTCCAACCAAGGCTGAAAAAAGCTTTTCGACCCCCCTTCCGATTTTCGAATCCCGACGTCCCCTTGGGTACATGGAGGTAGATCGAAAAGCGATCGGCTATGCACCGCCACTGATGAAGCCCCTATTCCAGTTTAGCTTTGAGGGTCAAAGTCTCACAAATTCCGACGGCCTTATGTGATTATTCCCTCGTCAAAGAGACCCAAGATAAGAAGACACGGTTTTTTATTATCTGCGCGATTATTTCTTATTCCTGACAACTTGACCCTCTTGCATACCGCCAGAAGGGAAAAGCAAGTCCATGGAATGATGAAAAGAGATGAGACGCCCGTGAAGAGATGAGACGCCCGTGAGCAGAAGTCATTAGAGTTAAAGAATGAGCCTTTGCAGGAATGAGTTAGGGAGAAAACGCACCATGAACTCTGACCACGTCGACTCCTCATCCCAACAGCGGCTAGGGAGCTCCGGCGAGAGCAGTAGGGGTGGCGGCGCCGAAACCACAAAACGCACTTTGCGTGTTATGGGGGCAGACAAGTGGTTGTCTTCTGAGTCAGAATCGATTGTCAACGAGACTTCATCCCACTCCGAGGGCGGAGGGAGGGTCGGAAATTCGCGCGATGCCCTCCGGCGACGAGGAGGTGCACAGGACGGGGTGAAAATTTGGATGTTCCTCATTCGAGTCACAAGGTATTTTTGTGCGTGGAGGTGGTGCGGACGCTGTGTAAGTCTAATCAGGGGAGCACGCAAACGTGAATGCGCGATTGACATACCTGATTCAATAGTTGTGCCCGTATCCTCAGTGGCGAGGGGCGAGCATGCGTAACAGATGTTGACCGGAACTGCGGACGGTGGACCAGACGGGTGTGGGGAGGGGGAGGGGGACGACTCCAGCGTCGAGTCTAGAGAGGATCCCGATAAGTAAACCGCACTCGTTGGCTGCTTTAATGCGGATTTTGTAGGACTCCGAGATTTGTGGGACGGAATAGACGGCTCCGTCATGGATGACACAAATAGCTCAGGTGCAGAGGCCGAGCGAACTCTTTTAAGAAGGAAAGGGGACCGAGGTGGACCGAAGTCGCAACATCGGACAGGGACTTCCAGGGCTGTCGGCCCGAAGTAAAGCTGGTGGTGCAGAGTGAAAAGTACGACATCTTGGATAAGTTTAAGGATTATTCTGCTTTACTGAACGACTGGGGGTTGCTTTTACTGTTCCGCCCCGTGGGCCGCTGATGAGGGTAAAACACCCACTTGTTAGATTCGCCTTCAAAGCTCATTTGAGTACTAGGGTTACACGTCAACGTGTGTAGGTACATACCACACATGACGTGATTGTATTGTTCCCAAGAATCATGGATTCCAGGCCTTCCCCACCGTTGAACTCCCTGTATGAGTCTGTCCGAGGAGATAAGTGCGGGCGGGGACAATTGTTTCAATTTTTTGAGACATCCCGGGTGACTCTGAGGCTCCTATGTGAATCTGACGTACAGCCATGACGGAGAAAAGAACGTTGCCAAGCTGCATGGGATGGGGCAGCGTAAACTGCTGCAAAGTTTGTGATCACGTGTCAGTCGACGCTCACCGATCAAGTTGAAACCCGGCGCGAATGCCCCCAGCACTGCACCAATGGTTCACAAAACTCCGTGCGGCCGAGTGCGTCATGGGTCTTACTTCAGGACCCGGAGGTCAATCATGACCAGGAGTTACTTGAGTCCAACTTCCTTTTCAGTTCTGTTACAACTTACGCCAATGTTCACATATTTATCACTTGTATGCGTGAAGGGGGAAATCAATCACACCTGCGCATGGAGAGTATTGACTTCCCGGGACAAGCCGTATTCCCTGATAAACAACGAGAAACACTTCGACTGTTGAGTTTCGGCTTGGGTTGCCTGCAAGTATAGATTATGACTAACATACTGATGTCTGGGACCCTATTCTCCTAACCTGGCGAGGCAATGGTGAGCGTGTTTGAATTATGGCAGTTGTTTCTCTGCCCCGGTCATTCACTGCATTCAAGGACCTCCTAGGCTCAGCCTGAGTTCAGGGGCCTACATGAACCTATGCTGAGACCCACCTACGTACAGTCTGCGTAGGTGGATGTAGGTCTGTGTAGGTCCACACAGGTCAGTCAAGGTCAGCTAAGGTGAATATAGGTGAATGTAGGTCGATGTAGTGACCTATGCAAGTTACATGTAGGTGAATTTAGGTCTACATAGTGACCTATGCTGAGAGCAGTATACTAGCAGCATATCCAATTACCATCTCCAAAACTCTACTGTACTATTTCGCTTGAGGTTAATGAATGTGTGCGTAGGTGAGCTGTAGCACCTACGCTGACCTATGTCGACCCAGTTCAGATCAGTTAAGGACGCCTACACTGAGCTACGTGCACCTTTATTGATCCCCGTAAAGGTGGACGTAGGTGATCTACGTTGACCTATTATAGCCGACTACGCTAACCTACGTACACCTACGTGCACCTTTATTGACTCAGCATCGGTCCCCCTTGAATACAGTGATTCGGCAGGTCAGTCGTCCGATACCGGAATGCAAGAGTAAATAATTTTTGCGGGAGCGCGCTTCTTTTGTACAGAGCAGGGAGGACGTCGAAGTCGGACCTTGCCGAAACGGGTCCCGAGTCTCACAGGGGGCAAACATAGATGCACTTGTCATAACCGCATCCGACGCGCATGCGCGACATCGTTGACTCGGGGTGCTCTGCATGGCAATGGATTAAAGAGAGGAGCGACAGCCAGTGTTAGAGTGGGGGAATTGCTACCCTTGTAATCAAAGCTAAGCCCTTCAGACTGCCAGGCAAATGACAACTCCCTTGGCGTTACAGTAGCAAATCATACACAGATCCGACCCCAGCAAATTTGACCAAATTCTGCCAAACTCCCCCCGCAAGTCTCCCTGCTAGTAGACTGAGATGGCACACACTTTGAGCACCTGATAAGCACCTTTAACCCCAATGTTAGCCACCGCCAATTATGGTTTTCGTTCACTCAGACTGCCAGGCAAAACTCAGTGGGGGGGTGGGGGGGCTGTTAAGTGAACCTGAGCCCAGGTTCTCGAATACAATAGATAGGTTGAAGTTGTAGCGCACGAAATCCTAGCCCTATCATAGAGTTCTCTACTATCTTACCCCAGAACCCTAGAGTCCTATTGCGGCCTAGGGATCGGCACCCGTAACGTATATGGTTACGCCCGTACAGTTTACGGTACATACGGGTTGTGATTTTGGGCCCATACGGGACGGTTTTGGGAACCCGTAAAGCTGTATTTTGACGGTTTACGGGGTGCCCAGAACACTTGAAACCAACATTATGTGGACTTTCCGACGTGGATTCACCCATTTCTGATCCACCTCAGTGCCTCTTGACACTTAAATTCCCCTAGAGCTATTGGCCAAAAAAGAAGAGGCTTCGATATCCTAGTACTGGTACTTACCGAAAATCCAAAGGAAACCACACTTGGCCCCAGGCACTGTATCATCCTACTAACTGAAAAATTTTGACCATACCTTGCTCCGTTACCCAGTATAGGTCCCCACCTGTCTCGGTAACCCAGACATTCCGGGTGTGATCTCTTATCTTATCTGTAGATCAGCGGAGTTTTAATAAATGATAAGAAAAGATGTGCAGAGATCACACCGGAACGTCTGGGGCATTTCGTCCGTGATACCCTGGGTGCTGTCACCCATCAAATGTCACGCCGCTCTCGATTTCGTGTTGTGTGCACCTCAGAGGACATTGAATGAGTTGGGATTTGGCTGAAGGGGCTGTCCACATGACTATAAACTGGTGGTCATTTTTTCCGATTTTTTTTTGGACAAGTTTCAGTGAATTCAACATCTGCTGTGCGGCGGCCGTGCCCAAAACACCTGATCTTGAGGACCATAAAAGAGGTACCTAAACGGGCCTAAAATTCCGGAAAAAATTGGGAGGCCATGCAGGGATCTAGGAGAATGATCTTCACCAAACTCTGGAGCAATTGGGGAGGGGGAGGGGAAGGGGGAAGATGGTGTGACGCCACCCAGGGCATCACTATACGAAATGCCCCAGACGTTCTAGCGAAGTCACCGTCCATCATTTTCTTATCATTTATGTCAAACAGCCGGAACGAATTCCGAAATAAGATAAAGCGGGCGGAGGTGACTGAGCTAGAATGTCTGGGTCACCGAGACAGGGTCCCCACAGTATTTTGCCTGGGACACACCCACATTGCCACAATCACACCCACCTTGTGCCTCAAAAAACTTGCTTTGCCCCTCAGCTACACATTTAGCCAACAATCTAGATTGATTCACCCTCATGAAATACTGTACCATTACTGTATTTTTTCGTTCAGATCGACAGGGGGGGTGACACGTGACAAGTTCAACCGATTCGACATTTCGACAAGGTTCAGATTTTGGCATGACACCTCGAAAATTTCGACATTTCAACCCAAGATTTCGTCTTTTTGCACTTTTTGGGCAGTTTGGTGACCTACGTAACGGCCTGGAGGTTCGACAGAGGCCTGAGTGACGTGTGACATCGACCAAAATTCGACATCGACAAGGGGGTGCGTGACGCGTGACTGTCGATTTAAACGAAAAAATACAGTACGTTCAAATCGACAGTCACGTGTCACGCACCCCCCTGTCGAAATCGAATTTTGGTAGCTGTCACGCATCACGGACACCGGTGTCGAACAGGTCCAGCGGTTCATCACACCGCCGAAAAATTGCGTGAAACTGCACGAAAAATCCTTAAAATCCCTGCCTCTGGTGAGTGTGTTTTAAACCGGTTCCTGGGCCATTCATACCTGCAACTCTAAAAATTGAGCATGTGGTTGGGTTTCTGGCCTAAAACCAACCTAAATGGCTTGCAAAAAGAACCCAAAATAAAATACCAATGAGGATTCAACACACTGTGCAAATATTTCTGTGCCAACCCAGGAAATTACCTCCAACCGAAGGGTAAAATTTGCGACCTATGTCGAATTTTTTGTCTTGTCACGTACCTTTCGGGGGGCTGTCGAAATGTTGAATTGGTTGAACCGGTCACGCATCACACCCCCTGTCGATTTGAACGTAATGGTACAGTACACCCCCTCCCAGCTATCTGTGTGGTTTATTTGGGCACCCAAATGAACTAACCATATGTGTAGGAACCAATAAATCTCTATTGCAAGTTTCCAGTCCTCAAACACAGATCTTTCTTGTGAGCGCCGTTGCCATTTGCTGCAGGCCGCGACTGAACTTGGTCTTTTCTACTGATCCGCTAATAAATCGCAATTGCAAGTTTCCAGTCATCAAGCACAGATCTTTCTTGGGAGTGCCATTGCCATTGCCACAGGCTGCGACTGAACTTGGTCTTTTCTACTAATCCGCTTGTAGATATTTTCCCTGCTTATCTTCTACACACACAAATTTACTGCTCTTTTTCACCCTCCATCAATCCACATTTCCTCCACATCGTCCGAGGGATTGACGGCATGGCTTTTCCATCTCCAGCCAGAACCGGGAACATTGTATCACGAGTTTATCACCACATCTAGTCAACTACTGACCACCCTTCTGAACCGGTTTCCTTGCCGCATTCAAAGTCGATGAATATGAATGCATTCCAATACGCTCACCTGGAGTGAAAAATGTCCAATCAACCCGAATGATTGGGCCGCTCAGGGTGATTGGATTAAAACACTCGGGCCGAATAAGCCAAAGCGCTCACGGTGAATGTTGGCCCGCCAGGATTGTCCCAAACTCATTTAGGTTGATGCAATTGTTCAATTGGCCTGAGTACGTTGGTAAATTGTTTTGAGTGCATCCATATCCTCCCTACAGTGTTGCTCCCACTGAATTCCTAGGCCTCCGAGTGCACTATTCCTGTCCGGAAAGGCCGGCTCCTCCACGCTTAATAACATATCCGTCTTGGTGGCTAGAGAGAGTCAAATGGAATATATGTTATCTCTGCTTGCCTGTCTCCAAATTTCACCAATGTTCTGTCGGCCTCGAGTACTCATTTGCGGAAGAGTGGCGATCAGTACAACAGAATTCAGACCAACAAAAGATACACTTTGAAACTCAACTATGTATAGAAGTGCGTGGTTTCATACCGGGAGTCGGATGGCTACAATTGCGATATTTGACATACCCTCCCATATCCCTTTTAAAGAGTGTTCATGAGCCAACTCTGAGACAAACCGCCGCTACATGCATTGAGCACAACTGAGTTTCCCGCTCGATCCAAGCAAAAGCCCGTGTCCCCATTGCCTCCATTCTGACTGTTGAGAGCCGTCACCACCAAGGGCAGTTTGCTTTGGGTGATTGCCTGCGAAGTATCGAACCGCGTCCCGCTGTGAGAATTGCCGTTGACATCGACACAGATGTCGGTGGTGACCACCACACCATTGGTAGGTGGGATGGTGATGAACTCGCTGAAGCATTGGTTGTTGCCCACGTTCTGGAACTGGACGACATTGCTGCCCAAGTTGCTCAACGGGTTGACATCCCAGATTTGGGAGAAGCTGACGGTGCCAGCTGGGTTGCAGGTGGAGAGGATCGTGGGACTCGTGGTGGAGTTCCCGGTCGCCGTGATGCAGAGGGTGGAGTCCCCGAGAGGCTGGATGAGGACGTGGGCAGCTGCCGCATCCGTGTCTGGACTGGCACGACGGGGAAGCGCGGAGGCGCCAACGGCGGCAAAGAGCCCAGCAGCAACGACTACCAGCGAAACGGCTTTCATCTGCAAAACTGCTTGAGCCCTGCATCCAACACATCTGAGGGAGTACTTTACCTTTATCTCTGAGTTCTGACTGGTTGAGGCGGACACAGGAGTGTTAGTCTCAATCTGGGGGGCAGACAACCTTGCGCCTCTCCTTTATATAGTTGAGTTCCAATATTACTTACAGGATTTCGTCGAGTCGGATGCCATTAAGTAACATACAGAAGTATCCGCACATCGCGGGCGATTGTGCCTGGACTCCGCCACTTCTGTTGCCGGAGAAGGACTATATGTGGGCCTCTCCGAGGAAGGCGGGATGCCGGGCCGCCCGCGAAATAAATTTGGAACTGGTGTGCGATGGGCTTGCATTAGTATCACCTCATGATTGAGCTGAACTGGAAGAAAAGCAATCCATGGAATTGAATGCGTCCATCGGCTGGACGGACATGCGGAACAACGGCGGAAGTGTGTTATTTTTTTTTTGTTTGAGATGGACATTCTGAAGTCCCAAGCCTCTTGTGCGATATGCTCGGGACCGTCTTCTTCGAAACCGTCCTAAGTTGGCGCGAGGTTGAATTCCGGATGCCAGCCATGTCAGTAGGCTGAATCAGAGTGCATATTCTTCTCCGGACTGGGTGAACTCCGAACCAATGCCGTCTTTCGAATAACGTAGGCTGATTCAGAGTGCATAGTCTTCTCCGGGCTGGGTGAATTCCGACATGTCAGCGTCTTGCGGGGGACGTGCTCTCCCTATTCCGTCTTTGCGTAGTTCCCGGATCGTTCGTTTGGCGAAAGTTCAACTGTAGCAGCGGCTTTTCACGGACTAACTTACATATGGGGATTTTTATTTGTTTGCACCGGACATTTTACGTTACCTTTCCTCTTTATCCCTTACCACCACGTCGAATCTACTTTTGCTGAATATCTCTCGCGCATCCACGTTCCTTTGAGTCTGTTTAAGCTAAGTTTCACATTCTATCTTTCTTAGTTCCTGATCTACGCCTACGTTGATTATTTCCCAGCCCTGACACATATTTTCACCTCAAGCCTCGACAGCCGGCTAGCACGACCTAGACACCACTCTGGTCTACCAGGAGACCTACCCTTTCTTCTACACCGACGGTTAGGCAACCTCCGGCACCGGGCAGCACCGGACCAACAACCTCATGACATGAAGGGTCTCATGATCGGCTATGTTGGGGGAAATTGCTGATAGCGGGAAGGAGCTCTCACGAAGTGGACTTCGTGGTCAGCATTCCTGACGTGCAAACCTTTCTTTGCTTTAAGACCCCCACAATCGAGTCCGCCCTTCAGATTGTACTCAGGCACGCATGGACGCGTTGGAAAAAAGCAGCATTGTGGCAGAGTCCTATACGGAAGCGGTAGCGGCGCCCAAACTCGACCATAAAGGACTTCCCCTCATCCCACAGCCGTCGGATGACCCAGAGGACGTCCGTTAACCATCTTCATTCGTTTCTTCCCGAATGACCTTTTGCTTTGTGAGCAGCCACTCAACTGGAGCCGCGGGCAAAAATATGTCATCGTCTGCATCTCGGCTATTGTCGCGTTCTTCGTATGCCCCAAGAATCTACTTCCCACGTCGTCATCTAACAGTTATCCAGAGCTCGTTCGCGCTCGCATGTCTGAATCCCGCGTACGCACAAGTCGGGTTGGCGCTCGATGTTACCGCCATCCAGGCGTCCTACATCGGTACTTATAACATTTTCATTCCAAGAACAGAAGGCCCACTAAATTATTTGGCAGGTACCTTCTCCATCGCCGCCGCCGGCATCGGGAGCTTCGTCTGGGCGCCCATAAGCAACGTCTACGGCCGCCGCCCTGTCCTCATCGTCTCGCAGGGACTTGCCATCGTCGCAGGGTTCAGCAGCGCCTTTGCGAAATCGTACGCCACGATTATCGTGGGCCGGTTCTTCACCGGCCTCTGCGTCGCGTCGGGGAACGTGGTTACGTTTGCCGTCATTTCAGATGTTTTCTGTTTGCACGAGCGCGGAAAGATGCTCGGGCTGGTGACGGTCGCGCTCATCAACGGGGTGCGTGCGTTTTCGTTCCACGACTTCAGTCTGATATTCACTGTGGTCCAGCCGCATCTCGCGTCCCTACCCGCCGGTTTTATTGCTCAGAACGTGGGCTGGCGTTCGTATTTCCTTCCACATGTCATGCGAAGGGAACTTAAATTATTCTTTACAGGATGGACGATGATCATGCCCTCCATTTTAACCGCAGTCTGCTGGGTTCCGATTATCGTCGGACTCCCAGAGACACTCTACGTGCGCGGCCTGCCACCTGTTGAATCGACTGGAAAATATTACCGCATGCGAATCACCGGCACTAAAGCCCCAGGACGCAAGTTACAGCTCGTTGACTTTGCTCGGCCGTTCCAAATGTAAAGCCAATCCCAATCTTGCTTCCATTGAAATTGATATTCTCTCGCAGGTTGAAGTATTTCCCCGTCGCGGTGCTTGCGCTATTTGCTGGTATGTCGTTGTGTGTTCTTTCACTCCAAACTTATGAATAGTGTCGTAGCTGTCGCGTTCACACTCGGAAGGCAGGTCTATCCTCCTCACTTTCAAGTTCATTCTCACTGAATTCCAACCAGTGTCATGCCCAACCAAACTGTCTCAGCGCTCTTCCGCACTTTCTACAAGTGGGGGTCCGCCCGAACCGGCGTTGCTCTCAGCGTCAGCACCACCATCGGTGGCGTCCTCGGCGAAATTGTCTCCGGCCCCGTCATCGTCAGTATTCCTCTTCCTCTTCCTCCTTCCCATACCCACATAAATTCCTCCTACCCGTCTAACTCGATTTAGGACAAGCTGATGGAACGTACCCGCAAACGCACAGGCCGTGTCCGCCCCGAGGCCCGGTGCGCTTCCCGCGTCCCTGCACGCTTCTATTCTGACAATTAATCAATTGGCTACCCGACGCATAGATTGCACGGAATGTGGCCCGCGATCTTCCTCCTCCCAGCAGGCCTGCTCATGTTCGGGTTCTCTATCGAGAACCATGCGCTTAAGCACTCGTACGTCGGCGTCACCGTCGGCATGGCGCTCACTTGTCCGTCTATCTTTCCTCTCTCTTTAAACAATGTTTTGATATTATAACGCGCCCACAGGTTTCGCAGTACAGATGATCACGACGCCCACCGTAGCCTGTGAGAATCCGCCTCTATTCTAATGTTGACATTTCACATACTTACGCCCTCCCCGAAGACTGCGTCGACTGCTACAAGCCGCAATCCGCCGAGGTAGTCCAACTGTTAAATTTCGCGCGTCAAGGTAAGGTCCCTTCATTCCGTTGTGCGCGTCCGTCAAAGTTCAGTCCCTGACCTTCTCTCCTTCGCTCCAGAAATATCCTTCACCGTTGGGTTCTGGTCGATCCGATACGGTGGGTCTCGCGGAGTTTTTAAAATCGGTACATACTGATCCTTGGACAGGCGACTTGGTCGGCTTCCAATTCAGCGGAGTCACGTACGCATGTGTGTCTGTGTTATTTTTCTTACCCGTTTTGGGGATTATGATGTGAGTTTGTTCTCTTACATGCATGCAATCGTCGGCATCTTACACCAATCTTTCAGTTACGGAGAGCGCTTGCGGGCACGGCTGGGGGAGCCAACCTTCAATAAGAATATATGAACCAATAGATTGTCAAGTTATTTCAAAATATGCGTACTGTATAAACGAGTCAGGGTGAGCGAATTATCTACGGTGCAAGTATCTTTTGTCATGTTGGGTTCGAATTTATCGCCCAAGAATCAAGACGCGGTCAAGCGACGCATCTTCCCCATGAGGTCGTCCATCGTATTCTGCACGACCTTGAACTCGGACACCCCACACCGCTCGCTCTCGATGAGGAACGGCTGCCGACACACATTCAGCGGACACACATAGATCTTGCTCTGGTGGCGCGGGCTCGCGAGGTGCTGGTTGAGCTAGGGTCGAGACATCTAGGGAGATAGCACAAAGGGGGACATCATCTAAAAAGGAGTCCGCTTATGTTATTTCGCGTCCGCGGGTGGCGATCTGGATCCGAACGTGCTTTGACGTCCGTGTCGCTGTGTCTTCACATATATATGGAGTTCAGGTTGGATCCTAGTTTAACCCTCCGGTGCGTGAAAAGATCTCTTCTACCGCCCCATTGCCGCGCGCCCAATGTTCTGCAACAACTTGAACGTGGACCAACTGCCGCCCGGCGAGTCGCGAGGCAGGGCGGGTTTACTCGGACGATTCTCTGGGGGGACTCCCGGGAACATATCCTATCTCTCCTTTGACTGTTCCGGCTCGAGGTTATCCACTTGGCGGCAATCGCCATTATTAGTGCGTAATTCGTTGTCCTGTTGTGGCTCCCGAATAAATTCTTCAAAGTTGATATTACTGGACTGGAGCTTAGCGTGGCGGGGAAGGGTATCCATTGGTCTTGAGGTCCCACTCCACTTCGATTCAGGGATCCCAGGGGATCAGAGGTGCGTCCAGAGGTGCGTCCAAGATTGTCCTCTCCCTCCTCGAGGTACGCACGTATATATAGGTTTTCACACGACGAAGGAGTAAAGAAGTAATTCAATGTGAAACAATCCCTACGTCGCCCCCTATCCCGGAGTTTGGATCGGCCCCACAGGCTACTAGCGTATAAGGGAGCCCGTTAATCGTGCACTCACCCGCGATAACCTGCCATGACCACTACCTTTGATCTTACCTTGGGGTGAGTTTCAGCGCTCTCCTCTCGTTCGAATTTAATTAATCTCCATATCCTACAGCTGCCTGTTGATAGCCTCCTGAGCCAACATGATGTAGACATTATTTCCCCCCTGCTCAGTGCGCGCTAATAATTTACTTCCTGCAGCCTGTTCACCTTGGAGTAGGTTGCCATTTTAACCGGCGCCAATAAGACCTCTAATACGATTCGCAGACTACAGCAGTACGAGATTCAAGTCACGTCAAATGCCGCTATTAACCTCCCTTTCGCAGGATCATCAAGTATTTCAGCCGGTACAAACG
Source organism: Mycena metata (assembly GCA_029378385.1). Classification (NCBI taxonomy): domain Eukaryota; kingdom Fungi; phylum Basidiomycota; class Agaricomycetes; order Agaricales; family Mycenaceae; genus Mycena; species Mycena metata. The sequence goes on along the minus strand of JARKIB010000107.1, from coordinate 119,065 downwards.
CGGTATATACATCCCTCTCTAGAATATGTCTCTTCCTTTCTCACGTCACTGTCCAGATCCGATGTTCAACAAGATCACGGTGCTCATCGCACTCGCGGGCGACATTCTGGGTGTCTACGCCTCTCTTGCGATAGTCTATTATTATATGGTATCGGTTAGTGTCTTTCCTCTCCCGCCACGTCTCAAACTCTCACACCGTCATCAGCACTGGGGCGAAGTGGTGCGCGCAGCCCTTCTTGCATTTCAGAATTCAACGCTTAGTAATATCTGCGATCGCAGACGCGTCTCGCTACTGAGTGAGTTTCGCACGCAATGAGTAAGTTTGACCATACTAATTTCCCCCAAAGGCCATGGTTCGCCGACGCTCTCCATCAGTTCTTGCGTTGAGTCATAACCCTGTTTTTCTAGGACTTACCCCGCCTACGTGGTCAGCGTTGGCATCACCGGCGGGACCGTTCAAATTTTCCTTACCCGCATGACATACACATTGTATCTACCATTCAACTCCGCCATGTCTGACTTACTCACGACCCCGCCAGGACGAAACGATGGGTCTGGATCCCCGTCATCGGTTCCTTCATCATGGTCGGTTTCGTCGGCGTAGGACTGACGATGGCGCACCTCATTGCGGATAACTCGCTTGCCCAAAGGGAGAAGCTCGTCACGTACGTGGTGATTTGTATTTCCGGTTTTATCATTCATGTCCTCCTCCTCCTAGATGGGCAACGCTGTGGTTCAGTGCCTCTGTGGCTACGGACACTCGCATCACTATTGTCCTTGTCGCCAAGTTTCAGGCTCTGAAGACTCGAATTCCTGGGACCGTGACGGGCGAGTGAGTTTCTTCTTTCTTCTCATAGTTCTCCCCGCTGAAACTCTTGTAGTCTGCTCCGTCGTCTGTCCCTCGCCGCCGTCAGAAACGGCTCGATAACGACGGCCATGACGTCTGTTGTGCCCTTTCAAATTACCTCCTGCTGACGGCCGAATTATCGCAGAATCGTCACGCTTGTTGTCTTTAAACTACAGCCCGAAACTAACAGCAAGTAAAGTTCCCAACGTTTCAATCCTTCGTCATTAATTTTATTTTCCAGCGGCTCCAATGGTTGAGGTAAGCTCATAAAAACCGAGGTGGAGGACCTGGAGGTGAGGGTTAGATCCGGGATCAACACAGCCACTTGTTCCGCTCCTTCCGGCTCCGGCTCCGACGGTGCCGTCTTTGTGCCCTCATGAAAATCGAGTGTGGTATCATCACGGTCGAGAGGCACTGCGCTTGAATCGGATTTTGAGAGTGAAGGTGAATCGAATTGGCTAAAGGTTTTCTGAAGAATGTTGAAAGTTGTAGATGAAAGACCGGAACGAACAACTCCAGGCATTCGTAGTACGAAACACGAGTTACGATTCATGCAATTACAGTGAACAAAACTTCAAGCACAAAATATCAGGCACAAGATAATCTCAAGAAGTTTGTGTAAGTCACGGTCGACCTGTATAGCGTCAGTAGTACTCGAAGCCCGTCGGCAAGTCCCCTCCGAGGCTGGCGATCCGCTGCTGCAGAAATTACATCTCCTCCTCGCACTCCTCCGTTGTCGGCTGACGGAATGGCGGCGCTCCAGCGATGGCTTTCGCCGATAGGTCTACGCGGTACTCGCGCTCGAGCTGGGTGCGGATCTTCTCCGGCGAAGTTTGCTTCCCGAAGTCCTAAAGACGGCGAGCTGCTGGGAGCAGCATTTCGAACATCACGATGATGGCTGGAAGGGAGCCCGACGCCATCGCGCGGCAGCGCGCCACGAGGAACAGGAGCAGGTCTAAAGATAAAAGAATGCGTTAGGATCCAAAGAGAGATGCGAAGACAGCTCTAGGACGGCGCACCTTGGTAACCTCCAAGACTTACAGACGAAGAGCGCTTCGGCGTGGTTTCGAGCTGCAGCCGCGTATATGAGTAAAGGGAATGCGAGGAATTGAGCTGTGGCTAACGTGGTACACCTGGGTCTGCAAATCATGTTTGCTGAGAGCCACAGCGCTGGGCTGCGGATGAACCCGGGCGCTACCGCAGGATATCCGATGAACTCGTCTGGACTTTTCGTGACTGGCGAGAGTAACGTGGAGTCGAAGCTATCGTTGCCGCAGATCTTCTTGTGCGACAGCCAATCTTTCTTCTGGCACTCCCTGTCAAGTCGATGATGCATAAACGAACGTTGAGGAGGAGGACATAGCGTACCTGGAGCAGTACCATATAGTCTCGCACCGGGCACATTTCTTCAGCGCTAAACGGTCGGCAGCCGTAAGACATCCGCCGCAAACAGGCGGGACTTCCTTCTTCCGAGGGTTGTTGAACTGGGAAGGATGATGGGTGCCACTGCGGTCAAGTTTTATCTGTTACCACTGGTTGGGAGATTCAAATTTTTCAGCACAATTTACGGTGAAAAATGTCGTTGGGTTTTCAGACATTTTTCAGCGAAAAAAAGGGTGAAAAATTTAAACATTTTTCACCACAATTCTCAGTGAAATTCAAGGTGAAAAACTTGAAACAAAATTCATAAGAGTTCATGCCAAATTTTCACCATAAATTCCAGTAGTTTTTCAGACATTTTTCACTGGAAAAGTAGCTGAAAAATTGAAACATTTTTCACCACTATTTCAAGTGAAATTTAAGGTGAAAAACTTGAAACAAAATTCATAAGGTTTTATACCAACTTTTCAGCTCAAATTCACCCAGATTTGAAGCCATAAATGAGGGTGAAAAATGCAAAACTTTTTTTACCACAATTTTCAGTGGGAAAATGCATGAAAAATGGCTGAAAAATGTTCAAAGAAAGGTGGTGGAAAACTTGAAACCTGGTTTCACTTTTTTCAGGATTTTTTTCACCACTTTTTGCAGGGGAAATATAGGTGAAGAAGTCAAAACAGTTTTCAGACATTTTTCGCCTAGAATTGAGGTGAAAAACTTGAAATCTGAATTTACAGCGAACGACAGTACCGAAGGCGCGGATCAAAAATTTCCAATTTTAGAGATTTTTGATCTTTCTGAAAGAATTACCCATTGCTCGCTCAATACTTCACCGTTCAACTTGTAAGTAGGCTAGAAATGACAGGCTAATTCATATGCAATTAGTCATAGAGCTAAAAGGACGAAATTATTTTATCTTAGGTAAGCTCACAATTTGGGCTTGGTCCACGGTGAATTCGCGCTAGTAGTGCCATATCACATCCAATCGGGCCCTATTATTGACAGGACTATTCAGGAGGTGTTGTGATGAGCTCCATAGACGCAAAACAGCAGATATACTACCCAAGAATTTTCACCCTGGACCAAATGAATCCCACTCTGAGGGCCACTCACTGAACATGTTCGAAGGCAACCGGCAGATTGCGCTGAGCTCTACAGCGTGTACTACTCGTTGACGTGCTGGTATTCGAATTGATCTTGCCGCAGGAGCAGGGAGAAAAACGACTTCAGCACAGTTCGTAGGACTCAGAAGCCACTTGGTTTGTTGGAAGATCTTTGGTTGCCTCTGGAGAGGGACAAGACAAGCAGGGGAGGACCAATTATCCTTTTACTGGCATCCAGGGTAGGTTGTGGAATGATAGGAAACATAATCTACAGTGAGTGTGTGTGAGTGAAAGAGATTCAACGGTTCAATTTCAACCAAGATTCAACCTCTTGATGCAAGTAAGTTGTACAACACACCTTGGATTCTTTCTGCTCAAGGGCAAGGTGCAGAAGTTGTGCTTGAGGAGGGAAGAAATGACGATGTTCCGCCAATGATGCGGAGTGCACTCAGAGATTGGTATGTTGTGACTTTGGTGACCGCGTGATGATGAAACACGACACGACGCGTCTAATTAGTGATGCGGGACGTGTATTAGATTGTTTTGGACATATATTCCAGTTAGATACATACCTAAGGCTCTCTAGTGGGTGTGCTTCACGGCTAAGATCCAGTCCTCTAGTCAATACACAATTTTCAACATTCTCACTGTTGAATCCCCGTGACCCGGTTTTAAATGTATTGGGGAGTATATCTGTGGTTCTGTGTCTATGGAGCCCATCGCAACACCTCCTGAATAGTCCTGCCAAAAATAGGGCCCGATTGGATGTGATATGGCACTACTAGCGCGAATTTACCGTGGACCAAGCCCAAATTGTGAGCTTACCTAAGATAAAATAATTTCGTCCTTTTAGCTCTATGACTAATTGCATATGAATTAGCCTGTCATTTCTAGCCTACTTACAAGTTGAACGGTGAAGTATTGAGCGAGCAATGGGTAATTCTTTCAGAAAGATCAAAAATCTCTAAAATTGGAAATTTTTGATCCGCGCCTTCGGTACTGTCGTTAGCTGTAAGTTTTCCAGCGGAAAATTTGAAACCTTCATTTCAAGTTTTCCACCACAAATTCACTAGTTTTTCAGCTGAAAATACTGGTGAAAAACTTGAAACCTGGCTTAAAACTGACATGTTGAATTGAAGAATTACATAAGGAAAGGGGGGTAGAGGGTGGAAGAGAGGAGAATGCCATGAACTGTTTCGCTAGCTTGTGTGGTTTTAGAACTGTGTATACCCTGGAGTGGCACAAGGGATGGTGCAAGCAGAATGGAGCCCCAGAGAAGACAGAAGTTGTTCAAGTCGACTGTGGGTGCTCTGTGAAGCGATGGATTGAAGAGAAGAGCAACAGTCAGTGTTACACTCGGGGAATGGCAATCCTTGTAATCAAAGCTGAGCTCTTCAGACTGCCAGGTAAAACTCAATGTGTGGGAGGGGGGCTGTTAAATGAATAAAAATCATGATTGGTGGTGGCTTACAATGGGGTCAAAGGTGCTTATGAAGTGCTCAGAGTGTGTGCCATTCCAACCCAGTAGCGGGGGAAATTGATGGGGGAATTCTGTGGAATTGGGTCAAAGGGAGGGGGGGCTGTTAAATGAATGAAGGCCATAATTGGTGGCAGTTCACATTGGGATCAAAGGTGCTTATCAAGTGCTTAGAGTGTTTGCCATCCCAGCCCAGTAGTGGGGGGAATTTACATGGGCAATTCTGCGGAATGTAGTCAAATTCGAATGGGTCAGACCTTTGTAGGAGTTGCCCTCGCTTGCACACAGGAGTCGTGAGAGGACACCCTGAAGACTCGACTGCACCATCACTGGGACCTCCAGTGTGCTTGGGGGCCAGGGAAATTAAATCCCCCCCCGTGTACCCAGAATTTGCCCAGTTCAGAACCTTGCACCAGTCAATCACGGTTGGGATGCAAATTTTCTGCTGATACCGGGCGGTTGTAGGGGGACTTCTTACAAACTCGACTGCGCCATCACTGGGACCTCCAGTGTTCTCGTGGGCCAGGGAAATTAAATTCCCCCCGGTGCAAGCAGAATTTGCAGAATTTGCCCAGTTCAGAACCTTGCACCAGTCAACCGCGGTCGGATCGTGGGAAATTATACGTTCGAGCTGTTGGACGAATGGTATGAACAAAATACATCGAACAGAGCTATCTGTGCTTACCATCTTGATTAAACCATATTTCCCGTCGCCACTGAGCCCTTTCACTGTCAGCTCCGGGCAGCTCAATCGTGTGAGGTCGCGATCTGAGTCGCACACCGCCCGATAAACCCCTTCAATCACAAGTTCCTTCTTCTTGTCCGCATCCAGTCCCTTCCATTCGACCGCGAAATTCCCGTCGTGAAGGTTTTCAATTGCCACCGCGATGAGGAGACCCTCCTCGCACATGAGCATCTTGCCGTTAAAATCGGTGCGCTGCTTAATGTCGGCGATCGAACCGCAGGATTTCCAGTAGTCTTCGTTAGTCGAATCCTCAAGCCTCGGATGGTTGGCAGACATGTGGGCATATTTCGTGGTTACCTCCTTCTCGTAGTAGGCATTCCAGGCCTCGCGGTCGATATGTTTGTCGGGTGGCGGAGTGGATTTCTTGGCCTGCGCACCGCTACCAAGCCGATGGGTCGGGCGCGAAGAGGGCATGGGATGGAGGGATGTAGGCTGACGAAGTTCTGGACGATAACGGGAGTCGGTTGTGCGATCCGGAGGAGCGAAAGGGAAGTGCGCAAGCTCCAGCTGAAGGCAGAAAAGAAGCGCAGAGTTTGGCCGTGTTGTTCTCGAGAACCTTGCCCACAAGTACAAAGTCTCTACAAGTACAAAGTCTCGAGCAGCGCCGCAAAACGTAAAATGTCGCCCAGGCTAGTAACGTTGCTGAGAATATTGGTTCTGTAAACGAAAATCGGGTGAAGAGTTGGGTTGAAACCAATGGATCGGAGTTGAAGCTTAAGTCTTCTGTCCCTGGAGATTTCACCGATCATCAAGCGGAGTAGCGCAAGGCAATGGGTCCAGACAGCAACGAGACCAAAACCCGAGAAAGGTAATGCAGCCCGCGTCCGTGAGTTTTGGGATCCAAACTCATCCAGGGGGAATTTGAGATTCGATCTCAAGCCTAGCGGTTGGTTTTTTTCTTTTGCGTTTTTTTGACTGCGGTCGCTTGTGACGGCGTAGAAACCGCCTGGAGGACGATCAAAGCTGGAGGACTAGACAGCGGCGGCGATGGACGCCGGCGAGTTCGAAAAACATAGGGTGAAGGTAAGAGGCAAGAGTGTTTGATCCGAATCAACGCAACTACCTCCCGTCATCTTCCGGTTGTTCCGAGTCTTCCGTTGGCTCTCACACGCCTTTCTGACAGTCTGTGGGCGTTTGGTTGGCGTAGAGGCTTGCCGCCTCTTGACAGTTCCCGTGTCACTGCCAATTCTTTGCTTTTTTATCGGGCGATTTGCGTGGTTGACTTCGAACCAAGCGACGTTCATAAGTAAGTAACGGTAGTGACTTCCATTACTCCTTCCATTACTACTCACATTAAGTACTAAGTAGGCGCGCTTTTTGGGCGCGATTCAGATCTTTTTAGCACAGCCTGGTACACGTAACATGACGCGAGGTCGGTGGCGCGGCCACGCGTTGGACACGCAAGACGCGTACTAAACTCCTGCCCCCCGTCCTCATGTTCTTCCGCTCACTTTTCGCCGATCTGCGCACCCACATGTCGCTCCTCGTCGAAAGCTCTTTCCAGTCGCAGACAACAATCGGCAGGCTCAGCTTGGCAACATGCTCGGCGGCACCCCCTTTTCCATCTACTCGTCTGGCTTAATTATTCAGGACATGCTCGACTCTGGCGACCATTGCTCTGGTATCATACTTACCAAGGTGCAGTACTTCCAGCGCGAGGGCGACCCTTCGCATGAGTTCCTAGTTGTATATTACTGCGTCGAGTCCCAGCCGAACGTTGCCAACTACTTTGTCCTCGAGCGCTGGGACTCCGCTGACGTTCCCGAGGACCCGGCGAAGACCAAGATAGATGTATTGGACATTGACACAGACCGCACTGGGTATGTTGCTTCGTTGCCTTCACACTATGGAGCTTCAAGCGCTAAAACAACCAGGTACGACGAGAGGTCTGGGCGCCCTACCCGGTATGTTCCTGAATTCCTTTTTGTCATCGCGGTTGTCACATTCCCTATTTTCCCAGACCATTCAGACCGCCGTTGCAGGACGATGTTAACCGTATCATCGTGTCTTATCCCCGGAATGACGTGGATATCTCGAAGATGGAGCCTGGAAGCCGGATGCTGCTTGCAACACTGACTCCTCGAAACCACACGATCTCCGTTGCACAGCTTCAATGTGTTGCGGAGTTCGTCTCGCGTCACTCCCCAAATTACGACCTCTTCGACAAGTCCTGTTTCTACTACGCCCGCACCATCTTCAACATCACTCACATGTTGATGGTGTCCCCAGTGGTCGATGCCGTTGATGGATTTGAGTACTTCAAGAGCGACGCGCTCAAGCAGAGCAAGTGAGGCGAGATTTTGGTCCAGAGGCCGTTCTCGAGAACTGTCGGGCAGCCTGGACCACCTTCGAAGCAACTGTTAGCGATAGGCGACAGGTATGGCCCACTCTCTCCCTTTGGCCAATCCTGAGGTACTACTCTGTCTTTTCTTTTTGGCAGATCCTAGACCGTCCATTGCGGGAGGCGGAAGCCAAGGCCGAGCAGGCGGGAGCTGAAGCGCGAGTGGCCAGGCTCCTCCGGGAGCAGGCGGAGGCCAAGGCCGAGCAGGCGGAAGCCAGAGCCCTGGCAGTTGAAGCGCGAGTGGCCGACCTGGGCCTCCGGGGTTCACACGTTTAATGCGACCGTCCTGGTCTCAGTGTTGTTGTACTTGTATAGGCAGAAGGATGCCGATTGAACGAGAGCCGACACGCCTGTACCCCTTGGAACCTTCTGCCGAAAGCGCGGCACATCGGATCAGAAGCGGCGGATCTATTCCGGACATTGCCGTGGCGCACACGGCATACTGCGGCAACGCGGCTTTGCTTCTGCCGTGGTGGTTGAATCGCGGCACCATGCAAACTTTAGCTTAGCGGTGCACGAGTGACCGACGAGAAAGTAACCATAGCTCACGATGATATAATAACAGTTCGTCGCCGGACCAGAAGGCGCAGTGGTGGTCCCCGGGGCGCTCAAGAAACGGTGGGCAAGATCTACCGAGGCTTTTTCAATTCAAGTCCGCGCGGTTTTACATTCATGGTACTACAATTTTTCTATTCATCGCCCTTTTGCCCCACGTCACCCTCTCCAGACTAAACCATACTTCCCGATCTAACTCTCCGTTGGTCGAGCTGTCTGAGGAGCGGACCTCGGATTAATGAAAGTTAGGTCCCGCTCATCACAAACCCAGGTTAATTGGAGCAAGATCGTGAACCCATAGTGCATGCGCAAGGCCGCCAAATTGTGGCCTACACCACAGAGGCTTCAGAATCCAAAACATCAAGGTCAGCCTGGCCGGTCCTTGTGCGGAATCGAAGTGCTTGTGATGGATGGATTGTATCCCGCTCGCTCGACGCAATCATACCAACGCGGGTATACAGGAGAGCGTTTGCGATCCCGGCCTGCTAGTCTATCAACGGCCGCATAGGCGGATTGTAAGGCGTTATGTTACGCACTATTGGCGGCAGAGTCGCAATGGCAAAGAGTTGGGAGTTGTCGTTTATTTGATGGGTTATGGCGTAGAACATGGCCCACGAGCTGCAGATACCGCATCAGTCCCTGCGATGAGAAACGGGATGTGAATGCCGGACGTGTATAGTGCAGAACTCTCGACCAGCATCGCTAGTAGGTCCTAGTTCATGTAGATGTAGTTAATAAGTCGTCTCACTAGGATTCCTATCTGACGCACCCTGAGATTGGTTCCGCCCTCGGGCAGACATGCCCTGGTGATAGTATGTATCTTCCAGCAGATACCGACTGTGGTGAATGAGCAACGCAGAGCATGAGTATAAACAGGGGCGTACGCGTGCAATAAATATTCGTTCTATGGTTCATGTTTGTTAGCGTGTCGTTCGTTGTACGGGCGGGAGGCAGCGCAGCGTACGCGAGCGTGAAAAGGAAACCCGTCAAACTCATAACCGCTCCGGCGCTTCCCAGCTTCTTTATGTCGAATATAAGGGCGACCGCACACCCTGAGATTCACTTTTTAATCTTCATTTGATGCGAATGAAACGATGCCCCGTACCTATGAATCCGATGCCGGCGAGTACCGGGAGGATAATAATTGGCTTCGTGCGGTTCCATACGATATAGAGGCGATATATCTTGTCTTCTGGTTAACGAAACATTGATAGAGAGAGAAATCATATTTGCCATTATCAAATCGTTAAGGAATACGCAGGCTAGCGTGGAAATATCGACAACCACCGCTAGGTGCTGACTATCGTCTGCGAAGAACGCCTCCGGTCCGGTGTCAAAGAAAACGAATCCTTGAAAGCCCCGGACAGTGAGCAAGGTGCAAGTCTGTTAGGCCTTAAATCAGTCGGGGATTCACCGGGATTAATTGCCTTACAATGGTCACGAATACGAAAAGGATTATGCTGGAAACAAATGCTGCCGACCGAAGGACTGACGCGCTCTTGTTGGCGACGGCACGCCGGCAAATGAGGTGTGTAGAGGTGAAGAACAAATTGAAGTAGATGCCGTAGAAGAGGTTGGCCACCACCATACCAGCCATATCCGCCGTGAGGTGCCTCATCGTTGGGTGGAATCGCGAGTGCACTGCAGGATAGCCTCGGCTTATATCAGTGATGGAAGATCAGGTTAACTCGAAGATCTGCCAGAATTCTGCGGAGACATTGACAGTCGCGTCTATCTAACCAGATAGGTGGTCGTATCGAAGGCGGTAGATCAAGAAGAGGCAATCGAGACAGCGAAGTACCGATAGACCTGCAACACCGTCAGATCATGCAGTTGGGAGGGCACCAGCGACAGGTGGTTATTGTTAGCAGGTACAGGCCGAGTCGCCGAACGACGCCGAGAGGTTTGCCGTATGTTGGGCAGGTCACCGGATACAATACACGGACTGAATCTACCAAACTGATGATTGCCAGCGCAGCTAACGAGGTTCACGAAGCCAGAAGTTTGTGGATTCTCAGGACTGTCGAACGGTGCAGTCCCACCCAGTCCAGAGGGAAACGACGGCCAGGTTGTCTCAGTTGGTCGTCTTAGGAGTGGCCAAGGCGTATGGGGTGTTGAACCCGACCGCCGACTTCCCAGGATGCCAGGATGCGAACGTCAAAGCAAGGCAGCATCTGCGTGAGATGACGTGGTGGGTATTGAGTGAAACCAGTGCAATGGGAATGGAGCTGGACTGACGGAATCTAAAATCTGTCAAGCCACAGTCGTGCTTCGAATTGCAGGGTGCGGTCGTCGGGCAAGTCCTCGCTGTTTGCACGCCTCTTTTGATCTCGTCGAATGGCAGAGTTCCCACCCAAACACTGATTGGTCTTCGCCTGTAGCTTGCTGGAGTATTCGGCCAAAAGATCGGGGAGACAGCCAAGACGTTAGGGATAGGTGGTGACGCGACCAAAATTCGCCAGTGCATCAGTTATGCGAGGGGGAAATAGGGAATGAGAGGGGACGCCAGCTCAACTGAAGAACCGGGGACTGGGAAGATGTGCGGAGATGAGCCTATTCCTGATTCCAATGCTGACAAGAGAAGTCGCGGAGCATCTTGTGGCGAGAATGAGAAGAGAAGCGAATGATTGAGGGGTTCCCCGCCGGGGGGATAGGGGCTCAAGTTGGGCTCAAGCCTTGATGCGCCGGATTGCGAGTATCAGTGTTGAACGATGCGGAGATGCGATGGAGCCTAGAAGGGTCGATGGTCGTGGTTAAGAGCTGAGAGTTACTCTGCCGAGCGTGCCGTCTCGATCAATCACGCACGGGCCAAGCACGGGCCGCCACCCGGTCGATACTTATCGCCCGTCGTAGTCCCGGTCTATTCCGAATTACGAACGGTAGTCCTCTCATCGACTCGGTCAACTCATAATGTTTTGGGTCTACTGACCGCAGGAGCAAAGGGGGGAAACTTAAATCCGCCGAAACGCCGAACGGCACGTGTTTATAATTAGAACGTCTATTCTAGTTATAACTAAATTTGTTCTCGTACGCGCAACTGACCCGGACACGTAACGTGTGTGCCCTCAACGCACCACCACTATGTCGGACCCCGCCCTAGATAGTGCAGACACCCCCCGCGTGTCGTTCTCCCCGACATATCCGTTCGACAATGCACCAGCCGAGACAATTCTTCGATCTTCAGATGGTGCAGAATTTTACGTTCACCATGCAATTCTCTCATTGGTTTCCCCCGGCTTCAAAACGATATTCCAGTTACCGCAGCCAGAAACCTCTCCTGCTATCCCTGTCATCGATGTGGACGAGGTTGGGGCCCTTCTCGACAGGATGCTGCCTCTATTCTATCCCGCCACGCAGCCCGCCACAACCACCATGGACGAACTCCGCGATACTATTCAGGTTGCTCTCATGAAATACGACATGCATGTCGTTGCGCCTAGCATCAAACAACAGGTCCGGGAATGGGTTTCCTCAGACCCGCTCGCCGTCTATGCCCTCGCGGTACAACACCACTGGAACGATCTTGCGGTCGCCGCGGCGAAGGAGAGTCTCAAACATCCCATTCGAATTCCGACCGCAGACACACCTTCAGCACTACGTCACTTATCGGCAGCAGCGCACCACAAGCTGTTGCACTATCATTATCAATGCGCCATCAGCGCACAGACTAGTGTAACGACTATCGGTAACCTCCGCTGGGTCCCCAACGAATTCGTCTGGTTCAATTGTACCAAATGTTCCTCGCACAATTCGATCTGGTACCTGGCCGATGGCATAAGCCACCGCGTTCAGAAATGGTTCACCGATTTCCTCGCCCAGGTGGGCGAGGTTCTACTCGTGACTCCGGTTACGAACATCCTCGAGAGCAAATGCATGTGACGCATTGAAAACCGCGTCGGAATGCTCCATCTGTCGGACACTCGTCTTCGACCAGCTGAAGGACTTCGTGGTTCTCCATTGGATGCCGAAACTCGCGATGCTCATCGATGCAGTGCGTTATCAAGTTGTCTGAGAATCATTGAACCTCACGACGTTTTGTTCGTTACAGGTCGAGTTACAGTTCTGATATTATGTCACTTTCTCTGTGTCTCACAATATGATTCTACACTCGCTCCAAACTCGGTCTACTTTAGTCAACTACCCGACATATTCATATTACGTTGGCCGCCTTGAGTATTTCAACTGGCTTCCAACGTTGGAACGACTTGTCGTCGCTCGGGACAAAGGGAACCTTCCACCCATGACTCTTACAGTCATCGTCCGGCTCGCAAGCAGAATTGAATTGAAATGCGGGGAAGGACTGGCAAGGCCGCGGCGCTCGAAGAAACAATTTCGAAGTACCTCGTCCGCGGCTTATCGGATGGGGATGAGATTTGTCGAGTATTCAGTGGTGCATTTGGAGGAGCCATCAAGAGGTAGACGAGACAGATGGTGCAATAGAGCTGTTTGGCAACCGCAGAAAAACGAAATTTCTCTTAACTCCAGGCCGTTAATTTCTCTCTTGTGGACCGCTGTTTTCAATTGAGAACAGGCCATTTTTTTCACAACGTGGAGCACCATTTCTTAACTGATTTTTGAATTTTCGCGGTTGCCAAACAGCTCTAACAGGGGGGTTTCACACTTGATTATTTGAGGCCCAAGACTTGAAGTTGGGTCGAGAGGCGTGAATCCCCTTTTCGTGTGCAACTCCCGAGTTGGCAACTTCGACCCAAAGATGCCATCAACCCCGTGTTTAAGTGGGCATCAAGTTGGATTTAAGTCGTGGGTTGAGCACGATTTGACCTCCAACTTCGAAATCGGCCCAATTTCGGTCTCAACTTCGAGCCAAGTTGAGCATCGGGTTGGACCCAAGTTGGGCCTTAAATACTGTAGTATTTCGACCAAATGCTCAAGTGACGGTTGACAGAGGGTCGTGAACTGAACAAATTTGGTGCATGTAACGGTGACATTGCAATTTTTGGCCTCAAATAGGGGTAAAAACTGTCACAAAATCTCGGCCGGCACTTGCGGGCCGTCCGTGGTAATTTTGGGTGATTGCCGAGAAATGAACACTAAGCCGAGTGAACACATGTGGTGACGGGCGACATGGCGTAAACATTTGGTCACAGTAATCCAGTGTGAAACCCCCTAATGACGCGAGATCAAAGAATCCAGGAATTCAGTAAGCTCCAAAGCAGCTCTTCGAAAAAGGAATTGTCGGGTTCCTTGAGGTGGGATGAAAATAGAGCTCTGGTCGACCTAGCGGAGTGTCGTGGCGAGCGGGGAAAAGTCCGATCGTCCCGTCACTCCGCTGTCACTGACTCACAAGACATATGGAATGCCACGAGGTGACCCCCTTTGCTCTCGTACTTCGATGTCGACTTCCCCCAGCGATACTTCGTCGACTTCCTCCAGAGATATCTCGCCCGGCCCAGCGTTGTTCCTTGCCCAGTACCCATTTGCTAATGCTCCTGGGGCTGACACCATCCTGCGATCGGCTGACGGCGTGGACTTCTACGTCCACCGAGCCATTCTCTCACTGGTCTCACCCGTCTTCGAGATGATGTTCCAGCTTCCTCAGCCCGACGATGCTCCCGCCGTCCCTGTCATCGACGTGCAGGAGCTGTCTGCCGTACTCGATCGGGTTCTGCGGTTTTTCTACCCAGGGGCAGTCACTGCCCCTGGGTAGACGCGTGAATATCAGACGCGTTCAAAAGTCGGTCAGACAAAAAAAAAAGAATTTGAATGCACTACTAGTATCTACAGTAACATCCCCCAAATGAGTCTTCAATTTTTCGGTTGTTGTTTCAAACTTGAGCTGGATTGTGATTGAGGTTTTGGGTTCTCGCAAGCGGGCGGCAGCCGACAGCCAGGGACAGATATCAACAAACTTGAGCTTGAGGACTTCAAGGGATTTGAGGGACTTGTCACTGGTTGGGAGATTCAAATTTTTCACCTCAATTTATGGTGAAAAATGTTGTTTGTTTTTCAGACATTTTCACCGAAAAAAGAGGTGAAAAATTTAAAACTTTTTCACCACTATTTCAAGTGGAATTCAAGGTGAAAAACTTGAAATAAAACTTATAATGTTTTACACCAACTATTCACCCAAAATTCAGCGGGTTTTTCAGACATTTTTCACCAAAAAAAGAGGTGAAAAATTTAAAACTTTTTCACCACTATTTCAAGTGGAATTCAAGGTGAAAAACTTGAAACAAAACTCATAATGTTTTACACCAACTATTCACCCAAACTTCAGCGGGATTTTTACGCATTTTTCACTGAGAAAAGAGGTGAAAAATTTAAAACTTTTTTCACCACTATTTCAGGTGGAATTCAAGGTGAAAAACTTGAAACAAAATTTATGAGTTTTACACCTCAAGATTCACCTCTATTGCCACCCGGAAATTGGGGGTGGAAAATGTAAAACTTTATTCACAACAATATTCAGCGGAAAAAGTGCTGAAAAATTTGTGAAAAAAGTGATAAACAAAAGCAGTGAAAAATTTGAAACTGGGGTTCATTTTTCACATTGTTTTCTACTGTAATTTTTGGTGAAAAATGTAATGAAATATACATGTTCTTTTTCACCCCACACACTGGTTGGGAGATTCAAAATTTTCAGCACAATTTATGGTGAAAAATGTTGTTGGGTTTTCAGACATTTTTCAGTGAAAAAAAAGGTGAAAAATTCAAACATTTTTCACCACTTTTTACCTTTCTTTTGAATTTTTTACCTCAAGCTCAAAAAATAGTAAAAATGATTTGAGTTTTTCATCTACTTTTTCAGTGAAAAATGTCTGAAAAACAAACAACATTTTTCACCGTAAATTGTGCTGAAAAACTTGAATCTCCCAACCAGTGACACCAAAAATACGACTGGAAAAGTTAAAACATTTTTCAGAGATTTTTCACTTGGAACTGAGGTGAAAAACTTGAAATATTTGAATTCAAGTTTTTCGGTGAAAAATGTGAATTTTTTAATTTCGAATTTTCCACCTCAGAATTCACCAGTTTTTCAGGTGAAAATATTGGTGAAAAACTTGAAACCTGGTTGGCTGAAAATCACTTGCTTTTCTCTTCTCCAGTTTTCCCTTGAGTGTGTCACATAGTTTGGGAGGTTGCAGCCGAAGAATTAGGGTAGAGCAGCACATGTATGTTGGCGGTCAGCGGCTGTATGTTCCTTGTGACTACCTCTTCCAGTGGCTTTAGCTCTTCTGAATAGAAATGGTTAAACTGTTTCAAAAGTACAAGATATAAGGAGACAAACTTGTAGATATGACGGGAGTGTGCATGTTTTGGAACTAATTAAATTTTGTTATTCAGCGAGTAAGCTTTCTGCTGGAGATCTGCGACAGGTCAAATATGTTGGTGAAAGTGTCCCTGGGTTTGTAGGAACATAAGAACAACAATGGGATATTGGAAGAAAATTCGGTGGGCATGGTGGCAGAAAATCCGGTGCGGAATTGCCTCTTGCGCAGGCAAAACAATCTGAAGTGCCGAGTTTCGGTCATTTGGCTGGCAGACTTTCTACAGCAGGTCAGAGATTGCAAAGAGAGGCACTGCTGGGTCCCTGGGGAGCATAACAATGCGAGTGGCATGTTGGGAGAAAATTCGGTGCGGAATTACCTCTTGTGCAGGCAAAACAAGGTAAAGTGCACAGTTTTGGTCATTTGACTGGCAGATTTTCTACAGCAGGTCAGATATTGCAGACAGAGGCACTGCTGGGTCCGTGGGGAGCGTAGCAATGTGGGTGGTATGTTGGCAAAAAAATCCAGTGCGGAATTGCCTCTTGCGCAGGCAAAACAGTCTGAAGTGCCCAGTTTCAGGTATTTTAGCTGGCAGATTTTCTGCCACAGATCCGCGGCAGGTCAAATGTCATGGGGGAAGGTGTCTGCGAGTCTTGGCAGAAAACCGCTGCAGAATTGCAGCTTGGGCGGGCAAACCAATCTGAAGTGCCCATTGGGTGTCTGACCCATGGATTTTCTACCGCCGGTCAGATATCGCAATGAAAGATACTGAGGGGTCCCTGGGGAGCATAGCAATGTGGGTGCCATGTTGGCAGGTAAATCGAGGCGGGACTGCGTCTCACACGGGCAAAATGATCTCCTCATGCAGGGAAAACAACTAAAGTGCCCAGTTTTGGTCATTTGGCCCGCGGATTTTCTACTGCGGGTCAGATATTGCAAAGGGAGGCCCTGATGGGTCCCTTCACCAAAAATTACAGTAGAAAACAATGTGAAAAATAAACCCCAGTTTCAAATTTTTCACTGCTTTTGTTTATCACTTTTTTCACAAATTTTTCAGCACTTTTTCCGCTGAATATTGTTGTGAATAAAGTTTTACATTTTCCACCCCCAATTTCCGGGTGGCAATAGAGGTGAATCTTTATGGCGGTCACATTGCACATTTATTATTCTGACTTTTTTTTTCTCACTTTTTCACCATTTTTTTTTTCAGGTTTTCAACTTGGGACTTTTTTTTCATGTTGCCGAAGTTTTTTTTTCCAAAATCAAGAACTCTTTCAAAAACATTGCTGGCATGATGTTTTTATGGAGCATGGGTAGTAGGAATGAATGCACCCCTAGATTAGGGTTCATCACTGATTGATGGCCGGAATTGATCAATCCCGTACCTCGCCTCTGAGGCAGAGTCTAATGCTAACCTGGGCAGGCTGTTATGTAGTGTGGCTCGCGTCAAGCCCTTCCAGGCACACCTGACCGGTTTTGGAACCAACATGCGAGACATTTATGAACTCGGCACAATGTGCCGATTAAGGCCATCAAGCGGCAAGTTTGCTTGCACAGCCCCGGTACCGAGAAAAAAAGTTGAAATTTTGACTTTATAGAAAGTTCACTCCCATCTTGGACCAACTAAATGACAACTTCTGTTCAAAAGACAAAAATGTGGCTGAAGAGGGAACATGAAAAAAAAAAAGTACAGAAAGGTGGAAACCTAGAAAAAAAGGGTGAAAAAGTGAAAAGAAGACCCGGAATAATAAATGTGCAAAGTGACCACCATAAATCTTGAGGTGTAAAACTCATAAATTTTGTTTCAAGTTTTTCACCTTGAATTCCACCTGAAATAGTGGTGAAAAAAGTTTTAAATTTTTCACCTCTTTTCTCAGTGAAAAATGCGTAAAAATCCCGCTGAAGTTTGGGTGAATAGTTGGTGTAAAACATTATGAGTTTTGTGTCAAGTTTTTCACCTTGAATTCCACTTGAAATAGTGGTGAAAAAGTTTTAAATTTTCACCTCTTTTTTTTGGTGAAAAATGTCTGAAAAACCCGCTGAATTTTGGGTGAATAGTTGGTGTAAAACATTATAAGTTTTATTTCAAGTTTTTCACCTTGAATTCCACTTGAAATAGTGGTGAAAAAGTTTTAAATTTTTCACCTCTTTTTTCGGTGAAAAATGTCTGAAAAACAAACAACATTTTTCACCATAAATTGAGGTGAAAAATTTGAATCTCCCAACCAGTGTGTGTTAATTAGAAGCCCTTGGGATAATTGAAGAACTTGAGAGAATTGAGGGACTTGAGAGAATTGAGGAACTTGGCAGAGCGAGGGAAACAGCGACAGTGCAGGGAAAATGACCGCCTTTTATAACCGTTGGGCAGGCCGCCGCAGTCGCCTGTGCATCATAGGAATTCCATGTGGGCCCGTTGACTACCTGGAACAATATAGAAAGAGGACATCACATAGAGGTCAAACTCCAATGTAGAGTCGATGTCTCTATAGCATCCTACACAGAGCTGTCGGCTCTATCGGGTGCTATTGAGAGATCAGCTATCTATGCCGTGGACCTGGCCTCTATGTGTCAAAAACCGATTTGCAGATGCACCTGCCAGTGTACCCACCTTGGAGGAGCTGCAGGATATCACGGAGGTCCTGGTCGCGAAATACGATGTCGAATTTATCGTCCCAGCAGTAAAGCAGCATCTGCAGAGATTAAAAACCTCCAAACCCCTCGCTGTGTATGCACTGGGCGTTAAATACGGATGGAAGGACATCGCGTCATCGGCTGCCAAGGAATCCCTGAAAATTCCCCTTCGAGCGCTCGGGAACAACGCACCACCAGAGCTGCGGGAGATGACTGCCATCGCGTATCACAACTTACTTCAATACCATTATCTTTGTGGCGCCGCTGCCAGGAGGACAGCACCACGGGGCTCAAAAAATACACCTTTATGGATGGCATGGACTTCACGGTTCCTCGATGGTTCAGTGCATTCCTCTCCACCATGTCCGGCGTTCTCGAGACAACGCCCGGTGTAATTCTTCACGAGAACTCGAACTTCCATGTCGCTCTCGGTCAATATCGCTGCAAGCAGTGCAACATATTCAATGATTTCATAGATTTCGTTTTCTCCGAGTGGCCAGCAAAGCTCGGGGAGGAGCTGGACAAGGTCCGTTCAATTTTATAACCATTCACTCTCACTGCGGAGCTAATCGCACGTCGGACAGATCGAATTGAAATTCTGAGAGGTATATACCCAGAGGACTCAGATTACTCGGCTTTTAGACTAGACATTAGCAGCCCATTCACATTAGCTCATCGTATGACCTTCACAACGCCTTAACCCTAGTGAATATCACCAATAGGGTGTTTCATATATAGCTTTTCGACCCCAACTCGCGCCTCAACTTCTGCCTCAATTTGGGATAAGTTGAGGCAGAAGTTGGGGCATGAAATCGGGGTTGGAGGTGGAATCGTGCACAAGACCACGACTTGCTACCCCGATTTCTACCCCAACTTCTGCCCCAACTCGGTGCCCCAACTTCGGCTAATCGGTGATTTGGGGCATCCATCAAGTCGCTTCGGTGCCTGATTCTGCCCCAACTCCGGAGTTGGGGCAGAATTTAACGGTTAGGTGTTTCACAATTGAACTCCGAACTTCTGCCCCAACTCGAGGCAAATTGGGGCAGAAGTTGGGGCAGAAGTTGAGGTCAAAAAGTTATATATGAAACACCCTAATGTAACCAAATGTCACCCGATATTCATGTGACGACCCGTGTTAGGTACGCCGAGATCCGGCGTGTATTTGTGTCGTCTTGCCTGCCAGCTCAACTCACGAAGGATAAAAACTCTCGAGAACGCGACGTGTTGTTGACGCGTTGTTTGTTTGTGATTTCCGATGATTGTTGTGATCTCATCAATCCATGGCAGTTCCTCTTTCTTCCTCCCATCATCGTTCTCAAACTAGTCTCGTCTCTCAAGATCTCAAGTTGATCTAAAAAGGGTTAAACCGACCCGGATAATTCTTGACCGCCGCCATCCCAACGCAGGCTTTCAAAAGCTGCAGATCGACGGTCGATCAGGGCCACAAGTTTTACTGTACCATTACGTTCAAATCGACAGGGGGGGTGACGCGTGACAAGTTCAACCAATCCGACATTTCGACACGAGCTGTAAATCAGCGTGACGGGCGAAAAAAATCGACATGGCCTCCGATGTGCATGGTTGGATTGGAAAAGAGTTCCAGTATCGCCGGGAAGGATCCAGACTGATTTTGGAACCTCTAATTGCCATTTTCACTCAAAACTCTTCTTGAAGACAATTTCAGTCACGGAAATCAATCAGATGTTGAAATTTTAGAGTGGAAGCAGAGATGTTTGCCCAGAAGGTTGGAAAATGGTTGAATTCTTTCTGGAAAATGGCAGACAGAACAAAAATTTCGTTTTGAATTGTTTCGTCGGGATTTTTCGCCGCGTGACCAACCGCCCTCTGTGACGCGTTACCACGACCGAAATTCGATATCGACAGTAGAGTCCGTGACGCGTGACTGTCGATTTGAATGAAATGGTACAGTACTTATAAATTCGCCCTAGTTTCCGTCTTATGGCCCGGTCTCTCTCTCCGTCAGACGTACCACAAACTCAGCGTCTCAGGCAACACCTCGGTTCTTCAAGTTCCAAGCCAATGCCTCGGTCGTGCTTGGATTCCCCATCGCCAATATCCTCAACCCGAAGCCCAACCGAGGCCATATTTCAATCTTACTCCTCCCTCTTCCGCCCGTTGTCTAGTGGTCAATCATGGTGCCCCCTACGTTTTTTTCTACTCAACGGCCGTGTCGCTCCAAGAGCACCTCGAATCATCCGGCGGGGCTGCGCCGCTCCGCAGCGGCAGGAAAGGAGAAAGTCTTGTGGACTCAGGGAATGATGTGTACGCGGCATTACCCTTTATTCTCCGCGCGCACGCTGACGAACGTGGTTTAGCGCACTGCCATGACCTCCCTGCGGCACCCTTCACGGCGGCGGATGCGTTCGACATACCAGCGTTGTAAGAATCCCTTCTATCTATCGTTATGATAGTCTGACTCAGACTATCATAGCGGACGGCGAGCGAAAAAGAATGGAATTATCAGCAGCGTGTAAAACCCGAACGGGACACTTACCTAAAAGCCACACGGATTCCCTGGTAGCCAAATCCGCCTAGCACCGGCCGAATTCGGCGTTCAATACAGATGCGACACAATTTGTTCACCCGAGAACGCTCGAATGCTCTCCACTTTCAGACCCTGCTCCCTCCCGTTGTATTTTACCGACTCACCAACGCCACAACGTCTCATCTAGCACCACGCTGCACGCCGGTTGCCCTGTAATCCTCGTCCGAAGTTTTTTCCGGCTTTCTTGACTGCCAGGATTTCTTCACGCGACGCTTTCGCCCCGTCGGCACTTGCGTTTGCTCAGTTTGCAATAGGCCGCACCTTCTCCTCGCCGTCTATATCTCCAGCGTCACACCCACGCCGTCATCGCTCCCCCCGTCTAAAACGCTACTTCCTCGCGGCAAGACCCAAATTCGCAGGGCCACCACGTCCTGACATCTGCTCTAGGCCATCCACGCTTATGAACAGTTTCCCTCGTTCCCCGCTGCCATTTCCGGGTTTGCTGAAGGAATGGGAGAACGTTCCAACAACATGGCGACCCGGAGACAACGAGACTCGCAATCCCCTTCCTAATGGCGTCGCCGCTGATATTCCGATCCCTCCGGTTCCCCCGCCTGAACCCTACCAGTCTTGCATGGAAGACAGAAGAACGAGGCTATATCTCCATCCTCCGCCCTCCGTCCTGTTGCTTCACTCCCTCTTCCCTCAACCACGCCCGAATCACGATGTCCATCGGATGGATATCGACGTCTGGTCCACTCTTTCCTGCATACATCCTTCGCTTTTCACATGCCCCTCGACCTTACCTCAATTGCTGGGCCACTGTTCGAGTCCTCAACCAGCGTAGCAACTGAAAATGTACAGATAATAAAATTGAATCGCTCGATCACTCGCGTCCGCCGGCGGTCAACGGCGGTGATTTAGATCCGCTCGCTCGCTCCTGATTTCCGGCAGCTACTCATCCAAATTTTACGATCCGCTGCCAAACGGAACGTGCTTTGACATCGGGGTGGTGACGTCCGTCGTTCCTGACTCCTGTTGTTGTGTCTTCACATATGGAGTTCAGGTTGGATCTTAGTCTACAGCTCCGGTGCGTGAAAACATCTCTTCTACTAGTACCGCCCCATGGTCTGCAACAACTTCAACGTGGACCAACTGCGGCCCGGCGAGTCGCGTCATTGGAATCCGTGGAATACTCTCCCGGCTTTTCCGCGCCCCCTATCCCGGACTACCTATCAACGCTCAACCCCTCTGACTCTGAGGGTATAATAGTGCTTGTGATCGTCGTTCCGTAAATCGTGCACCCACCCTGTCCCGGCTTGGCGTCGATGTGAAACAATCCTTTTCTAGCGAGGGCCCCGTGGAACACACCCTATCTCTCGTCTGTTCCCGAGGTTACCCACCTGGCGTCGATGTGCACCACTATGGCGCCCCCTATCCCGGACTTGGATTAACCCCTCTAGGTAAGGGTATAACAGTGGTTGTGGTCGTCGTTTCGTTAATCGTGCACCACCCGCGATAACCTACCATGGCCACTACCTTTGATCTTACCTTGGGGTGAGTCCCAACGCTCTCCGTTGGTCTAGATTTAATTAACCTCCGGAATCTCCAGCTGCCTTTTGATAGCGTCGTGGGTCAACATGATGTGAACTTTCTTTCCCCCACTGTTCAGTGCGCGCCGCTAAGTTTCTTCCTGCAGCCTGTTCACCTTAGAGTACGTTGCCATTTTAACCGACTAATAAAGCCTAATACGATTTGCAGACTACAGCAGTACGAGATTCAAATTTTGTCAAATGCTGATATTAACCTCCCTCGCAGGATCATCAAGTACTTCGGCCGGTACAAACGCGGTATGTACATCCCTCCTTAGAATATATCCCATTCCTTTTTCTGACGTCACTGTCCAGATCTGATGTTCAACAAGATCATGGTGCTCACCGCACTCGCGGGCGACATTCTGGGTGTCTTCGCCTCTCTTTCGATGGTCTATTACTATATGGTATCGGTTGGCGTTTTTCTTCTCCCGCTGCGTCTCAAGATCTTACGCCTTTATCAGCACTGGGGCGAAGTGGTGCGCGCGGCCCCTCTTGCATTTCAGAATTCAACGCTAATGTTCGCGCGCAGGCGGTTCTCACTACTCAGTAAGTGTTGGACGTAACGAGTAAATTCAACCATACTAATTTCCCTAAAAAGGCCATGGTTCGGCGAAGCTGTCCATTTGCTCTTGCGTCGAGTAATAATCCTGTTTTTACAGGACTTACCCCGCCTTCGTGGTTAGCATCGGCATCACCGGCGGGGCTGTTCAAATTTTCCTCACCCGCATGGCATACACATTGTATGTCCCACCGAACCTTTCGAGGTCTGACTTACCAACGACCTCACCAGGACGAAACAATGGTTCTGGATCCCCGTCATCGGTTCCTTCATCATGGTCGTTTTCGCCGGCGTAGGACTGACCGCGGGGCACCTTATTGCGGATAGCTCGCTTGCCGCGAGGGAGAAGCTCATCCCGTACGTAATAACTTGCATTCATGGTTCAATAATTCATGTCTTTCTAGGTGGGCAACACTGTGGTTCAGTTCTTCTGTAGCTACGGATACCCTCATCACTATTGTCCTTGTCGCGAAGCTTCAGACTCTCAAGACTGGGTTTGCTGGGACGGGCGAGTGAGTCTCTGCTTTCTTCTCGTAGATTTCCCCCCTGAGGCCTTTGTAGCCTGCTCCATCGCCTGTCCCTTGCCGCTGTCCGAAACGGTTCCATAACCACGGCCATGACGTCTGTTCTGGCCTTCAAATTCACCTGTTGCCACTGACGACCGAGTTATTGCAGAATTGTCACTCTCATCGTCTTCAAACTTCAACCCCAGACTAATAGTAAGTCTGCGTCGCAGAATTGGGACTCCTCGTTAATCCTACTTTCCAGCGGCTCCAATGATTGAGGTATGTTCATCCATTTTCATGCGGCTAGGCCGGTCTCCTGAACAGTTTACCAGATAACCATCGGCCGAGTGTATTCGCTGTAAGTGTTGTCGTTCAGTTGTCCCCCTTCCTCAAGCTCATCGCGTTTCCAAGGTGTATGCTCTCGAATCTCAACAACCGCAGCTGGGGTAGCAACGCCTCGAGCAGTGGCGGGGTTCTATCAAGTCAAGGAACCCCCTCACACCACAGGACAGTGGACCAGCCACAAAGCGTAGTGCAGGTACACCGCGAGGTCGACATCCGGATGGACCCGCTTGAATACGGCAAGCGCAAGCAAGGGGATGCGGAGAGCCTTGACGATGCGAGTGCCACATCTTACCCCCCGGGGAAGCCAGCGAATGCTGCCAAATATGTCACCTTTTAACCTCCGTTCTCGGCCTTCATGTACAGTTCATTCTTCCGGGGTCCAGCGGGACGCCTTATCTTTTGTTTTCATGGTGCTGTAAAAGACATGTACACATTCACAGCACGTTGGCCGACCATCGACATTGTAACTACCATCGTAGAAGAAAGAGGTTGTGAGATCGGCAATCTTCAGTCCTGCACGTCAGTGCGATTGAACTGGAATCAAAAACTCGCAGTGACGATTCGCGCTAAAATTCTTCAAAGTTGAATCTCCTTTCGACCAAGCGAGAGAAGGACATGCGGAGCTCGAGCACTGTCGACAAAACGATCTGCTAATATATGTGTTTTCTAAATCCCGAACTTTCCGCCCATTGCCAATACTGTACTTCCAGGCTGGATCTTCGCTGCCGGGTACTTGTTTGTCGCGGCTTGTCTTATTTCGCCGACGCGTTTGGATCACGTGAAATGTTCTTTTCTCCCTACCAAAAATTCTTGCGCCGGACTCGAAGTAACCCAATCACCAGGATGTGGTTCTAAAAGATTGTGTTACTGTCTTCGCGACATTGTCCCTCATGAAAAATTCAAGACAATCTTCATGACTTATCATCGTGAAAACCCTGTCGGAACATCATAGATTTCAGGGTGAACTGTATTGGATTCCACATGAAACGTCATGAATGGCAGCTTTGAAATTCCTGGCCGTTTTAGGTACATTCATGATGTTTTTTTCACAACATATTGTCATGAATCCATGATGATTCATCATGATTAATAGCGCAAGTGGAACCGAAAAATTCATTCAAATTGCATTAATCGACTTAACACTTTCACTCTTACTACAGTGGGTAGGGGATTTAGAACGGGAGGTGGACAGTAAGAGGACTCAAGGATATACTGACTAGGTCTATATAATAGATACTACACATAGGTGCTTCACAACTTTGAACTTCACGGGCGCACATACACAATGCATGGAAACTTTCGGAGGTCATGACCTGAGTTTTGTACCTTGCTCGAGCCACCGGGTGGAGGCCCCACTCAGCTCCACAACCCTGGGAAAGAGCAAAGCATCGTGAATTCATGTCAAAACATCAGGAATTCACGATACTCAAGAAAACCACCAAACGTGAAAGTCAACCATCATGAACTGCATCGTGAAATTCTAGTACCTTTTCCTCACAAAACATCAAGAAACCTGAAATTCATGAGAATTATGTTGAAATTCACGATGAATCCTTCGCACAGTGCAATAGGAACCGCCAGGAAGATGTCTGCGACGTTCCTACATGTAACTCCCATTGGGCTTGAAGGATTCAGGTTCACGCCCACCCTCTAGTGCTCAGAAATGGCCACATCTCGCCCCGTACACTTCCCCGAGTCCTACCCCCTCTTCTTCAATCTATCTTGAACACGGACAAACTGCAGTCCGCCGTAGATTTCCCTTGAAGCCGACGCTAGCTGTGCAGGTGTGGGCGGCCGTACTCTCCTCAAGCTGGACGCTACCGACGGGGTCGTGAGGGGGGGGGGCGGATTTATTATACTCGCGTGGTCCAAATGGCTGAACGAGTTTACCGAAGACAAACAAGTATAGTCGAACCCCTCAGAACCCATAGGGCTGGGTGGGGCACCAAAGTTATGGGTTGTGGGAGGTTATGGGTCGACAGGAAATTCCCACGAATAAATAAGTGAATAAAAAATATATAAAAAATACATTCTCTTCTCTCTGGTACAAAACATAGCTTTTATGTCATCTGACCATCACGGACTTCCCTTTTTAGGCCTGTTTTATGGGTTTCAACCGGGAATTTGACCATGGATAATGGGTTACGAGATACCCCCGCCCACCGAGTTGGTTCCACGAAAAATCGATGGGTTACAGGGGGTTATGGGTTGATAGGTGTATGGGTTCCGAGGGTTTGACTGTAGTAATGTACGGGTGGTTATCCGTGAGATCCTGCCTCTGGTCTGACGTCCGACCGCACTTTCCGTAAGTTCCCAGTCGGGGATGAGATTCAACTATCTTTCGAACTGGTATTTACAGGTCAATCTAGATTATGTCGCAAAATCCGATTTGGCTTACAAGTACTGATGATATCTTTTCGAGTCTTATGGTAAAAAGCTGGGGTTATAGTAAGGCCGGGCTGCACCAGAGTCGAGCTTCACCGCCCGTTTTTTCACGATAAGAATCGCAAAAGTATCTGAAGCACTTATATAAGACAAATCGGATTGTTGCGACATTGCTCATCGACGAACTTTGTCAACGGTAACACATATTCTTGGGGCTACCCTCCTCGGAGAGAGGTAGAGAATCGGTTAACGGCACAAGCTGTCCAAGTAGCTAAGAAGCCGGCGTAGTAACTACGCAATAATTAGGGTATATCGTGATAAGTAATATCGTCCACGGTGAAGATTCGACGGCGGTTTCAAAGTATCCAGTCTGCGGGTGTGCTCAGCGTGGCGTAGCGTGCGGGTATCTCGGGTAGGAAAAGTGTGGGATGGCCTAGCAGTGAGTAGCATGGGTAAATGGAGAGCATAGAGATAAAAGGAGAATAAATAAAAGATAGGGCGGCCAGTTTTCTTCAGTCCTGACCCCGAGAGATTGTGAAGCGATTGGTGTCCTCGGCCCGTCAAGCGTGTGGCGGTGTTCAACAAATCGCCGGTGTCTTCGATCCCCGTTCCTCCTCATCCTAAGGTAGGGGCCATACAAATGCTGTGAATGTCACATGACCTTGCCCGATTTGGACAATTTCTTCGAAACAAATATCACACCGGCAATCACAAAATTTCGGACGAGCCGAGCTGCAAATTGAAACTCAAAGTGTCGAGTTGGCAATAGTTGGGCCTGAGATCTGAGCTGATTCTCTAAGTTTCGTAAAAGAATTCACGCATGCTGAAAGCCAAAGAATAGCCTTTGTATTCAACTTGAGTGAAACTTTGATGGCAGTCAAAGTTTCAGTTTACAGATAGGGCGAACCGAAATCATGTTGCGAAACTATAGGTATCGAGATACAAAAAAATATAACATGAAATCTCGCTCGAAATGCAAAGTTTCGACTAGCGAGGTGAAATTAAAGGTTAAACTCTGTATTTCGAGTGAGATTTCACCTCGCTAGTTGAAACTTTGCATTTCAAGTGAGATTTCACGCTACATTTTTTGTATGTCGATACAGTTTTGCAACATGATTTCGGCTCACCCTATCTGTAAACTGAAACTTTGACTGCCATTAACAAGGGGTTGCCGGACCGTGAATGCTGGATCCGGACCAGGTAGGGTGGTTCGGCCGCCAGGCTTGAAAAATAAAACTGGGGGTCATTTATTTTTGGCTGAGAAACGGTCTAACAGGGAAGTCTTGAGCGCTCTATATCTGTTTCAAGTGCTACAGACATTTCTTTTACCCTAGGGAGCTGAAAATGTTAAACCAGTTGGAGATTGATGGCCGCGAGTGTCGGGATCAAAATTCAGTGATGTTAAAAAAATGGCTGTTGCAAGTGTAAGCGGAAATCATGAGGCATCAGCGGTGCCCTTGCTAACTCTATGTCTTCCAATTGCCATCTACCCCTGTGGTACTTCCCACATTGTGGTGTGATGCTTGAACAATACACTGTATTCAAAGGTTTTTGGTTCCTGGTGACTGAATCTGTGGCCCACACATCTGAGAAGGAGGTCAACAGCAGAGGTAAGTGGTAAGCACCCTCATTTCATGCTCCCAAAGCTCTCGCAACATGTACTTACACTATGTCCGTGCAGCGGAAGATGCTGAACACGTGACAAATTGCCTTATGGGGACCGGTTGCTGACATGGTTATGCTTACGAGGTAGGGTGGTTTAGCGCCCTCGGCTTAATTTGAAAAACCGGGTCCGGTTCACTTTTTCACAGAACTTTACCCCCTTGGCCATTAAAGTTTCACTCAAGTCAAATACAAAGGCTATTCTTTGGCTTTCAGCATGCGTGAATTCTTTTACGAAACTTAGAGAATCAGCTCAGATCTCAGGCCCAACTATTGCCAACTCGACACTTTGAGTTTCAATTTGCGGCTCGGCTCGTCCGAAATTTTGTAATTGCCGGTGTGAATGCGCCAGATAATGACTATGTACCTGGGTCCTTATCCTTTCCATAAACTTTTGATATATGCATCCTAGGAGTCTTCCAATCTACCCGATAAGTAAACCTCCGAGAATTGAGGGAGCAGATGTCCTGGCAAAATTCCCATCACCCTTTGATATCAAAAGTAGAAATCACTGTGATAGCACTTTTGAAAAATGAACTACATTTCGCCTGCTCATATGCAAGTTCCAGGGAGTTGTATGAAGGTTAATGGTCAGCATTACTAGCATTTTATGGAGGGACTAAGGTCATAACAGCCTGATAATTATCTGGGGCATTTGTTTCAAAGAAATTGTCCAAATCGGGAAAGGTCATGTGATGTTCACAGTATTTCTATGGCCCCTACCTTACCCTCCTCGGACTCCTGCTCAAGTTTCAACCTGAACCATATTCCCCGGAGCGCCGAAGATTAATACTCGTTTAATTCAAGGCGTGCCAAGGCGATACCCATGGGGCCCTTCGAGGAGACTGAGAACCACCACTGCTTATTCTCCTACTCCCCAAGCTTTCGTGAGTCTAGAACCCTCCGAGTAAGATGAACGAAAACGCCCAAGATCAAACATTTCTCTCTTGGTCTTTTTTTTACAAAAACGATCCCGAATTCCAGCGCCGGTAACAAAAGGGTGATCGAATTCTCGTCTGTTCGAGAATTTCTACTGAGTGAAAGAGGCCGGAAGTGCTGCTCATAGATTACCCCACAGTTCCTAAGAAACCAACAAACAGTGTTACTCGGCATGCATGTGGCGAAGGGCAATCGCGAAATTCGAATCCTCGGCCACCCGTCATCTCCGTAGCCAATGATTCCCGAGTTCCGTTCCAATTCCATTCCGACCCCTCTCCTACATCTACACACTAGTGCTCGTTTTACAGACGTAAGTTATGGCATAGTAGCATACAGCGCTCGAAAGCAGAAAGAGCACAACAAATCCACCAATCCATCCCGCACGCCCGCCCGCATATGTAAAGCTACAGTGGTAAGTTAGAAGTTAGAACGCATAAATGAGGCAAGATGTGGTATGTATTTCCGAGATGGCAGGTAAGGAGTAGTATAACCCCCAGGAGGCTGCGCTCGTCGGCGCAACATCGCATCACCGCATCGCGCGTGCGGCGGGTGGGTGGCGGTTTTGCAGGGCGTGGGGCGTGGGCGTAAGTGAAGTGGAGGGCGGGAAGAAATCCCAATCACACGAACTCGGCGTGCTTGAGGTGTTCGCGGATGATGCCGTCGCGGACTGAATGGTGCCATTTAGTTGCGGAAACATGAAACGGCGGCGCGCGGACGACGATATACTTACCGATGGCAAGGGTCGCCGCTGTGGCTTTTGTGTCCTAAGAGGATTATCGTGAGATTTTTTTCGCATGACGGCGAAGAGGACTCACTGTGACAGACGTCGCATAAAGATAAGTCGTTCGCGGTTGTGACGCATCGGCTCGCAGGATGTCCTTGAACTTATCCTTCAAATCTATATCCCAACGAACAACCGAGTGAGTGGTGTACCATTCACCCGGAGCGGAGATACACGTACATTTGACAACGGTACCGACCTCGTTCTCTCGGGTCCCAAAGCTGATGAGATATTTATTGACTTGAACGCCGCTCTGGAGTTTCCTATTTATTCCAGTCTTATGAGAAGGGGATGAGCGAAACTAATGGAGCTAGGAACGCGAACCGTTTGAGTAGGTCACATTTGTTGAGGAAGACGATGAGGGAAATTTTGCCAAGGAGTGGGGAAGAGACGATGGCCTTCCACAGCATGAGGGTATCCTCGAGCCGGTTTACTGAAGGATCCTCGGCGAGGCGCTCGTCGAAGCAAGAGATAGCTGTGGAAACAAATTAGAATGACTTTCGGAGATACTTCCCTTCAACTCACGCGCAACTGGGAAACCATGAGTACTGTGGGTACGAGTAGGGATCACGGGAAGACGTACGGAATATAATGGCGTTGACGGCGTCAAAGTACGGTAACCAGGCGTGGCGCTGCATTCAGTTGTGATGAGCATCGTGGCAGCCATCGTCGGAGAACATTTATACCATGGAGCGCGAGCCTCCGACGTCGTATATGATCCACTCGGCACCAAAGTGGTCGGCTTTAGACAACGCAAAGCGGATCAGCGTTGAGGCATGATAGAAAGGAAAGAGCGGTGCGCGTAAACCGACTCGACTTACTCTGTTCCAAGGTAATGCGCCATTCTTGAACGCCAAGGGTCCGAAGACGCGCACGCACGACGTCGTTGTCGGAGGGCACATACGTTCGCGTCGCAATCCGCGCAGTGTCGGATAGAAAGCTAGTTTTGAGGTCAATGTAAAGCGTGCCACGCGGAACGGAGACAAGTTACTCACAACCCCGGCCGATCCTCAACACGGACGCCCTTGATCCTCAACAACTCCCGAACTTCGGGATCCTCCCACAAGGAGACAATGTCATCTCGGAGCGTAGTAAGGATCTCCGTTGGCTCGTCGACAGGCATCGGTTCGTCGGACTTCCTCGCTGTTGCCGGAAAGCCGAGAGCGCCAATCCATCCGCGGACGCCAAATTCGCGAGAGATCTTGCGCGGACCTGCGTCGGAGAGACCGTTCATCGCGCCGTCGTCGCCGTTCGCGAAGGTGAACTCTGGGTCTGCGGCACCAAGGCGCCGTCGGAGGTCATCTCCGACCTATTGGCCATGTCAAACAAAAGGGTGAATCCTGGTAGAGCGAGCTAACCTCGCGCAACGGTGATAGCCGGAGGTTGAGGACCCGATGTTTTTGCGTGAATATGACATTCGCGGAACGACCACTGGTCGCGATGGTGAGCTCGGAGACTGTCGAGTCGATGGACATCCGGCCGTCCCCACGAGTGAATGAACTTGGCCCAGAGCTGAGAATAGGAGATGCAGGCTCAGCATCCATCAGCGCCAATCGATCTTGCATGACATCCAGAATGGTGACGATATTCTGAATGAGATTCAGCTGAACAACAGCACGCCAGGAGCGCAGCTCGGCCTTCCACTGCAGGGGAGCGTACTTGAGCCGAAAGTCTGCGAGGCAAAATGCCAAATGTGAGCCGAAAAAGCCCGAACCGCTTGCGCGACTCGAAACACGCACTCTTCAGAACCGTGCTCTTTCCACTCTCGCTCTGCCCCAGCAACAGCACCTTGACCTCCCGCTTGGACCGCTTCTTCTTGTCAGCGCGCTCCTTTGCCAGTCTATCGTCGATCTGATCGCTGACACGCCTCTGCTCTTGCTCAAGCTCGACACGTTGCTGGCGCTCGGCGGGGGTTTCATTGACCGGCGGCTGCAGCGCGATGAAGAAGGGATCGGAGAGCTGGGGTTTGTGCGTGCGGACGACCATGGCGGCGACTCGAAGCAGAGAGGAAGCGACCAAGGGCCAAGGCAAGCCTAGACAACGCGATAACGAGGCTCCTGAACGTTAAAGCGAATAGGGGTCCGCCGCAGATACCGAGTAGCGGGCCGTGCGAGGAGGAGGGAAAGACCAGCGGTAAGGCGTCGTTTGAAGTAAATACACGAAATGGGGGAAGGAGGCAAGTCGGAGGGAAGAAAAAGAAGCACGTAAACGCCTGAGGAAGGAAGCTGCATTAGTCCATTTGGAAGGTGATTCGTACCAGAAATCAGGGTCGCTTTGATCTGCGCAGATTTGCTTCCGTCTCGAGATAGGGGCGAGGCAAGGTACATAGGCTGAAAGTGGCCTAATGAAATAGACTAAACCTAGGAGCCGGATAAAGGGTAGAAAAAATGTCGTCTGAACACACCGGTACGAGTTTGCGCTCGTCACTTTGCCGCCGGCGATTCCGCGGCAATGCCTGTCAGGTAGGACTCTGACTGCCGCCGGCCACCTGGGTCCTGGTGATTCTTGTCCACTGGCAGCGATTGTACGTACCAAACTGAACATTCATCCGGGACTGCGAAAAGAGCTTCCAACGTCGCTTCCAACGTCGCTTGAACATCGCCCTGGCAGCTGCCTATAGCATCCGAGGAGCAGTAGCAACATTCGAACCTTGGACATTGAACGTCAACCATGGCCATGACGACCTTGTTCTTCTTTTCGTTTTGCTGCAGCGGGGTTTACTGCGCCACTTCTCCAAGGGGATTCCGCGAACTGACTTACTTCCAACCACGCGAATCGGAAACCGCCGAGAAAACATCCTTACTTCACGGCAGCTGTCGTCCCATATTAGACTCTGAATAGAAACGAATCAGCATCGTCCAATGGGAAAAGTGTAAAAGGAGAACGAACATACAACTCTGCGTGGGTGGCAGTGCGCTGCTACAACCGTGGATGAATACGTTCATGAGTCTCGGGTGAGACATAATGCTAAAGCAGAGGTTCTAACTTCTGAAAATCCGTCCCAGAAGCACGCTAGAAGTGTGAATGCACGGTGGGGAATTGGGAATCGAAGGGGGCCGGGCAAGAGTGTGGGCAGTCGAGATGTAATTCTGAATCTAGAAGGGAAGAGATGATGACGGGTGGCTTTTTGCAGGACGAGGCATCAAGCTAGGAGGACCACATCCTTGAGGAAGGGGTAATGCATCATCCCTGGAAAGCGTCAAGATAAAAGTTTGTTGAGAACCTTTGGGGGCCGGTCGAGAAAGCGGAAGAGCTTGTTTGAGCGCAGGGGAGTCGAGAACCGCCGACGCCATATATCCTGTCCCAGAATAGTCAGTATCTGAAGTCAGCCAAGTTGGCCATGAACTCGTTATCATAAGGACAGATGGGCCGATGAACATTATCCCGGTGCGGCCAGATGCTCTGAGATCCGTCCTGAGGTGAAGAGGCGTGATCCCGTCGAGCCATAGAGGGACCAGAGTCCTGAGTGCGGTGATAGGATGAACTGTGTTCATTGTGGCGCGGAGGAATCTCTCCAGCACATTCTCCTTGAATGCTCGAGCCCGGGCCAGTCCGAGGTCTGGGAACTTGCAGAGAAGTTCTGGAAGCAAAAGTACTCAGAATGGCCCGAAATGTCTATGGGCCTACTACTTGGGAGCAGCCTCGCAGTCTTCAAGGACGAAAATGGGAAACCCCAACCAGCGAAAGCCAGACTCTATCGAATTCTGGTCTCAGAATCGACCCATGTAATTGGGAAGCTTAGATGCGACAGCGTCATTGGCCGCGGGGCAGGCGTATGCGGGGATATGTAACATCATGAATGGATAGAATAGCGATATGTAGTGATGTATCAGTAAAGGCAAGTAGCGATGTGCGGTGATACATCACCTTACCTGCGCCAGATTTCGCGCCTTTTGGGGGCGCACCGCGCTTTGCGCACTCGTCGGCGTCGTTGATGCGTCCGCTGGCAGATTTTGACGGCGGGGGCGCTGGCCAAAATAGGTCGTGTTTACACATGTTATGATCTCATCCCTTCGCCTCCTCCCTCCCATATTACCCTGGCTCCTGCTCCCTCCTCCGTTCCCCCTGCCCCCTGTACACATACCCAAGCACTAAACGACGTCGCCCGCATCCAGTGCTGCTGTCAACTTTGCTTGATTCGACTGCAAACAGGCTCCTCACCGGAAACAAATGCCGCCCGCCGCCCTCCCGCCCCGGCCCTCCTGGCCTATTCAGCCCACAGCGACGGATGGCGCCCCTTCTGGCTAGTGGGATGACTCCATTAACCACCAATCTGGCCCTTTTTGCTGCCTACTGCGTCCCCTGGGTCCAAAATACCGCTGGCAGCACTACCCGGCGCCCCGGCTCCTGCTGGGCAGCTTCCTGGCGCCTGTACCCATTGCCACCCGCTACTTAAGCTTGGGAGTGGCCATAGTGGCCCTCCTCTGCTGTTCCCGCCGCCGTAACACGCCACACGGCGCCGCTTTTCGCCGCCCCCGCCCCCCACCCCCGCGCGCGCCCCGCAGCGCTCCCAGCACCGGGTCTGTGGCACACAAAGCGCCACCACGCCTCATACACGTCCCCCGCACGTTTTGCGCCCCTCGGGCCACCGTAGCGCGCCGCCTGCCGCCGCTTTTCGCCGGCCCCGCCCTCCACCCCCGCGCGCGCCCCGCACCGCTCCCAGCACCGGGTCTGTGGCACACAAAGCGCCACCCACGCCTCATACACGTCCCCCGCACGTTTCGCGCCCCTCGGGCCACCGTAGCGCGCCGCCTGCCGCCGCTTTTCGCCACCCCCGCCCTCCACCCCCGCGCGCGCCCCGCACCGCTCCCAGCACCGGGTCTGTGGCACACAAAGCGCCACCCACGCCTCATACACGTCCCCCGCACGTTTCGCGCCCCTCGGACCACCGTAGCGCGCCGCCTGCCGCCGCTTTTTGCCACCCCTGCCCTCCACCCCCGCGCGCGCCCCGCACCGTTCCCAGCACCGGGTCTGTGGCACACAAAGCGCCACCCACGCCTCATACACGTCCCCCGCACGTTTCGCGCCCCTCGGGCCACCGTAGCGCGCCGCCTGCCGCCGCTTTTCGCCACCCCGCCCTCCACCCCCCCGCGCACGCCCCGGTGGCACATTCGCTGCGTCCTATTTCATTAGTACCTACTTCCCCTCCTTCACCTGGCCCCACCAAGTGCCTACTGTAGTACCTAACACAGAATATTTCTTTTTGTATGCATCCGGGTTTTGAGGTGACCCGTCGTGGTTACTCTAACGTGTACTTCCTTATAGCTTCCTTGGTGTAGTTGATAGTCGTGCCAAACCTCTGTTCTTTGTTGATCCCGTGAAGTCTTAAGTTCGAACCCCGGACTTGGATTTTGGTTTTCCACCCAAAGATGAAAACCTCTAAGACGAAAATCTCTAAGTCACTTTCGTTTTCTCTGACTAGGCTCCAGGCTCTCTAACTTTCAAATAGACATATGAACATGATTGATTTTCGAAGCCTAATGACGGACAACGTAGACTGGAAAAAAAGCTGCATAGGTAGGAGTAAAGACTGGAAAATAGATAAATAAATACTGCATAGGTATAGGTCAGTAAAGTCGGCGACGCATAATTCGTAAATTCTTGGAGACGTTAGATGTGCAGCACTAGTTGAATAGCATCGGCAGAGGAGTTTGGCAGGTCGGTCGCAGGCGTTGAGGCGCACAGAATTCGAGCTCATTTTTTCCTGAATATATGGTCAGCCTTCGGATTCATCGTGCTCGCCGTCGCCTGACTTACCCTCGTCCTTTCGTGGCCGCCGAGGTGTTTTGCCTCCCTTTCGTAACCGTGGCCTTGACCTTGCTTGCGGTAGGTGTTGCCGCACTCGCCCTACACGAGGAAAACAAAGTTAGGCATTATGTCATATGCAAGACAGCAGGAATGACCCACTTTCTGCCACGCGGGACAAGCTGTAGTCCCTGCGGCCCCTGCCTGCCACCCAACTCCCCACGCGTCGATTTTACCACCGTCCCCGCATACCCCTCGTCCGGACGAGGGGGAGCTCTACTGTCACGGCCAGAGCGACGGAGAGGGGGGACGCAGACGAGGTCGTGGTTGCCATCGGGGTTGTGCAGCCGACCTGCACGACGCCTCTCCTCAGCCTCCGTCTCCTTGGCTCGTTTCTCCGCCTCCTTCTGCCGCCTCAGGTCTGCACGCATCCCACTCGGCCCCGCGACACAGACCTGCACGTTCTCGTCACTGCCACTCGATGCAACAGGTGCGTTACCCTCAGATCCGCGCGACCTCCTGGTCGAGACCCCCGTCGACGGCGTCGCAGCGGAAGGTACGGGGGTGGGGGTGGGGACGATGATGTCGTTGGTGATGTCGGTGAGCACATCCCTTGCCTTCCTGCCGCGTTTCTTTACTGCAGCGCCCATGACCGTCGCGGGAGTCTTCCCAATCACCGCCGCCTTTGCCACCTTTGCTGCCTTCATGGGATTCGCCATTGGGCGTGAGTTATACACCACGGGCGGTGCGGCCGCGACAGGCGGAGAAGGCGCAGTAGGCGCCGCCGACGACGTTGTGTCAACAAAGGGAGGCGACGCGGGGGCGGGTGTAGAAGAGGCAGGGGGTGCCGACGCCGAAGGTGCTGCTCCAGAAAATACAAACGCAGAGGTGGGTGTAGAAGAGGCAGCGGGTGCCGACACCAAAGGTGTTGCTCCAGAAAATACAAACGCCGTGGGCACGGAGAATGATGGTGACGGGGAGGGAGGTTGAGGCCTTGCCGACAATCCGAATATGTCGGCTCTGGGGCGGGCAGCAATCTCCCGGCGGTACGCCTCCTGTTCGCGGTACGCACGTATGGGACTCGTCGCGGCCAGATCGCGATACGTGTCGAATAGGGAAGGCAATCGCGATTGTGAGCTGCCCGCCTGGTTCTCCGTAGGCCCGTTCACTGGACGCAGATGCGGCGCCGTCGCACCTCCCCATCGCCACCCTGGTGCGGTGGACGTAGGAGACTCCCCCAGAGCGCGATTACGCGCGAATCCCGCACCATTGAAGCACGGGCGCGGGTGTGGACGTGCAGGCACAGGCGCCGTTGTCCCCTGCATGAGTGCGGGGTCTATCACATCCGTGTTAATGGTGGGGGCATATGTCGCGTTGGAGACCAATCCCCCGCGCTCAGCGGCCGCCGCGCGCGCTGCCGTCTGCGGGCTGGTGGGTGCAGTCATTCCCTCCGGCCAGAGATTGAGATTAGTGGGTGCAGGCGAGCCCAAGTTCGAGGTGGGTTCAGGGACAAAGATGTCGTCCATGTCCATTGGCGCCGAGTCTTCACGAAGCCAGTCATCGCTCAGATCGAAGTTGTTGCCAACCGGATTGTCGACAGACGTATCGGCGGCAGGAGGGGTGGGCGCGGTGGGACCAGGGGGGTTGCCAGGTACGTTGCCGACGGGCGTATCAGCAGCAGAAGGTGTAGCCGCGGCGGGGGCAGGCGTAGTATTGGTGGCAGACGCAGACGGTGCAGACAGTTTTCTCGGCTTCGACATCCTCTTGGGCTTTGGCTTTGATTTCCTTCCAGATGCCTTCGCAGTCGATTTCTTCACAGGTTTCGGTGCAGAAGACGCTTCAGCAGCGGTAGGGGGGGTCAGACCGTCGGCTGATGCGTCATCCTCCGCATTTGGCTCGGCGACGATGGAAGGACGAACAGAGCCGTCGTCCGCTACATACACAAAAGTCGTTTAGCCATTGCCAGGTGCAATTGAAACGCGCTTCGACATACCAAAGCAACGGCCTAGAAACTCTTGAAAAGGGAGGGATATACCAGTGTCGAAGTTTGCGTGCTGAGCCACGAAGTCGTTTCCCGCCGGGGTGTTTCCGTAGACGGCGCTGGTGGAAGAGAAGAAAATCAGGAACACAGCCACTACAATTTCCTTTTTCGGACTCACCACTTCAAGCTCAATCGACCGTGGCGAGGATTCGGACCGCCCCAAATCGCAAAGCTGAACCATCCCGTCTTGTCCGCGAGGGTCTTCAAAACGCGCTCCATGACTTCACTGGACTGGTCAATAGCTCTATAGAACAAATATTCAGTCTCTATTCGACTCAAACAACCAAACGTCCAAGACCACGAAGCAACACATACATCTGACGCTCCTCCGCACGCTGATCTGCCCGACTATCCGACTGTGACTGCCCTGCACCCCTCGCAAGGTTCTCCTTCTCCTGCCTGATCGCCTCCGCAATCGCCTGGCGTTCCTCCTCTGGCGCTTCCTCGTACAACTCTTTCACGACCTCGTTTCGCAGTCGCAGGCGCGCGCCGCGCGCCGCCTTGGTGCGCGCCTCCTGTTCCTCGAGGTCCTCGCCGTCGACCGCCATGTGCTCCTCGTTGAGCTCGTCGTGGCCACGCGTGGTGAGGACCGCGTTGATTTCCTCGCGGTTGCGCTGCTGGAAGATCTCCGTATCGCGGTGAGCACGGCGGCGCGCTGCTTTGGCGTTAAAGAGTGCGCTGCTGAGTGAAGACTGCGCGTTGCGGCGCGCGGCGGGCGCGCGCCCCGTCTTCCTGTGCTGGTAGCGGAACCAGCTTTTGATTCTCTACGACGCGGGAGGGAGGGATCAGAGACGCGTCGTAAACGAAGCCACACGCGCCACTCACATCCTTCCTCGTCTTGGTGGCCTCATTGAGCGCTTCCCACTGCGCGGCGGTCGCGTTTGCCTTGTCGATTCCAAGCGCGACGTGTTCGGGGAACTGTTGGAAGTACGCCTCGTAGGCGACGGGCCAGAATTTGTTGACCTTGTGCTGAGCCTGACGGACGATGTACTCCGGCAAGTGCGAGTGCAACAGTGTAGCCTGCGCGGGTGTAGTCCAAGAGTGAGCGGGCATTGTTTGGGGAGGAGGTGCGAGTTCAAGTCAAGTTTAGATTAAAATTTGTTGATTCCTCTTTTATAGGTCCTTTTTTTCACCAGGTTTTTCCGCCCAATTCGGCCTCGATTATATCCGTACGCTACGTACGCTCCGTTTTATCCTCCTTCCGTCATTCTTAATCATTATCTTTTTTTTCTCAAGTCCCGATTCAGTTACTCCCAAATAGGACGCTGTTGCAGCTTCCCCAATGGGCCGTCGTTCGGTTCCTCAATATCACAATGTGATGAACATGTGGACCCCATGTTTCCATCAGACGCAAATCGTCAGCTGGTCGGAACTCGGAAAAGCCCTGGCCTTTTAGCCTGCCTGTGATCCCCCCTCCTTCCTCCCTCCCCCTCACCGCCCACTGTCTCCAACATGACCGACCACTCTGCCAACGCAATTCACGCCTCCACACCCAAGCAGGAGTTGGAGGCGTCAATTGCGCTGCTCGCAGACTTGTCGCAGATGTCTCTGACTCTGGCCAAGCGCTGCCTCGACCTCCAGAGTAAGTTTTTCATTGTCTACTTGGCGTGCGCTTTGAGTTCATTCCATCCCAGCCAAGCTCCCCGGCGTCATCAACGCTGCGATCGCTGCGCAGGTTGCGCCCGTCAGTAAGTCTTCTCTCTTATCGCGTACATCACTTTTACTGATTTTCACCAGTCCCGCCCGCCCACGTCTGGGTGCCCCTCGCGGCCCGCACGCCCGCCGAGGTCGACGCCGCCCATCCTTCCCCGCCCGCCGGTACGGCCGAAAAGGCGTACCACGTCGTAACCAGCGGTCGCGAGCCCGGCTTGTACGATGACGTGTGCGTACTTATTCCCTCCTTATTTTTTTGCCTAACCTACCTACTCCGCTATAGCAACGACTCGGACTACCAGGTCCTGGGTGTTCCACACGCCCGGCGTCGCAAGATCACCGGGCTCGCCGCCGCCCTCGCGTACTACCGCGCCAAGTATGGGGCCCAGGAGGTCACCAAGTGGGGCATTCAGCCTGGCGATGACGCTCCCCCCGCCGCCTCGACCTCTGCCGTCTAGTGGGTTCGTTCCCCGCCGAACTCATTTGAGTTTTACGTCTGACTTCTCCCTCAGCTCTCAAGTGACGGTTTCCGTGACGGTCGGGTAGTCTAGTAGACAGAGCTGGCCGCCTTTTGTGTATTGCAAACGAATTCATTGTCTTCCTTGCTGCCCTTCTTTTTGTGTGCCCTTCAAATTCAGAAACGAAAAACTCTTGAGAAACCACAAACTCGGGTATAATTCCAAATGAGGCAGGACTTGCGTTACATTCACAACACGTACAACAACTCTATTGTGAACCCACAGCGCACACCTTATCAGAAGCCTAAATTCACAGGCACGCAACCGACGCGTCGCTAGCCGGCGCAACCGACGCGTCACCAGTCGCAACCGAGGCATCCCGGCCGTCGTCGAGTCCGGTCCACTGCCAATTCCTGTCAGAGCAAATATGACCCCACCTCGAAACCAACGCACCTGTGGCATGTCATAGAAAACCTCGCCCTCCCACCTTGCCCGACGTTTCGCCTTCAAAATCCCTGTGCGCCAACGCACAATCTCAAACCCTCGCGTGTGATCCAGAATACTCCAATTTGCCGTACGACCTCGGTACAACCAATGCGCCGCCTCCTCTGCTGATGGCGGTGTGAGCTCCCGAGCGTTAAGCGTTGCCACCCGCATCTGCGCCGCTTGGACAGGTGTGAGGAGACCGACTGCGCCGGTCGTTCGCAGGGACTCCGTTTGCGCGGCAGTCAGTGGAGCCACACCTGGCGGCAGCTCAGTAAACACTGAGTCGATAAAGTCGTCTTGAAAGGGACTGCAATTAGGTAGCACTGAATTAGGGCTGGAATATGAATTGACAACGTACCTGATCCAAACTGCCCTCGTGCTTTCGTGGCGAGTCGGTGGGTCGGCGGTGTCGTGCTCTTGGATATGAGCACGGCTGAGATTTAGTCCTCAGTCTAGCGCATACAGAATATCAGAATACGCACCGCATGTCGTTGCCAGCGCCGTGTGCCAAGGCCGTCAACGCGTCGCACGCGAGGCGCTCGTCGGGGGTCGGAGAACACCGCACGCTCCCCACCCGAGGTACCTCGGATATTCCGCGCGGCGGCGGCATAGCTTCGGCCTCAGCGAGGATGAGATAGTCTGTCGCGCGATAGTCCTGGAATTGGAATGAGTGGGCGGAGTTACTGAGGACCTCTGTCGAGCTAAGGCAAGTGGGTGCCTCGTCGTGTCGTTCCTCCGGTTGGATATGGATGCTGGCACTGCTAGTGGCCCGCTTGGGAGGGTCGCGGCGGCGTCTCGCGGCCTTGGTGGCGGCGCTGAGGGTGGATTAAAGGAAATGTAAAGGCTCCCTTGAATTTTACATACCGCCTTTCTGCGACTCGCAATCGCTCCTTTTCACGGAGTTCTGGATGCCTGCATTCCCTGGTATCAATTTTGTGCCCTGTTGCCAGCGGAGGCCACACACCGCGCACGATAGGCGGCTTGATTTCTTCGATGCTGCGCCGCCTTTTCCGCCTTGCCTATTCTTCGAATTCCAAGTGTTGTGGCACAGGTCTGCAGCTCGAGGAGGCATATCTACCTTGGATTATACCCGCCGTCGTCTTTGGATAATTTTCTATGGATTTTCTTTCGAGGTTTTGTTGAAAGCGACCGTTTGGTCATGAGAGTCCAAAGAGAGAAGCGTTTGATGCATTGTGTTTGTCCTCCGCCCACAGCAATCCTTCGTCGACCCAACTTTCCTCAAACCCTCGTGCCTCAAACTCTTATATTCTCATGTTCGGACGGACTAGTGCAAGATCTTTGTTGCCTCGAAATTCTCCAGAAAAATCTGTGGCGCTCTGAACTTTGCAATTTCTCAGTCCGTGATTTTTGACACCCCTCAAAACTCAAGTTCTTGGATATAGATCGAATCGTTTATACATTGAATGCTCGCCCGCCCACTCAGTTTCGATTTCGAGGTTCTATTGCACAAGTATATCGCGGCAAAGTTGCTTCCTCGACCGTTTCAACCACTGCATCCCTCACTGGCGGAATTTTACAATATTAATGTTCAGGAAGGGTTCATAGGCATTTAATTCGGCTTTCTAAAGTTACAAAGCTCACATTGAGACCCACAACATCCTCAACCGCGGTGTCCGTGATTTTTAAAGGTGACGGTTTGACCTCGTTATACTCTAGAACACTGCGGAAAAAAATATGTATTCACAACGCATGGTTGATAATTGTTAATGCTGAGCTCTAGTTTGACTGGGAATAAATTTCTTGCAGCCCGGATGTGGCTTAAAGCGGAAACACCGCCTTTGTGATGGCATTATTTCCTTTCTTGACTCGCACCACCACCACTACCGATTCCCATTTCACCCTGGTAAGTCGCCCTCTGCAAACCAACGCGTCGAGAATCCATTGGGTCCATGCGCTGGATCTTACCATAGCTTCCTATGGTGGTGCCCATGTGTTCCCGACGCGTTGGTGGCTTTGCCACTGGAATAAATTCTGATACCTTTGTTTTGCAGGTGTCACTCCGCGGTGGTGACGAGGCCCATGGGCAAAAGGCGCGACGCGTCCCCGGGGTGAGTGCAATCCAGCTCCAAACCCACAATGCCCTTGTAACTCACATCCTGTAGTGCCTCCACCGCAGGTGTCCACCTCCCGCGCCAAACGCGGAGTGGCAACTATTTTTCGCCCTACGAGCTTTTGGATTTCCTCACCCCCACGGCCACACGCCCCTTTGAAATTATACGGCTCAAGGCTTCTCTTGAGCCCCTCCTCCAGCAATCTATTGCCGATGCCGACGTACACGCCCATTATCAAGATGGCCTTCGGGCTGACGATGAGGATGAGGGCTGGGAGGACGAGGACGATGTCGAATCGCGGCCGCCCTCCCCTCTGACGGAGCCTCCAACCACTCCCCCGCCTTCAATCCCAAACTCGCCTGTGGCACCTGCCTCTTCATCGCCATCCCAATCCATCCCGCGACTCGACTTGCCGCCGCCTCCATCCGCATCACCGCCCCCTTCCACACCACACCCACAGCCGCCTGCGCCTGGTGTTGAACGTCGTCGCAAGAACGAGCGAGCATACGTTCGGCGTGCCCTTCGACGTCAGAAAGTGGCCGCCCAGTCGACACCGTACGACCACAGCCTCAATCCGCGACATACCCAGGAATACCGGCGGCAGGCGTCGCATTCAACGACATTTGACTTGGCAGATGCACCGGTCGCTACAGGCGCACGGATTGGCCTCCGCTCCAAAGGACCCACAGGTCTCATTCGGACGCTCCCAGAGCTCCTCGACGATGGCGACGAGCTTGTGGAGTGGAATGGCAGGTACACCCGTTCGCCTACGCCTTCATTTGCTGCCTCTGATCGAGTTTTTCCGGCAGGGATCCCAAACTAATCGTCGATGCCGAAGGTCGCATTGTCGCGATTCTTCTGGGGACGCCGGACGATCCAGAGTGGCCCAGTGTCATCCGGGAGGCTGCAAGAGCAATGGATCGTGCACGCCGTATTGCGTGTAAACGCGGTGGTTGGCGTGTTGGCCGTGTACATCGGCGCGGGCGATATCTCCCTCTCTTCGATGGTGTCTCCCTTGGCGGCGGGCAGAAGGTTTGTGCCTCGTTTTCGAGAAGGTGCCTGACTGACATGGATTTTTCAGCGTCCTGGAAACCTTCGTAACACCAAACTGTTCAGCTATCTTGTGAAGGAGCTTCTCAAGAACAAGGCTATTCGCCGCATCGCTGGTTTCCAATCGAGTATGTCATTTTTTCCTCCTTGGTAAGGAGGTGCCTCACACTAACGTCGCCCAGGTGGCGTTGCGCTTTACGCTCCAAAGCTATACCGCTATTACTGCCGAATTCTCCGCGCCCTCTTCGAACACCACCCGGAGCTCATCCACATTTTTGACAACTCCGTCTTTCCCGCCGTCACCTTCAACTGTGGCGACGCAGTAACGTTCCAACACTGCGACTTCCTCAACCTTGTCCATGGCCTCTGTCCCGTCACGTCCGCAGGGTACTTCGACCACAAGCGCGGCGGGCACATCTACCTCAAGCAGATGCGTGTCGTCATCGAGTTCCCGAGCGGCGCCACAGCCGCCATTCCCTCCGGATGCGTTGACCACGGAAACACCCCCATTCAGCCTCACGAAACGCGCTTTTCTATCACACAGTTTGCGGCGGGCGGTCTTTTCCGATGGGTTGAGTATGGATTTCAAACCGCCAAGTCTTTGCTGGCGCAGGCGGGG
Source organism: Mycena metata (assembly GCA_029378385.1). Classification (NCBI taxonomy): domain Eukaryota; kingdom Fungi; phylum Basidiomycota; class Agaricomycetes; order Agaricales; family Mycenaceae; genus Mycena; species Mycena metata. The sequence goes on along the minus strand of JARKIB010000107.1, from coordinate 75,358 downwards.
GGACAGGCCAAACGCGACACGTTCGATGGTGTTCCGGGGTCGCGTTGGCGCTGGGCTCTGGATTTGTTTTCCAAGGTCGACGAACTTGCCGCCGATCGCTCACATGTGTTCGGTCCTGGTCAAACTGATGTGTAGATATTGTAGATAGATTTCTTGATCTCGCTAGTACAGGCCGCCGAATGTACCTACTTATCTTGCAATCAACTCTTCTTTATAACCACCACATGGACGACGAACGAGTCCAGCAGGCGTTCGGGGAAATTCACCGGTATCAGGTCCTCCTCTGTATAATGCCAGTCGCTGAGGGAACCTCAGGCAAGAGCAGGAATATCTCCGGTGGAAGACTCACCTCTACACCATGTCCCTCAACGCGCAGGGGGGTTCCCTCAACCGGCAACTGAGATATCACCACGAGATTTTCAAATTGCGCAAGCGGGTCGGAGCTCACATCGAGGCGCAGTTTGTCCGCGTGCTTGAATACTATGGTAACGAGTTAGCCCCGGTTTTCAAGTAGACAACTCACCTTATTACCAGGCTATCCGACCAACAGCGGCCCGTATTATGATCCAACGCACCGTTATTAATTCTTGAATTATATTGTTTTGCCTGTCATTCCCCATGCCTGACGCGAGTACTCAAACAGACCTCTCGCTCTTCGACGCGAGTGAATTCAAGCACGGTGGAATTCGTCTCGCGTGGTTACCGGGCTTCACTAACTTGCAGTAGGGACCGTTATCCCTCTCGACGGAAAATCCTTGGTGCCAACCACTGAAAAAACTCTTGAGTACAAACGCGGTGAGCGGTGTACCACCGTATCGTGCAGCTGTCTTAATTCGACGCAGAAGCCATCGCGCACGCCGAGGGGAAGGCGACGGGCCCGCCCAGCGCCGGCATGCTGCAATTTCTCGACAAGAATTCCAAACGCGCTGTAGAGTTACAGAAGCAGCTGGAGGAGATCGATCGCTGCCGCGCGGGGGTTAAGGAACGTCTCAAGCGGCAGCCTTGGTTGCATTGGCGTGCGCCGACAAACGCGCAGGACGGTGCTTGAATTCATACGTGGTACTTCCTGTGCGCCGACAAGCGTGTAGAACGGAGCTTGAATTCATACGTGATACTTCATACATTCTACTTCTTGGTGCGGAGCTTCGCCTCCTCGTACGTAGCAGCGGCGAAGATTGCAATGTTATTGTCCTCGAACTCGTAGTAGCATTGTTCGGCAGCATCTCTGGGGAATATTAGTTGGATGTCAAAAGAAACGCTGCGGCCAACACGCACAGGGTCTTGAACACTTGAGTCGAACCCTCCACAGCAAAGAAAAGCGGTTGCTTCTGCTCCCAGACTCCGTTCGTGTTGCGCTCGAAATGGTCCGCGAAGACGAGAGGGAACTGGAAGCGTAGGTCTCGCAGTGACGCGGCGGCATAGGTGCAGTGTTGGGTGTGGTCAAAGATTTCGGGTGTACCAGGCGGGGGCGTGTCCCAGTCGCCGTAGGGCGGGAAGCATCGCATGCTGCGATGTCGAGTTGAGCTGCGGTTGTCTGCCGAATGAAGATCTCACGTACGGGTCAGTCGACATGACTCCGTCGCTGCTGAGAAACCAGGGTTCGAGCGGTTCGCCGTCGTCGCTGAGGTATGGGGCGCGAGGGGCGAGTGGAGGCCGGTGAGGCATTGAGTTGGAACGCGGTTGTGGGTAGTTTCGACGAGAAGAGGAGTTTGTTTGCACCTGTTATATCACCAAGTCAAAGTCTTCCCCCTGTCCGAAACGGGTTCTCTCTCGCCATCACCGCTCGGTAGCGCCGACCCTCTAGCTCACTGCGATGGACACGCCCGCGACACGCGTAAGTTGTTTATTGCTGAAACGAATGGAACTGCATATCCTCTTCAGGCCCGCATCTTCCACGCGATTCGCGCACTGGACACCGAGCATCCCAAGCTTACGGATGTCCCGTTTGTCTGTTCTTCTCTGGGCTGCTACAACACCAAAGCCGATCTGCGTTGCATGGACTGCTTTCAAGCGCAGTTTGTGTGCGTTCCTTGCATGTTCATCTCACACCAAAAGAACCCATTGCATCGAATTCAGGCATGTCTAATTCTAATTGAATGCTATTAAATGAAACATATTGACCGCCTACAAGTGGTGGAACAACAAAGAATTCACCACAAGCGGTCTTGAAGCCGTGAACATGCGCATCAACCTTGGCCACGGCGGTCGATCCTGTCCTGCATCCGTCGGCGACGATAATTTCCGCATCATCAGCAGCGCTGGCGTACACAAGATCCCGGTGGACTTCTGTGGGTGTCCCGATGCACCCTCCCGAGCTGAACAGCTGCTCGCCGCGCGCCTTTACCCGCAGCATCGCGACCCCCCGCACGTTGCTGTCGCCTTCCCAATGGCGTATGCCCTGGATGCGCCGGGTGGCCCGGGATCGACGGCCGCGCGCCATCTAAAGAAGATGACTTGAAACTTGATGAAATATATTCACTGCGTGCTCTTCGTCGTGTGATTGAATCGGAACTAGTTGCGAAGCTGATGCAATATGATTTCTAGATAATGGGTTAGGCCGCCGCTTGTTTCCCCGTTCGGTGTCGCGATCGGTCGCGCAGGTCCGTTTTTCTGGTTTGCACACATTCCCCGTCCCTCTAACAAGCACAGCCGCGAAGCTCTCGAAGATATGTCCACCCCCGAAGCTCTCGAAGACAATACCGCGGCGGACGACGCCCCGGCACAGACCTGGGACGATTTTGCACAGGCCTGGGCAAATGCGATTCTCCGCCCACCGACACCGCCCGCGCAGTCCTCCATACCCGACGACTTGATTCCGGACGGACCCGCCCACTCCTGGGACGACCTCTCATGGTACGAGCTGCTGCCTATTCTGGGTGGATGTTTTTTAATAGTGTTTGTGTTGTAGGCAGCAAGGGCAGGCTGGTCACACAGATGGCGAACGTGTCGAGGCCGCCTGGGCCAATCTGGCGCCCATGTCCGCCGGCAATCGAGGCATGGGGCCCGGTACTCGCCTCAACGTCCTGGAGAACCACTACGCATCCTATCACAGGCCCCTCGTGCCCACCGTCGAGATTACCGTGGACGTCGCGACCGAGTGCGTCGTACCGCCCTCTCCTCTATGACATAGGTGCAGCGCCGAGGCCGACGCGATCGAGCGCAACTCCACACTCCTCCACAATCTCTTCTGGGATCCGCTCGCTATGCCGGCCCACTTCCGCGAATCGGTTCAGCGTCAGCTCGCGCGCATGGAGCCTCGTAAGAGAGCGAGGGCTCAGAGGATTCTGGTATGTTTTTTTTCTCACTGACGGATGCCCCTGATATTTCTGGCCGTTCCCCAGGGCGGAAAACGAAGGAAAATGCACATTTTCGACGAGGAGCGTGAGCGCGAAGAGGATGCTCGCCCCTGCCGTGCTTGTCCGGAGCCGGGCTCAACGTTGAAGGATGTCCCATGGGGTGAGGAGGAACTCGCGTAGTGAAGACGATTTATTGCAATCAAATATGAATAAATTTCCTTTGCCTACAATTTCGCGCGAAGCTTCCGTCTCATCAACCCCATTCCCAACCTGTCGTCGTCGATGTCGATGAGCGCGGGCACTTGGTCGTCGTCGACCGCCGATGCAACATCTTCCTGCTGCGGGGTCAACCCCTTGACGGACCACAAGGTGAAACCGTTGTCGTAGAAGAGAACAAGGTTATCTTGGAAATTAGAAAGCCTGCTGTTACGATGCCGTGAGTCAGGGCGAGAAAATAAATAAAATGGAGCGCACAGTAAATAGTCCAGATTGGCGTACCGCTCCCCAAGCTCAAGGTTAGCTTTAGACGTTGTAGTTTGAGGTTCTATAAGGCGCGTGAGAAAGCGGAACATAGAGCAAGCTCGGTCTTACGAAGCGACATGGAGGTGACAGGTGAGTGGGGACGGAAGTCCAAATCGGGACTGCGATTTGTGATGACGCGCAGCCGCAGCCGAAGGCAGTGCTCGCAGTATCGCCACTCATCTCTGCCGCTCACCACCATGTCCCTCATCGCCAAATTGCTCAAGCAAATGACAGTTTCGCCAGCGACGTACGCCGACTGCGTCGCCCGGCCTCAGCATCGTTACTCACCGACGCGGTTCCAGCCCAAACGAATGTCGTCCCTATCTCCTGCCCGGATATCTCGACCTGCAGACAGGCTTTGAGGGATGTGGTGTGCCGTTCTATGCGCCGCCTGAATGGACCGAGTCCTTCCATGGGACCAAGGGATACTGGGTTGTTACGCGTCATGAAAACCAGGGGATCTACGTGAAAAGGTAGGCATTTGGCATTTTGACTCGCCACGACACCGCGACTGACGCATGCGAACAGCAGCTGGGCCTGGGGTGTGGAGGGGCCCGATGTTTATGTCGAAAACTTCGCCACCTTACGGGAGGCGTTGCATCGGATGGCTCGCGTCTGCGCCCAAGAGCACGCGATCGAATGTCGGATCAGGAATGGCGGCCGACTCCTGGGTCCCTACCAAAGCATCCCCGCCCACCAGCACATCACCACCGGCACCTCCGTCGTCGACGAAGCCTCAATCGAGTCGGGCGACATGACTATCGATGCCACCTTCATGGCGGAGCTCCAGGCAGCGGAAGCGGAGTATGGGATTGTGTTGGGCGACGGCGCGGACACGGGCGACGAGGGCACGGTCGATGATGGTGCAGCAGGTGGCTCGGGCTAGGACGGCGCGCTTTTCTCCCTCTCTTCATTTGCATATCTACTCGTAAAATTTTCGACCAGTGCAATCCCTCAATCTGCCCAAATGTACAACTAGTCTACAATGCAATATGGGCTCACAGAAGTGTTCTACAATACGGCGTGAACCTACTATGCACGATTTTTTTTCTTTTTTCTTTTTCCATGAATAGGGGCTTGTTTGGTCTGGCGTTGCGCAGCTTCGGCTGCGCCTTTGCGACTCACTCCACCACCCTCATGTCGAACGCCGCCGACACCGTTATCCGAGTCGAAAACAATTCAAATGGCCCCACCCTTGGTCGTGAAGACTTACCTCGTTGGTTCCTCGGGGGTTCCGGTTGCATCACACGTAATTAGTGAGTACTCATTAGTACACCCTTCGTTCTCGTTTGCGCTGCTGAGAATGCGGCTAGCCAGGTTTTAGAGGACTGGAGGCGTGAAAGCGGGGCCCACCCCGCCATCTGGCCTATTTTCGCCGCATCCGACTTCACGACAATTTGGCAAAACTTGCCGCTCTTGCACGGATTCGAGCAGGCGTTCGTGAAGGTCGGGGGCCGCTGGGAGCAGGTCCTCGACATCTACTATCGCATTGACGGGAACCCGAAAGTCTTCAAGAATGATATGTGAGTCGATCAATATACTTCCAGCGAAAATATCGCTGATTTGAACACAGTCGAGCCATATACTATGCTTGGGAACAGGCTGGAAATGTGTCTGCAAATATCGACGTCGACCTCTGAGGAACAGTTCCTCGCCGCTGCCACTATCGCTATTTCGCCGCCACGCGCGGCCGTGCTGCCTGCGTTGATCTTCGTTCTTGATACGTCACCCTCTCCCTGATCTACTTTGCTATGCCCTACTGCCCCCCGCTGTGATTTGGAAATGGTTTTTACTTCCTTGACTCGAATTTGTACGCATTCAAAAGCTGTGATTGAGGTCCCAATCCATATTGCGTACCCATAAATGTAGATTTATGTATAATACATCCCAGATGATTCCTCCTAACGCCCGAACTAAAGTAAGACGGAAATGAGCCCGCATGAAAATTCGGCCGAAAGCGGATTGCCGGATTGGGATTGCGATACGTGATCATCAATGGCTTGTTGACAACGCCCACGAGCACCGCCCAGCCGGGTGTCGCCTGGTGTCGCCCGCCCGACTGGGCTCTGCCTCTCTCCCATCTCTTCTGCGCTCCATGCCCGCCCCGAAAAAGCGGAATCGCTACGATCTGGATGATTTCTCCAGCAGCGTCCCCAGCACCAGCACGACCGACTCCATTTTGCCGGCTCCCTTGGGCACTCGCAACGCCGAAATTTTGACGGAAATCACACGAATACGCACTGATGGTTCTGTCCAACGCGACAGTCGAATGGCCGCCATCCCTGCCTCGAGCCGCTCCAAGGAGAATGAGCCGCCACTATTACTGCCCGACAATCCTGCAGGATCAGTTGCTACCCCTGGAGCTCCAGTCTACGACCTTTACGATGAAGACGTCCATGGCATGGACGACATGCCAGCTTTTTTCGACGATGCTCCGCGAGAGATGCGTGAATCGGTACGAACTCAGTGGCTGCCTCCCTCACAAATTTCTCGTTTTTAATCCAACCTTAGGACTACCCGCTCACACAATGGGTCGAGGACGATCGTGACAACACCCTCGACGAGCTCTTACGCGCGGAAGGCCGGGGCGACCACCGCAAGTATTCCATTTGCCCGCGGTGCAAGCAGAGCGCGGCGAAAGCCACGTATCGCTGTGAGGATTGCGTCCGCGGCGGGGAGATGCTCTGCAGCGGCTGCATGGTAGCCACTCACATTCAAAGCCCGCTTCATCGTGTTGAGGTACGCTCCCCATGTCGAATTTGGTGCCGTACTGAATTTTTGTGCAGATGTGGACAGGTGAAATGTTTGAGGCGACGACACTGAAGGCTCTGGGGCTACGGATTCAGCTGGGGCATTGGGATCCAGCAGACCCCCGCTGCGGTGCGCCCGACCCGGCGTCTGGGGAGGCGTTCGTGATCGTCGACAACGGCGGAGTCCATGAGGTCGCGCTGGACTTCTGTGGATGCGGTGGAGGCTCCAAACCGCGACAGCTCTTGCGCGCGGGGTTTTACCCAGCGACCGGTGGAAACCCACGAACAGCAGCCACGTTCGGGGTGCTGCGTCGCTTCCATCTCATCTCGCTGGAATCAAAGTGCTCGGCATACGAGTTCTATCACAGCCTCGCTCGTGGGACCAATAACACTGGCCTGGCTCCGTTGGCAAAGGTGTGTGGATTGTGCTGCTTAGGTTCGAACAACGCTGACCCATTGACCCGCCAGGACCGCTACCACGAGTTCATGCGGATGACACGGGAATGGCGGAATCTTCAGATGCTGAAACGCTCCGGTCGCGGCCACGACCCTTCGGGGCCGAAGGGGACTGCTTCAGGCGAATGTGCTTTGCTGTGCCCTGCGTGTCCACACCCGGGGAAGAACCTGCCGGAGGGGTGGAAGAATTGCGCTGAAAGCAAGAAGTAAGTCTCTCGGAGCAATAGCGCATACCAGAAACTCATCGTTAGTATTTATTTTAGATTCCTCTACGCCTTGTTTTTGGCCCTGGACGCCAATTTTCGTCTGAAGCGAAAAGACGTATCGAGTGAGGAGGCGGATCCTGGGCTAGGCGATGGGTGGTCGTTTTTCTGTGAAGTGGCGACGTACATGGCGCACCTAACGGACAATTGGGACAAGCCACAGGAGGTGAGAGGCTTCCGTCCTGGTTTTCTGTGTATTGGGACTAACAGCACGTAGAGAAGCACCTGTGTTGCCCACGACGCGGTCGACCAGCCTGACAGGGAGGCGCGGGGGACAGCCTCGTCGGGAATCGGTGCGGTCGACTGTGCGCGCCACAATATGAAGCGCCCGAACGCGGTGGGGGACCTGCAATTCGGGGAGAGGTACGTGTCTTGTGTGCGCCATCCGCATTGGGTATACTGACGACGTGCACTTACAGATACATTAACATGGACTATATGTTTTTCAAAAGCATTGCTGGCAGCGAGCTGCAGCGTTTTTTCGTATCATACGACATCGCGTGCCAATGGCACAAGAACATTTGGTCGCGGATGGAGGATTACTCGCCCGAGATCCACTATCTCCCGACAGGGAAGTTCATGTCCTTCCTCGTCCCCAAGTTTCACCTGCCGGCGCACATTGAAGCGTGCAACCTGCGGTTTTCCTTCAACCTCACGCGTGACGTCGGGCAGACCGATGGGGAAGCGCCTGAGAGAGGCTGGGCGAACGCCAATCCGCTGGCGAGCAGCACGAGGGAGATGGGGCCAGGGGCGCGGCGCGATGCGCTGGACGACCACTTCAACGATTGGAATTACAAGAAGATCATCACGCTCGGTGTGTAATACGCCTGCAGGAGGGCTTTAGCTACTTACTGACTGACGTTCTACTGACAGGACGAGTAATGCTCAAGAAGATGGAGGAGGCGGTGCCCCAGATGGTGGAGAAGAAGGCGGCGTTAGTGGAGATGGAGCGATCGTTGGAGCTGGCGGCCGGGGAGCTGGAGGAGGGGCCGGTGGCCGCATGGACAACGATGGCGGAGGAGTGGGAGGAGGACCCGGACAGCCCCAACCCGTTCGAGACCGTCAACAAGAACGACCACCTGGCCAAGGTACAGCACGACCTGGCGGTGGAAGCGGCTCGGCGTGAGGCGGCGGGGGAGGACGTCGAGGGGACGGTCAGGGACGACATGCACATAACGGAGATGATCGCCATGGGGCTTCAATTGGAGGAGCAGCAGTAAGTGACCTCGCATTGGCCGAGGCGACAACATCTGAGCTGATAATCACCTAGGCGTACGTTGGGCTTCGACACCGCAGCGACTGGGCTCCATCCAACGACAAATCAACGCCGCTCAATGGTGGAGCGCACGAGTAAGCTGCGTCGGAAGATCCTCGTGTGGATGGACATCCAGCACGGGTTCTTCCCGTCCATCAAAGTCCTGCGTGCGAAGGAGGACGAAGCGCGCGCCCGCGCCGCGCGAACGCAGCCGATCCCGGGGCTGCAAGTGCACGAAATCAAGCTGTGGCTTCCGTCGACGTTGATGAAGCGGGCAGGGGGTATGAGGAGGATGACGGATCTGCAGAAGGAGGCGGTGACGTACGAGTATCGCCTGCGCGTGGGGCAGGCTAACCAAGCGTTGGATGAGATTCGGGGGCTGCTGCTGGTGCGGACGAAGCTGTACAAGAGGAAGGACGCCAACTCGCGCGGGGTGCGGGAGAATATGCGCTCCAACAGTGCCATCAACGTCCTCGACGTCCGGGTCCAGCGGATGGCGGCGCAGTACCGAGTCGCGCGGCGGGCGTTAGAGGCGTTGGGGCCGGCGTTGGGCAGGACGGAGTGGGAGCAGACGCTGCGACCGCTTCACGAGAAGGACGTACGAGGGATGCCTCGTGCGACTTTCGGGGATCCGGAAAGGCAGCGTGGGGGCTCAAAGAGGGGCAGCAAGCAGCCGCGGAGGAAGAAGAAGAAGGGGACGGGGGACCCTGTCGAGATGTCGTGGATTTGGGTGGTGCAGGTCGACGCAGGGAACCCAGCGGCAGTCAATGAAGGTGAGTTAGCCCGTCGTCGTGCCGTTGCTTCGTTAACGCCGGCTCTTTAGCGCTGCGCATCGAGTGGGCGAAGGCGAGGGCGAGGGCACTTCGTTGGACGGAGGAGGTGGATTTGCTGGAGGAGGAGATGAGGCGCATCCAGCAGTTTTTGACGTGGCGGGCGGGCTGGTGGCGGGAGCGAGCGGATGGACGCGACCGGGAGGATGGGCCGCAACGCGAGGGTGAGCGGGCATACGCCTATCGGCAGGCGAAGCTGCAGGAGGATTTGTGCGCGAGTTTCGCACTCAAGTGGGCGCACTTGCCGGAGCTGGTACGCAAGGGAAGGGATGGGGAGCTGGACGCTGTCCCTCCCGTGCGCAACGCGGACGACGAGGAGGACAACTCAGAGGAGGAGGGGAGTGATGACGCCAGCGACGATGGCGCAAGGCCTGTACCGATCTCCGCTAAGGCGCCCATCGACCCGTCGTTCTTAGATTAGTTTTTTATTGCTTGCACTGCTTAGATTAGCGCTTTTATCATTTACACCGTCATCCTAGTATTTTTTAGCATTTTTTGTACATTTTATACGTATTTTTATGGACTTTATCGAGCTCATCGCAGAGAACGACACCGAGGACATCTTGACGTCGACGTCCGAATTGGGAATATTAGTGATGAAATGATGGGAGCGAGCACTTCTCCTGCTCACTGTTGCCCACGACGGCGGGAGGCGCTGGCTGCTGCCTGGTACAAAACCTGACTTAGGTACTGTGTTACTTCAGAACGGATCGTCAATTGACGATCCTGATACATCACGTTAGATGGGAGCTTGTCGATCCGTGATGCTTCATACCCCCAGACTGTGGTGCGCGGGGGGGGTCCCCCCGACGGCTAACGAGGTACATAATCGCTGGGTTAAGACCATAAATGGTCGACTCGAAATTGACATTAACCTCACAAATAGACTGAAGTACGGGAAGCAACACGCGATCACCCCTTCTCTCGTCCTGGACACCTGGAGGGGAACCCTACACCGTAAAGGTGAACTGCCAGAAGACTGGCTTCGAGAACCCGGGGTTTTAGTGGGTATAGTGCCTTTGAGGTCACGTAGATCTCCGTCCCCGCCCTCTGGCCGGCGAGGTCGAAATCGATAGGCAAAGAGCCCCACACTGTAAGTGCTTGGCACCTTGTGTGTAAGGCATTTCCTCGGGGTGGGTCCAAAGACGTTCTCGGGGGTCGCGAATCCCCCACTTTTGCGCGGTCTAGGAGACTAACCTATTGTTAGTTGTCCTCGGATTGACATCGTACTACCAAAAAAAAAAAAAGAAAAAAAAAAAAAAGGAAAGCCAGGAAAATAGCGAAGGGTTGGGGCATGATCAAGGGGGGTGGCATAGGACAATTCGAGGAGGAAGGCCAGTTGACAAGTGAAGGAGGAACGAACAACGCGTAGTTGGAATCGAGAACACCGGTAATAGAGACCCAAATTCCTTTCCGGTTTTGTACCGCCAGGAATAAATAAGATCCTGCAAGAAGAAAAAGATCAAGAAGAGACGTGTCTGCCGAGCGCATCTTGACGGAGGCCAGCGAGTCCAGTACCGAGCGATCCACTACGTCCCAATTTGCGACTGGCACTCAGTGCTTGAATCGGAAAGAACGCCCGACCCACTGCTCAGGTCTGCCTCTGACATGATATCCACGGATATGGGGTTGCAGGGGCGCGTGTTTCAAACAGGTGGTGGGGAAGCAAGCTTAAATGCGAAAGATAACGCGTCTTTTCTCGTCCGTCTACAAGCCGAATTTCAGCGCGATTCTTTGGCGTCTGGATGCTTGAACGGGCGCAAATTCGCTGGATGTCGATAATTTCGACGCGCTCGCGGAAGCCTTTGACCCTTGCAACGGGATTTTGGCGTGCGAGTGAAAGGGAAGAGGAAAGGAGAGGAGCGGAGATCGAATTCCACGTGACGACGTAGAGACGTGCCGCTTTTGCCGAAGTGATCCGGACGATCGGCGTTTCTGTGGGTGGGCTTATTTTCCATCTTTTATTTGAAGGCTACGCGGGGTTTTAAAAAGAAGCTTCGCCCATAGTGAAGGACTGAAATTGTTACCTCGAGGGAAAAAATCTGAATCGACGCCCAAGGGCAAATCGAGGCAAAGTCGAGCAGGCGGAAATAACTTGCAGGGAAGATACAGGTCGGTCTGTATTCAATAGGACCGTATGACTCCGGTATCGGTGGCCCGATTGGAGCTAGCCTGCGCCCGCTCCCTGGTTAAATTTCCGCAGGATGTGAAGGTGAGGCGCCACTGGCGGGGCGTCAACGAATGAGGGGCTTATAAAAATCCTTCCCGAGATATAAAAAGGAGGAGGACTGGGACATTTCAGAGTGGGCCTGTCTGAGAAATGAATAACCAACAAACCGAAAGGCAGGCCGTTTCAGCGACTCTTGGACCGCCGCAGGTGTGACTGGGGATGAGCCTGAACGAAGGAAGGTGAAAGCTCGGCGTTGAATGAGCTCGGTACGGGTATTTCCGATGTCGCACAGATTATGTTCGAGAAAACCCTTACAGAGTTTACATGACGGATCGGATAGGATAGGATATACATATTACACGGCATGCCCGACCGCTTTCACGTTGTCTTTGTGCCAGGATAAATAAACGCATGGAAACAGGAACGCACATGCAAAATTCTGCCAGTCACGGCCGATGGGAATACGTACAGGTACACTGGATTGAATTGGTTACAAAGACTAGTACAAAACGGACAGAAATTACCACTCCTATTGAACAGCACGGTCAAAAGTTAGCGCTTAGCACTTATCGGGAGAGTCGGTGCCGGGAGGACCATCCCACACGCAACCGCTGTCAAGGAAAAAGAAAGGGGGGAAGAGTCAGAAACTGGAAGTGTGGCTGAAACGATATACGCACGGCTGCAGGCAGTTGGTAGGCCGGATTTGCTCAGACGCGGTGATAGTACAGGTACCCCCGGTGCTCGTGGTCGACGTGCTGGTAGTGGTCGGGGTCGTTGTGGTGGTAGTGGTCTTGCTGCTCGAGGAAGTCTGAAGGCCACATGGGTAACTATAGTAACAATGAGGGTAGCCCGAGAACGCACCGGCGGCGGGGTGATGGTCGAACTGCTCGAACTCGTAGGCGGTGTTGTCGCAGTACCCCCGGGGCCCGTGTAGGGCGGCGCAGAAGTAGGTAGCGAAGGAGTGGGCTGGCAGGTAGCTACGTGTAACCCGGCTACAAGTGAAGCCAGGCCGTCCGGACCCATCTGGTCGACGAAATTTGCGGCGACACTCCCGGTGTAGGCATTGAAGTTGTACAGCCTGCGTAAAATCAGAGACCGTCAAACGGAGAGCAACCAAGACGCACCCGCAGGGGCAGACATTCGAGATGTCCTTCAAACTGTTAGCGGAAAGCACGTTTACGTTGTTGCGCGCGAGGGCGAAGCTCTGTTGCCCGACAAACATGGGGACGGAAAACGATGCTGCTCCAGCGGGTGCGTTAAAGGTCTGGGTGTGCCCGCCTGAAGTAACCGTCAAGGTGCCGGCCGACTTCAGCAGAGCTACGACGAAGACGGAATCTGACATCGACTGGAAGCCGTTAGGGCGCTACGGTTGAGGATTCAGGTGAGGATACTGCGGGGGGATGAAGACCACATTGCTTACTCCTTCGAAGTAGTTACCGCTCGCGTTGTTCGCGGGGGTGTTGGCTGTCGTGTCAGTTGAATCACAACTGCAAAACGTTGTGTTACAAAGGCAAATAAATCGTCGCCGTACAACGCACTTGATTGTCGAAAGTGTGGGGCGGTACCTGGAAATTCGTGAGCTAAAGTATTGCGAGGTGACCGAGCGACCTACCAGTAAATGATCTGGTCTTGCGTAATAAAGCTGTTGGGAGATGTCGCACCCGCTTTGTATGCTGCGATAAATGGCTTTGCCATGTCCAACCAGGCCTACATGCTGTGATAAGACCTGCGACAGTTCACCGCTGAAACCGAATTTCTCACATTGTGCGGCCTAACAACTACTTGTGAGAGCACGGAAAAGAGGGAGTAAAATACCCACATATCATTCACCCATTTGCTAGCGCCATCGTCCTGAGAAAGGAGTTATACTTCGATTATGATACACAGTAGTTTGACGCGCCTGATGCTTTGAACTCAAAGGTCCGACATAATGCGACTCGCCATAATCATTCCTAAGCGCAGTGAGTATGAGTTAGAAGATCAGTGTGTGTGACAAGCTAACCAGGTGATGATCTCAATGAAAGGAGGGCCAAGCTTAATGAGGTCGTTCCAGCGGGTGTACCTAGTGCATTCCAGTCAGACTCCGCAAAGATTTATGACAGTCGATCAAAATATTAGAATCTCAATCGTGAGGAAAAGCAGAGCGAGAAAGGAGGAAGAAGAAAAACATACCATAGCAGGTCGCTGGGGAATACCCAATTTTTGCTGTATGACACCTAACCGCGACCCCGTCAAAATCTCCTGAATAAATACAACTGTGCACGCACCTCTGGCCCGTAATGAGTGCTAAACCAAGCGCTCGCTGGAGCGAGGTAAGGCTTCCCGGAGAGCGCAGCTGCGTAGGCAGAATCGCCAGCTGCGACAGTAACGTTTGCACCAGGCGTCGGTGCCTTGTTGTTACCATTATTGGGCTGAGCAACTCTACAATCAACATCGGGGGAGAGACGATCTGAAACACCCTACCCATGCCATCCTATGGAAGAAGTAAATATTAGCAGAACCGTGGTCCGAATTAGGGCGGCATACCAGTTCAAGGCGCCGTCGATGAGACCAAAATTGCCCTGTCCTAAGCGAAATGTTAGCACTCTCCATGTCTCGGTCTGTTCATTTTTCGCTCGAAGGTCGAGCCAGGGGAGGATGGCCGCCACTACGAGGTCCTGACAGCGAGTGAAAACTTACCGGGATGGAAGTTCGGGACAAACATAATCGGGATACCGGCGGCAGCGCGCATGGCGGCCACATCAACGCCATCGCCTGCAAACGAGGAGATAAAGGCCTTATTGAACCACGTCAGCTCAGGGATTATGATCCACGTCGCACACTCACCGCTCCGTTGACAAAAAGTTGAGCCGGACGGGAAGCGTATCCTGCCATATGAGAACCTATCTGCGCCCCCTGGCCAGTGTTCCACCCTGCACATAACGGATCAGGAGGAGGATTACCCTTCACGGGGTTGACCCACAGTTGAAGTCGTAGCTTATGAACACTATCCAGATTGTCAGTCGAGTGAAGTAACGCAGAGGATGCTTCTCACCTTTCATGCCGTTGCGGTTCGCCGAATCGTAAGCGAATCCCACTGTCATTACGGTTAGCAGGGACCTGGGGAACCAACAGAGTCAGGTTACGAACACTGGGTGTCCCTGTGGAGGAATTCAAAATCGATGCAACCGAAATATTATCAAAACGCACGTGTACGGATCGACTGCGAGTTCATTACCCCTTAGTTGCCAGCATTACTTTATAAATGATTCACGGACCTCCACTGTACAGCGTCAGATATGACAGGAAAACAGGGCAACGAGACCTACATGTTGAGCGCGAACGCGTCGATGCCATAGCTACTAGGGCGTGAGAATCATATTCAAGTCGAGCCTCGTCTCGACGCACGACTTAGCGCGGATCATGTCTGCATCGTACTGAATGCACCGTGAGGAAACGCGACAATGTGAAGAGTCGTTCGACTCACGTCGGCAGAACTTGTACGATCACTCTCAATTCCGATCTACAGTGCCCGGCAGTCAGCGCGGGGAGGGAATCAATCCACGACACTCACCATGAAATGACAAAACTGGCGCAGCCGCGTGAACAACGTTCAAGTTCAATTCTTGGTACGACTTACCACCTAAGTAGTCATCATTATTAGCGTGGCCAGGCTTTGACCAAGACGAGAGCGTACCATGCGACGAAAGCTCTGACGCGTCTCCAACGACGCGGCCAGTGGGCCCGGAGTGGCCACGACCAGCAGCGCCGATACCAACGCCGTTGTAACGAGATTGACAAGCATGGTGAGATCAAGGTTCGCGAGGGGACTCGTCACGGTGGGCCCCACCGCGAACAGGACGTGCTTTATAGTCCAGACGGCGTCCCTTACGCATCTTTACATTGCCTCTCGAGCTCGTGATAATGACTGAACAGAGATGGTCTTGGTCCTAGGTCACCGGGTTGCGGATGCATACCGCGAAAAGGTCAGTTGGGGTGGCGCCGTGCCCACGTGATAAAGCGGATTGGAACTGAACTTTCTGAATGCAGTGAGCTGGACTTGCGTTGAGAAGAATGTGAGTAGGCTGGTGACACGGCTACCATTCGAGTCGAGCAAGGAACCTTCCACCGTGTTCTGAGTACGTCTCGCCGCTGCCGGAGAGAGCACTTCTCCACACCTAGACCCTGCATTGCCACTTCTTCCAATGAACTGGCGTTTCGAGGTTCAGGGCTCATAGACAATACATCTCTGATGCAGGACAACGCACCTGGTAGGGCCACAACGAGATGGTTACTACGAGTTCCAAGTCAATTCACTCAGTACCAGGATCTATCAGGAGTGTGCAAACGATTCAGTCAGATGTGTGAAGACAGGCGGATTAAACTCTCACTTGCCGATATCCATCCTAACTATGCATCGTTGAAAGAACGTAAACCGACCAGACGTCTACACACAAGGATCGTACTGAGAAGGCCTCTGTGGTCCGATGTACATAGGACATGAACAGGACCCAAAGATCGGGTTATAAGAAACTCTCGTAAAGCCGAGGTTGTGTGCCGGGTCATGCGTGCGGTTTTCAGTAGGGAGGTGTACAAAGCCAGATAGCTTCACATGCGAGGAACTTGAGAAGGTAGCGCGGTCTTACCACGGAAGAGTTCCGAGGGTTAGGTTAACTTGGTCATATTGAACGTCATTTCCAACCGCAGTGGGCTGCACATGAGAGCTTTGCTTCCTGCCAAGTGAAGGTGCGTGCATGTATCCGCTGGGAGAGGAATCTGGATAGCCGTTCGTCGGCGAAGTCGGGAGAAGACTCCGTTGGATCGCGACAGAAGTTGAGTGGAAGGGTATATACGAGCAGCGAATAAGGGTAAGAATGCAATGGATTGGCCAAGGGCACGCAACTTGCTGAGGGTTCAGCTCAAGGAGTAGCCAAGGCCACACGACCTAGTGTTGCCGATGTCCGGTTCGGTCCGGTTTTTGGCCAAAAAAATCCGAACCCCCGAACCTGACCGACCCCGAACCCAGGTTCGGTTCATACAGGTTCGGTTCAGGTTCAGAAGGGGTTCGAACCCTGATTGAACCTGTAATTTTTAGACAGTCACTGTTGGGGTGAAAGAATATTGTGAAAAGGCATACTTACTTGTTGAATGCATGGTAGGTACTCAGAACACAGACAAGTCCTGTTCCACCAGCTCAAAATGAGTATTCCTTGCCCTCGTTGGCACTGCAAATTATATTCAGTACCATCCCGGTGCTTCGGGGACATGATTATGAGCCGCACCAAGTGAAGCACCTACATATTAGCACAAAAATTATTCACCAGGTATGGAATGAGGTTGGGTGGGTTTTTGGGACTGAAAATCGGTCGAAAATATCGCTAAATATACCCCAAAACCTTCAGGTTCGAAGCGGTTCGCACATGTCCGAACAGGTTCGGGAAAATCCAACATTGACCGAACCCCGAACCTCAACTGAGGTTCGGTCCGGGTTCGGTTCGGGTTCAGAATTGGTTCTGAACCCGACATCGGCAACACTAACACGACCAAGAGCATACCACATCCGCCCATATCGTAGAACAGCAGAAAGAAACAAAGCAGCAAGAGGTTGCACGAGGGGTCGCAGAATGGCCCAGCCCAAGGTGGTTTGAACGGTCAATGGCGGAAAGGAAGAAAGGTGTTTGATGTTGTTGTGACCACATCAAAACAAACATCTTTCGCGATCACGTGGTACCCTTTGGATTAGTATGGGACGTGACGGAGGACGCGATAGACGTGAAACACAATTATTCCAAGCCTCTTGGATGCTTAAAAATTATGGTAGGATTGCTTGACCAAACTATGTCGATTTCCCCCTCAATTTGGCGAGAGCTGTACATGCAGCGGGGTCGCGAGGAAATATTCCCCACGGTGGCTTCTTGGCCACCAATCGTCGTATCGCCTGCGCGGCTTTCCCTAACGGCAAGGTGTTCATCTTGCGCCCACTGCCTTCCACCAGTAATATCGATTCTGCTCACGGAACATAGGAACCTCACATTTTCGCCGCGTCGCTGTTGCCCGGCATTCTTCATCTAGCGCCGTTGCAGGCACCGAAGTTAGACAGAGATTTGAGATCGCGAGGGATCATGGACGACGGAGCAATCTAAGAAGCCGAGTCGGATCTGTGGACGGCTTGGAGAGCGACCTGCCGGAGTACATGGTGTCAAAAGAACATAAGCAAAGAAGATGGCACAATACACATACCGCAAATCTATCGCAAAGAGCACACCGTCAATTCGAGGACTGGAGGAGGATGAGATTACGAAAATCGCGTAGAATGGCTCGCAGGTTCCTCTGCATCTTGAAGAGGTGATTGAAGTTTGGATGCCCAAAATTTTGATCATGAAGAACGACGGCGCATAAAAGCCTCGAAATCTGGGAGCACAATATTAATGGAAGGAGAGATTTCCGAAAGGCCACACCGCTAGGCATTCGGAGTCGAAGATTTGGGGCGATAGGAGACCCCGGTGGCTTTGCAAACGAAGGTGAAAGATTTGGGGCGATAGGAGACCCCGGTGGCTTTGCAAACGAAGGTGAAAGATCGGAGACAACGGGCGTGTGATCCGCGATCAGCCTTGCCACGCGACTTTCTCCGATGTTGTTATGATTCCGAGGAAAAATAGACGACGGCTCTATCTGACGTCGACAGTCCCTCGAGCGCCATCTCTGTCGACTTCAAAGATAAACTCATTCATCTTTTACTCGACGGATCCTCGGCGATAATGGGCGCGTCCGACACAGGTATCTGATTCCGCGGATTGGTGGGCCCCGAGCTGAGTTCGAAAGTGATCGAAGATACATCACCCTCAGGGACATATCAAGATTGAATCACAGCGCAGTCCGTCCTTGTGGATGACATCGCCAATTCGGTGCTTCGAAAAGATGTTTCGGTTGAATTTGATGTGGGCGGAAAACATTAATGGGATCGTGTCTTTGTCTAGCAATCTGAATATGGGTTGTGGAATTTCTGCGACATTGAACGGAATCTCGTTTATTGGTCTTCGGCGAGAAAAGGAAGGAGAACCGCAAGAAAGCAAGCGCGAATTTCTGAAGTTCAAATTGAAACAATTTTCGATTGCCTTCGACCCGTGGACAAAACCTCCGTCACGAGTCGGGTATTCTGTTCAGGAACGACCGCTGAACGCTTCCCTTCGCAAAAACAGAATACGCGTGGTTACAAAATGTTAATGTTGAAATGTTGAACATGCTTTCCCGGCCCGGAGGTGTCCGATCCCGGCTGATATCTGGTGACCTTGTCGACCGAATCAATTTTTTTCTGCTCTCACCACATGGACCTCGCGATTCAAATATTCAGCTGAGGCGCTTCTCTCTCTAACCAGAGCTCTCGGACCCGCGTCACCATGCACTTATCAAACTTATCGTCTCACATGCACCTCACGGGAATCAGACTCTGATAGAAGTTGTCTTCCCCACGCGCCTTACTCGTTGGAAGTCCGATATTGCGGCTCCTACTTATAATGGCAGAAAATGTAGGAGGGCCACACGAAAGTCATCCTCCATGGCTGAACGCATGCTTCCCTCGCTAGCGAGTACCCATGAAGCCAGATTCGCAATTCTGTCAAACAAGCCTCTCACGAAGGGCAAACCCGCCCTGCTGCCGATTCCTTCTAGGTAGCCTGCCAAACTTTCCCTATCAGCGTGTCCTTTTGCCCAGGGTGGGTTGCTTCCTGCATATCTAACTCCATCTACAGGCTCTCTAAAAATAGGCTGGCGTCTCTGGTTTTGGAACTCGCTGAACTGCCAGCCTGGAACCTCTCGTGCGGTGCGTAATGCTCTGTGCCTACTCAGACGATCAATTTATGGCCCAATTGCTGACCAGGGACCGCCAAGACCATGAAAGTTTGATTTCACACCGCCGGCAGCGCTGATTCCCTTCCAACATCTCCGAGAAAGCCTCCGTCCTTATCTGCAGCATATGATGCGTCCCAAATAGGGTCTTGTCTGCGCGGAGACAATCAGCTTCGAGCTATCCGTATAAAGACTACGATGCCCTCGTCAAACGCTCGTGCTCGCCTCGCGACTCACTATCATGATTTTCGCAACTACCCTCCTCGCGTCGCTTTTGCTGGTCGCGGCGGCGAAGCCGACGCGTCGTACAATGGCGGTCCACGAGACTCGTGCTGAACCTGCCCGCGGATTCGTCAACTCTGGTCCTGCCCCGGCCGCGAAGGAGCTTACCCTGCGCATTGCGATCAAGCCAAACAACATTGCCGGCCTCGAGACCGCCCTCTACGCTGTCTCGGAACCCGCAAGCGCTCAGTATGGCCAACACTTGACGGCCGAGGAGGTGTGTATTGTTCTGGTGTTTATGATAACGGCGTACTGACTCTCCTGCAGGTGGCTGAATTTGTGAAGCCAACCGACGAGTCGCTTTCCGCTGTCACCGAGTGGCTATCTGAGAACGGCATCACGTCCACCGCAGTCACGCCGGCCGGAGATATACTCCAAATCGTTATTCCCGTCGCAAAGGCCAACGACCTGCTCTCGAGCGAGTTCTCTGTATTCACCCACGTTGATACCGGCGCGACCAGCATTCGTACTCTCGAGTATTCGATCCCCGCCTCGCTCCAGGCTCACGTCGACTTTTTCCATCCCACTACAAGTTTTACCCGTCCTCTGACTTCGCCCAAGTTTACCGCGATCAAGAAGCGCGATACCCCAGCGGCTGACGCCGCCCCAGTCTCAGATGCTGTCCCTGCCTCCTGCGGAACGACCATTACCCCGACATGTCTGCAGGTGTGTCTTGTGCCCTTGCTTCTGCTTCCTTGCTTTATTTTTGAAAGGCTATATACAACATCCCAACCACCGCCGCTACTCAATCAACCAACAAGCTGGGCGTGAGTGGCTTTATTGAGCAGTTTGCGAACTCGGCGGACTTGAAGGTATGGATTTCCTAAGCGTTCCGTCTTGTCCTTCAACTCAAATCAATCCAGGAATTCCTGACCAACTTCCGGACCGACATCAGTTCCTCGACCACTTTTACCCTCCAAACGCTTGATGGAGGTGTGAATACCCAGACCCGTGCCGATGCTGGTATTGAGGCCGTGCGTGTATTCCTTCACACCAGAATAACTTTCATTGATCGATGGTTTTGCGTAGAACCTGGACACCCAGTACACTATCGGTATAGCCACCGGTGTCCCCATAACCTTCATCTCGGTGGGCGAGAATAATGCCGATGGCGTCGACGGGTTCATGTGAGCTTGGCCACTACCCTCCCTCCGTATTCCCATTAATACCTGTGTAGGGACATCATCACTGCTCTGATCAAAGAGGCGACCGGCACGCGCCCCAACGTCCTCACCACCAGCTACGGATTCGATGAGAGCGATCTGTCCCGCTCCGTTGCCAAGTACGTCTTCCATCTGCTCATATTTTGCCTCAGCCTAATGCCAACCAGCACGCTTTGCAATGCTTATATGTATGTTCACTTCAAGTCATCACCGACCACAGCTGACTGGTACCTCCCTCCTCAGGCAGCTCGGCGCCCTCGGTAAGCCAACTGACAGTACTACGTCTAAATAATCATCTGATCGTTCCCTCAGGCACCTCTATTCTCTTCTCTTCTGGTGATGGCGGTGTTAGCGGTAGCCAGTCGCAGACCTGGTGAGTTACAAACCATCTTTGCACCTCTGACTTGACCTGTTCATCCGCAAAGCACGACTTTCATCCCCACGCTGCCCTCCGACTGCCCCTTGTTCGTCGCTCCTTCGTTGTGACGGGACCTTCCTTGACCGTTCGTTCGCAGCGTGACCTCTGTAGGCGCTACTGGCGGTATCACTGAGACCGCCGCCACCTTCTCTTCTGGAGGTTTGCTTTTCGTTTTCACCATATACCGTTTCGCTCATTGGGAGACAAGGTTTCAGCAATTATTTCGCTATTCCGTCATATCAGAGCGCTGATGTTGCTTCCTACCTCACTACCCTCGGTACGACCAACAGCGGGAAGTTCAACCGCACTGGCCGAGGCAAGTTCACACGCGATGGCGGAAGAAGTGATATTAACCTCTCGCAGGTTTCCCCGACGTCTCCGCCCAAGGAGAGAACTTTGAGATCGCCTGGGACGACGAGGTAAATCGCTTTGTCCTTGAATCAAGGGCCGAGCAACGAGACTCCACAGCTTGGCACCGTCGATGGAACTAGTTGCAGCAGCCCCACCTTTGCTGCCATCGTCGCGCTGTTGAACGACCAGCTCGTCGCCGCCGGCAAGGCCCCCCTCGGTTTCCTCAACCCCTTCCTCTACAGCGCAACCGGCCGCGCCGCCCTCAACGACATCACCACCGGCGACAACCCCGGTTGCAACACTAAGTTTGTCCCCCTCCCCGATACTCGACTCACGTCCTGACATTCGTTTTTCAGCGGCTTCTCCGCCACCGCGGGATGGGACCCAGTCACTGTGAGTTTTTCACTGGTGTTTGCGTTATGAATTTCTGACCATGAATACTCCTCTAGGGCCTCGGAACCCCCAACTTTGCCCTGTTGAAGACCGCTATCGGCCTGTAAATCCAAAGGCTGCTGTAACTCCTCGCCGCTTTGTAGGGATCTGTCGTATGATTTTTTGGGGGCTCATGAATTTCCGTCATGTCTGGAACTCAATTGCAATAGAATCCATTTTGCAGAATATGTTTCAGTCGTTTCGGTATCCTGTGCAAGGATCCTTGTTTGGAATCCACAGATAATAATGCTAAATGCAATTCACCGGCGCGTACTCCAGATTTGTGGCCACTTTTCCGAGGAGGACGAGACCGTCATCAATAATTGCCCAAAAGACAAGGAAAATGACGCAAAGCAACAGCAATGGCCCAGGCTCGAATCGTTCCAGATTGGGCGAGCCATCACATCTAAGTGTTTTCTGATCCTGGTGGTTATGCTCGCCAATGCCAGTGCTTTGGAAGTCGAATCCTGTTTGTCTCGGGCCCTCAGTTTCATCTTTGCCGCACTGGTATATCGCATTCGCGCTTAGCTTTGAACTCCAGTTATTGCTCTTGAAGTTGAAACGTCGACGAAGTGGCTCTGAAAGAAAATCACCAAGAGTATTACCATATTAGCCCGATTCTTTAATCAAAAGGGTCTTTGTCAAATGATGGATACGCTGCTCAGGTGGCGATTTTCTTCCACGGCCCAATTTCACGCGACGCCGAGCAGAACTTTGGTTTCTGCGATCATCGTAGATTGCCTGCGCCTCTTGCGGATTATTTATCCCTCCTATTAGCACCTTCACGCGCCGCCCGAGCGGGAAGAAACGTTCGCCAACCTTGCAGCATGGTCGGGCTGGAATCGGACAAGCCGGCTCCCACCACGCGTATTGCGACGAAGAAACAACATTGATGCCGTGGTCGAATCACCGCGGCAAATCGACGGACCGACCCTTGCCGGCGCTTGCCGTCTGAGGGGCAACCGCGGGGCAAAGACGCCACTTCCGAAAATATGCCGTCCATTCGGCAGGACGGACAGCGTGCCGATTGCAATATATGGGCGTTGCGAGGATTTATCGCTGTGCCCTGTACGCATGGAGCATCTTGAATATTTCTCTCCGCACCACACCGTTTTGAATTGGCGGAGGAATTCGTGCCTCAAGAACTCATACCTCTGGGTGGAACTCATCCTCTTGCAACTGATTTTGATACTAGCTGTTCGTATGGGGAACGATGACACAAGTGCCTACTGAGAAGACGGGAAAATCCCGGCATCAGAATTCCAATCTGGCTAGAGTGTACGTGTTCGAGGGCACAGTGACAATTCTGAATTGGAAGGAATGAGGAAGGAAGAATAAAGCTACGGGGGAAGGCGCACCGCACATTGCAAGATAAGTGTAGACAGTCTAGGAACTTGTCGAGGTCATTCGATGCCGCCGCTTCGGTGGGCGTTCAATGACGACCTTCAATATCCCTCTGTTGTGCAGCGGACGAAACACAGACTCGAGAAATTGAATCGCGGACGGCCGAGCGCGGCGGGATCTGAGCCGTACAACAACATCCCGCAACGCGGGAACACCCTCCCCGATGTAATCGAGCGCCGGAGAGGCCATGAGATAGAACAGGGAATCAGTTAGGTCCATATCATCCGGGGCATTCAGAAACCGTAAGTTGAGAACGAGACGTTTGAGGGTGTGTGGTGCGGTAGAAATGGTGTCCAACGCGTTGTCGAACGGATTCAAGTCACGGTCCACCATTGGCGTTCGGCCGCTAGGAAGTCATCCCAGTTCAGTTTGACTGAGATTCGGAGGGTCCGAAGCCTCTGCATTTCCTCAAGATTGGGGCTTTCATCGTGGGCTATATAGCAAGCACTCAAGTCAATTTCGCGAAAGATCGAAATAACCCGTGGAAACACGCACATAGAGCACAGACGATGGAAGGATGATAAGTTTCGACGTAAACAGCGCTGTTGAGAATCTGTTGGACCTCCTCCGTATCCGTGGTGTGTAGATATCGGAGATATTTCGGGTCAACGGGGCGAATCGCCCAATTCAGAAGCACGGGAGCAAAGCCAGCATCGAGGTGCAGAGAGGCGAGACGCAGGTGATGCAAGTTTACGGAGGCGTTGTCCGGATCGGACTCGTAATGGTTGTCTTCCACGTTCCGGAAGGACGCAGATTTGAGACTGGGGGGGAAAGCGTCGAAGTAAAGCCAAACAGCTCTCCTTCGTCTGGAAGATAAAGTGTTGGAGTTTAATGGATGAGAGCGGAGATCGGGTGATCAGGGCGTGAATCGCTTGTTCGCAGAGCACGTGCAAGTATTCCCAATGGTAGATCTGAAGGTCTAAGGACTCCAGATTGAGGAACACGGAGAGGATTGCGGGGAGAACGTCGGACTGCATCCACACGCACGTCTCATTGGTTGAACGAGATGCAGCGTGCGAATGTGCAGCGCCAGATGCGGGGATGCAGAGAGCACGTCTGAGAGACGTTGCAAAGCAGGAACGGTGTCCCGTCCCGGAGGCAGAATCGTAAGACCGGAGAAAAATGAGCTTTTGGCTCCTCGGTCGAAACGAACGAGCCACGAGCGCGCAAGTGAGGGTATCCGTGTCGGCCGAATCAGTATTTCCGAGAATGAGGTCGATTAACTCCTGTGGACATGTTTCGGGGCGCCGGAGAGAGGGTACGGTCTGCCATTTGTGCGCGACGTGTCTACAGCCAAATTCTGGGTTAGTTGGGCCGCTTGGAGGGTCCTCTGCGGAGTTGAGAGATATCTACATACTAAAAAAGAAATGGGGGCGTCATGGGTCAGAATAGCCAACGAGCTTCCGCAACACGAAAAATGGTGTTAGAGGAGAAAGGAAAGAAGCGCCGGAAGAGACCGGCCCGAAGATGTGGCTGGTTTGAGAAGAAGGGGTTCGTGGCGGACCGGTTGTTCCGGCCCTGTAGCTCGGCCACCGCTCGGCGATCAAATAGTGATGGTTTTGCTGGTGCGTATTCTTCTCAGTCCGAAACGTTGGCGAACCCAAGGGGGGGGAACCGCCGAATTCACTGTCAGAGATCACCCACTCTGTCACAAGCAGGTCTTTGTATGACACGACCAGGGCACTGTGAGTGAACTGAAACCCGTGCGACCAAGCAGTTGAACTTATCAAAAGATAAGAAATCAGGAGGCAAGCTCAAGCAGTAGTACCGACTGAGATAGCGCTGCTGATTTGGAATGGTGTATATCCAAAGGCACAGCCATGCCGTGTTTGCCGATCCGCCGGTGTAGCACACAGCTGAACTCAACGATGTACATTTCGGGAACCCCATCGGGGAAGACAGAAGTCAAATGGAGTTCGGATATACCCCTGCGTTATGGCCATCGGGTCGTGTGAAGTCGCCCCAAAATGATCATGATGGTAGTTGAAGAACATTTGTTTGTCGCGACATCATAGGACAGGACCGGTGAAAATACACCCAAATGCCTGATGTAAATCCTGACAAAATTCCGGGATTTTGGCCTCCAGGCCTGGTCAGAATCCTGACAAAATCGAGGTCCTGGGCGCGACGGCCTGATGCGAATCCTGACATGCCCGCGTCAGTGAAAGAAAGAATTTCAGACGAGTGGTTGAGCGGCACCAATTTTACTTGGAAACACGACCATTTCGATGCAAAGCCAGCGTAAAACTGCAGCGGGAGGAGAAATTTGCATTAAACCGGGGCTGCAGCGCTGTTTTGAGCGAAAAAAATAGGCCTGTTGCAAAATTCCTGACATTTTGGCCAAATTTTGGCCTCTAGGCCTGTGTCAATCCTGACATTTTTTCAGCAACCGGTCCTGACATTTAGGCCAAAACAAAATCAGGCCTTCACACACATTTTCACCGGTCCTCATAGGACCCCGGTTTATCACCCAAAAGGCCTGTTCCCCAAATCCGACAAATTTTGGAAATTTTTCAACCGAAAAAAACCGAAAATACTGCCTCCATGAAAAGAACCGTTTCTGCATACTCAGAAACCGTGGGAACATTTATTTTGTCCCGACAACTTTGCCCAACTGCGGAACAGGCCTTTTTGGTGGTAAACCGGGGTCCTGACATCATGCGTTCAACTCGCGGTGGTCGGTTACATTTCAGACGTCTTGGTTGGCGTTTGGTCTGGATTTGCTCCCAAGAAAAAAAGAAAAAAAAACCTGGCTCACAACAGCCAGAATGAAGTTTAGGTTTAGGGGTTACGCCACCAAAAGTGACACCGCAGATGGAAAAGCTTTAGAGGAATGACAGACGCCAATCCATCGAAGCCAGGGTCAGGTACAGAAGGTGCGATTTTATTTTGCATCCGAGTCGGTGACGCATATTTGAACAGCTGGCGGGCCTGGACCTGGACCTGACACCTCAACCTAGCTCTCTCCAATTTTCCAGTCCAAGAGCGCGGCACCTTTGGGAAAGACTGCCCTTGAGGAGAACCAGCAAGACCTGGTTCACTGACCTGAAGGAATCCAATGGAACATACTCCAGTCTTGCCCCAACTAACTAATCAGTACATCAACTTTCTCAACATGCTCGAGATGCCCGAGATATGCGGTCCAGGCTCGAGAATATTGACTGCTCCATGAATCTACCCAATTTGAATACTGGGAATTTCAACTCTCTCTTTACAAAATTACGCCTGTTTGTCTGAAGCTTTTGAAGCTCCGCCGATTGGATCACACTTTGCTGCGGCACCACTGATCCTACAACCAAAGATGTTTCGGCCCCGTATGCCGAATACGGGCCGAGGTTTGCCGTTCCCCGGAAAATTAACAGCTTTATTTTTTGTGTTCTAACGGCGTTTACAGTCTTCTAGATTATGGTGGGGCGCTCTTGTGCGGTCTAAAAGTGGCTCCAAATCATTCGCTATCATTTGGCTATCATCGCATCCCCTGGATAGCGGCTATCATCTGCGTCATCGTCATTGGACAGGGAATGCCCGATAGACGACTTACGGAAATCGGAGGACGTGCAGCAGTAGCAGTGGGAGTCATACACCGACTGGGCACAAAGGAGCGACTCGGACTGACAAAGAGATGGACAGAGAATGGAAGCCAGCCGCTGCCTTAGGTCGCCTAACAGCATCCGAGGGATTAGAAGACGACGGGGATGCGCCACGATAACCAGCATGACTTTCGTGAGGTTGATCGCTGTAACGTCTGGGTTCAAACGACTGGAAGGAGTTTTCCATCCCCGCTTCGTACTTCTGTGAACGCGCGCCCGGGAAAATCCAACAGAGATACGCGTGGAAAAATGGCCACGGTATGACAACGAACCCAACCTGAAATTAACGTCCGACAGGGAATGATCCCCGACGTGATGTACGATTAGGGACAAACCATCTCAGTAGGTGGGAGAGAAAATAGAGCAGAACGGAATGTGAAGATGTGGCAGACAGGAATATTCGCAGAAGAAGACGTGGGCGCGCCCCATGCAAGGTGGAAGCGTCAAAAAAGAAGGAGGGCGGAAGAAGGACGAGTACGAAGTAAGTGATGGTGGAGGCGTGAGATTTGCAAAGAATAGTTCCGTGGAGATGAAAACGAGGGACAGGGGCCTGTCCACCTCACTATCTAAAGATAGTGAGTATACCGCCAGTGCTCGAGAATTTGAAGCCAAAACGCTGAACCAGTGGGTCCTTTTCCGCCTTGGTCCCTGCTGTTCAAGATGGAAACTCATTGTTCGAGCTACGCTCGCACCGCCGGAGCAGCCTAGCGGATGTAAATCTCATCATGCCATTGGCAATGACGACGTAGACGGGAGTTCTTGAATTCCGCGCCTGGAACCTACATACCATGCCGGCACTACGGTTCGCGTACGTATAAGAGACCTCAGCTCTGACGGGCCAATTCATCCGCCACACCCACAATGCAGTTCCTCGCCATCCTCCTCGCCGCCAGTGGCGTCGCATTCGCGACCGTCCCCACCATCACCTCATTCAGCACCCCCGGGTGCCACGGCCACGCCGTCGCCACTTGGTCTGGTGCGCCCGAAGACGCCCTCTGCAAACCGACGCCGCCGGGTGTCATCGCGCTCAACATCACTCCCGGGGCGTCGGACAAAAACTGCCAGATCAACCTGTACAGCACCTGTGAGCAAACACCTTTTAGTACCCCCGACCTATCACTTATTAGACGTCTGAACAGATGACTGCGACGGTACCACCGGTGGCGGCAGGGGCATAGTTGCAGATACCCCTGGATGCTATAAGTGAGCAGCAGTAACCGCCTCCAAAGAATATTATTCTCACCGGTTTGCCGCCTCTTTGTCGTAGCTCGACGACCGGTTTCGCCTCCGTCCGTATCCTTTGCATCACCGGCGGTTGATGACCTGCTATTGGAATCTCTGGCGGGGACGTAACGTAGCTGGCACAACATCTTAGAAAAATCAACAGACGTTTACGTGCACTGAAAGTTGTGTTGTGATGTGTCAAATATCGTGTTTCATTTTTGTGGTTCGTTCCAGCAGTGAGAACGAGTTCGAAAGCAAGGTTAAATAGACGGAAAGACTTCAGCGGACAACTTAGCAAGATTCGCGTGTCTCCTGCAACACATCCAAGTTTCGCCCAAAGTTGAAGTGGCAGATGCGGGACGCAAAGAGGGAACCGGGAAGATGAAAAATCCCTGCTCGTGTTTATTCAAGGGCACATCGTAGGGGAGGGTATACGGCAAAGGATTCGAGTGACGCTGTGCTGCAGGCGATACCGATCACAGAGCTCGACGCAGCTTGGTTTATTCATCGGGATGTATCCAATAGCGGGTCACTGGGCAATTATTGAGCGACGTCTACAAAGAGATATCAGGTAGGAAGATTACCGTCGATCTCCCTTCTGCGCTTCCGAGCTATGAAATCTTCCGCCGGTAGCCACAAACTGCGATGCCCTCTGGCATCGTTCTCCCACTCGTCCCAGTAATCTTCATAGGTGCCGACGACGAATCGAATATCGTAAACGCCTGGAATTCGGGCGCGCTCGTAATCCGAACTGAATGAGGACCACAGGACCAGGAGAAGCTGCAGGCGTCGGCAGTACGGTATCGCCCCAAGGATTATATCTCTGCGAACTTCGCAGTCTAGCGAAAGGTGGGTGAGGTTAGGTAGATTTCCCAGCTGCTCGCATATCCGTTCATCGATGATGTCGTAGAGATCCAGGTGAGTAATGTGGCGAAACCCTTGGTGTGCTAGGTCAACTGGCCCCCCGCCAAACAGTCTGCGTAGGAGAATGGACAGCCGCTGGACGCGCATTTGGTCTAGAACTGGAAGAAGTGTGGGGCTTGTAAAGTCTCCTAGAACAGCCAGGTTTACAGTTCCTGTGCAGACCGCAAGCACCTGCATTGCCTCCTCTGGGGTGCAGTTGGCGCCCGATCGTAGAGCCAAATGCCGTATTCTGTCGTGAAGAAACTGGGGCGACCGGGAGCTTGCTATATTGAGGATTCCTTGAGCTTTTCCCCATCGGTCCACGTAGACAACAGTGTAAAGCATGGGCTCAATCCTACACCAACATGAGGATAAAACAGAATAAAACTCGGAGGAAACGCGTTACCAGATAAGAACGCGTCGAGAAACCCGTAGAAGCGAAGGGATCGCGCCGGGACGTTGCAAGGCCGTTCTTTCGAGGCAAGACGGGTTCGCTGGCCATACGTAGTGGTTGTGGACAAGCTTGGGAGAGGCTGTTGGACGAGTAGCACAGCCTTGGCACAGCCCTTGATAAATTTAGCGCACGGGCCGGCTGGGCTGTTGGATCATTGCTCTGGGGAAAGCCACGCCAAGAAATATTTCGCAGGGAAGGCGACGATCATTTGACTGCACCCCTCGTGTTCAATTTCAGACTGTTCCCGCCCGCAGCGCACCTCTAGCAAGCAAACGGTGCCACGTTACGGTGGAACCAAATTTGGAAACAAAAAACCTACCTCAAATGCAGGTAAGTACTGAGAGAAATGGGTGGTCAAGAACGTCGGGCTTTCTCTCCGTGGCTCATGGCGCCAGCCACTCTCCGGTCAGACAGCCAAGAATCAAAATGCCGCCAACATGCCGCTAGACCATCAGTGATGGCCTGTCGCGGATCACTACACAATATCGTGCCACTCAAACTGGACACCGATGTAGTCTCTCGTAGACAGACGCTACAACATTTTGCTCGTACCTCGCAAGTTGTAACACCGATGCCCTGCCGAATCCCGATCCGATAAGTAAGTGCCCATTCATTTTCGTGCCCACCTCCGCTGGTGACTGGATTCTGCGCCCCACGGGAGCACAGCCAGAGGTGGATCTGGTTTGATTTTAACTTTGGAGACCGTTGCCTCTGCTTTTTGGGAATTCTCGCTCAATAAATTCACGGCACGGCATCATCGTGTCGGAATTTCTCGCCCGTAAACCAAGGACGTCGGGCCGACACACCGACCTTCCTTTTTGGGATGTCTCGCGTATCACGGCGGACTTGACCCGAATGATCTTGCCGTGTTGTTGCCACCCCATTGTCCACGAGAAAGAGGAAGAAAGCCTTCAAATTAAGCAGTCCTCATTTCATTCGGAGTACCTAAGTAGGGCTCTAATAATTCAACGAGTATGATTGATACCGCTTCTGCATCTTTTCAAGTATTTCCGCATCCCGCGGCCGCGAACAACGAAGATTGGGGGTAAGGGATAGTAGACGGAGTGGGGTAGTGGATACGGAGTGAGTGATGGTGCCAGGAGGTGGTAGGTTCGGACACGATGGGCCATCTTCGTCATTAAGTTTGCGCAAGTGCGAGTTCAGAGGAACAATTAGGATAGTAAGAGGGAGAGACAAACACACCTGAATTGGAGTCCCGATATCGACGTATTCTCTGGATGCAGTGCGTCCGGTATTTCGAGTTGCCGGGGTGGAAGAGGCAGGTAGCTTACCATGCACGTCCGTGGGAGTGAATTTCTGGTTCTCGAAATGAAAGGGGGAGGTTGGCACAAAAAACGCGACAGCATGGTAGTAGTGAGAAGGGAAACACGTCCGATTGCCACTTATCCTCCACTCATTGTTCGCAAATGGGGACGCGATGGCCGTGATTGCCGTGCCTTCCCAAAAAGGGAGGTCGGTGAGTTGGCCCAAATTCCGTAAACCAACACACTCCTTTTCTACACTCCTTCAATGTTTCCCTCTGGACACACAGGCTTGAGTCCATAGATCCGGATATTCACTTGAACGTGTAATCGGAAACTCTTACTTTTGACAGACGACTTGATACTGATTCGTTCCAGGTCCGGTCTCTTTCACACTTATTCTTAACGCGAATTAATCTGCGTCGTATATGAGTTCGCGGTATTTAGGAAAAGTACTTTGCTCCTCGCTTTAACCCGTTCCAATAGTGACTGCGTGAGTTCGTTCGAGTTCATCTAGATATGTGCTGTCCGCAGAAATTCACGACACGTTTACCGGCGTCGAACTTCCAACTTTTGGAACGCCTCTCCTTGGGTCGGTCCCGGTCCAGCGACTTAGGCTCAAGTCCCAATCCGATTAGTTATTGACAGATCCACGCAAACAAAAACTGGGTGCTAGAAGGTTACATATTTGGCCGCATTCGCCTCCTTCCCCGGGGGGTAAGACGTGGCACTCGCATCGTCAAGGCTCTCCGCATCCCCTTGCTTGCGCTTGCCGTATTCAAGCGGGTCCATCCTGATCTCGACCTCGCGGTGTACCTGTACTACACCTGGTGCCTGGTCCACTGTCCTGTGGTGTGTGGGGGTTCCTTGACTTGATACAACCCTGCTATTGCTCGAGGCGTTGCTACCCCAGCTGCGGTTGTTGAGATTCGAGAGCATACACCTAGGAAACGCGATGAGCTTGAGGAAGGGGGGGGTAAGCTGAACGACAACACATACAGCGTATACACTCGGCCGGTGACTATCTGGTAAGGTGGCAAGGGGTTCAGGAGACCGACCTAGCCCACGAAAATACATGAACATACCTCAACCATTGGCGCCCCTGGAGAATAGAATTAACGACGAGGGATTGAAACGTTGGGAATTTTACTTGCCGTTAGTTTCAGGCTTTAGTTTGAAAACAATAAGAGTGACGATTCTGCGATAACTCGGTCGTCAGCAGGAGATAGCTTGAAAGGGCACAACAGACGTCATGACCGTCGTGATCGAGCCGTTCCTGACAGCGGCGAGGGTCAGACGCTGGATGAGGCTACAAGAGTATCAGGGGGGAAAACTACGAGAAAAAAAGAAGAAACTCACCCGCCCGTCCCAGAAAATCCAGTCTTCAGAGCCTGAAGCTTGGCTACAAGGACAATAGTGATGAGGGTGTCCGTAGCTACAGAAGAACTGAACCACATTGTTGCCCACCTGGAAAGACATGAATGATCGGACAATGAATGCGAGTTATTTCGTACGGGATGAGCTTCTCCCTCGAGGCAAGCGAGCTATCCGCAATGAGGTGCCCCGCTGTCAGTCCTACGCCAGCGAAAGCGACCATGATGAAGGAACCGATGATGGGGATCCAGAACCATTGTTTCGTCCTGGTGAGGTCGTTGGTAAGTCAGACATGGAAAGGTTCGGTGGGACGTACAATGTGTATGCCATGCGGGTGAGGAAAATTTGAACAGCCCCACCGGTGATGCCGATGCTAAGCACGAAGGCGGGGTAAGTCCTGTAAAAACAGGATTATTACTCGACGCAAGAACAAATGGACAGCTTCGCCGAACCATGGCCTTTTTAGGGAATTAGGATGGTTGAATTTACTCGTTGCGTTCAAAACTTACTGAGTAGTGAGAACCGCCTGCGCGCGAACGTTAAGGCTGAATTCTGAAATGCAAGAAGGGCCGCGCGCACCACTTCGCCCCAGTGCTGATAAAGGCGTGAGAGTTTAAGATGCAGCGGGAGAAGAAAAACACCAACCGATACCATATAGTAATAGACCATCGAAAGGGAGGCAAAGACACCCAGAATGTCGCCCGCGAGTGCGATAAGCACCATGATCTTGTTAAACATCAGATCTGGACAGTGATGTCAGAAAAATGAAAGGGATATATCCTAGGGAGGGATGCACATACCGCGTTTGTACCGGCCGAAGTACTTGATGATCCTGCGGGGAGGTTAATATCAGCATTTGACATGATTTGAATCTCGTACTGCTGTAGTCTGCAAATCGTGTTAGGCTTTATTAGTCGGTTAAAATGGCAACGTACTCTAAGGTGAACAGGCTGCAGGAAGAAACTGAGCGGCGCGCACTGAGCAGTAGGGGAAAGAAAGTTCACATCATGTTGGCCCAAGACGCTATCAAAAGGCAGCTGTAGATTCCAGAGATTAATTAAATCTAGGCCAACGGAGAGCGTTGGGACTCACCCCAATGTCAGATCAAAGGTACCCATGGTAAGTTATCGCGGGTGGGTGCACGATTTACGGAACGATGATCACACTATTATACCCTCGGAGTCAGAGGGGTTGATCGGTAGTCCGGGATAGGGGGCGGCAAAACCGGGACACTGTTCCACGGATTCTAAACGCGACTCGCCGTGGGGCGGTACTGGTAGAAGTGTTTTCACGCACCGGAGGGTAGACTAGAATCCAACCTGAACCCATATGTGAAGCCGCAGCTACAGGAGTCAGGAACGACGGACGTGACCACCCCGATGTCAAAGCACGTTCCGTTTGGCAGCGGGACCTGGAAAATCAGGAGTGACCGAACGGATCTCGATCGCCGCGCGGACGCAGGCGGACGCGAGCCGAAGGAGTGATCCCGAGGGAGTGATCGAGGGTGTTGCAAACCTTTTTTTTTTTACGCATTCTCCGAGCGGATTTCAGTCTTGCCGCGAGGAAGTTCAAGCATGAGAACTGAGCTGCCGCCGGGTCGAAAGCGTCGCGTGAAGGAGTCCTGGCAGTCAGGAAACCCGAAAAAGAACTTCGGACGAGGATCACAGGGTGGTGTGGCACTAGATCGGACGTGGCGGCCTCGGTAAAATTGAACGGGAGGGAGCAGGGGCTGAAAGGGGAGAAAGTTGGGAACGGCGGAGCGGGAAAAGGTTGCGCCGCCTGAATAAGCACGCGGTCTCCCCCAAAGAGGTGCGCGAGAGCGCGCTGAGCTCGATCGGCGGTAAGCTCGTCGGAGCTATCGTAAGGTCAGGCTTAGGAATTTGACGAGCCTTCTCCCGTGAACAAATTGCGTTGCACCTGTATTGAACGCCGAATTCGGACGGTGCTAAGTGTATTTGGCTACCTGGGAATCCGAGTGGCTTTTAGGTAAGTGTCCCGTTCAGTGTACGCGCTGCTGATAATTCCACCTTTTTCGCGCCGTCAGACTGTCATAGCAATGGATAGAAGGGATTCTTGACGTTCGTATGTCGAACGCACTTGGTGCCGAACGCAGGGAAGTCATGCCAGTGCGCTAAACCACGTTCATCGGCGTGCGCGCGGGAATAAAGGGTATTGCTGCGTACACAGTCCACAATACTTCCTCACGTTTTCCCGCCGCTGCGGAGCCGGCCTATATTTCGAGGTGCTTGGAGTGCGAGACAACGGGCGAAAGGGGGAGAAGCAGGATTGAAATATGGCTTCGTGGGCCTCGGCTGAGGATATATTGGCGATGAGGAATCTAAGCAGGACTGAGGCGTTCACTGGGAACTTGAAGAACCCCGCATATGTAAAATTAAACTGGTAAGTTGGCGGTACATCTGGCGGAGAGAAGGACCGGGCTGTAAGACGGAAACCAGGGCGAATTTATACCACAGGGTAAAACTTGCGGCCGTGGTCGATCTGCAGCTTGGCATCGGGGTGGCGGCAGTCAAGAGGCAGTTATCCGTGTGGGCGATCGCCCTAACCCTTTTCAGATCAACCATCCGCACACGTGAAAGCTTGAGAGACGAGACTAGTTTGAGAATGATGATGGCAGGAAGAAAGAGGAAGTGCCAGAGATTGATGAGATCACGACAATCATCGGAAATCACAAACAAACAACGCGTTAACAACACGTCGCGTCCTTGAGAACAAGTTTATCTTCCGTTCACTTTGACTGGCCTGAATGAACATGCCTGGGTCGTCATGAATATCAGGTAGCACTTGTGGCATTCGAGTTCTATTCACTGGGGTTAAGGCCTTGAAAAAAGGTAATGAGGCCGTTAATCTCGGGTTTGAATGCCGAGGGATTTAAGTCTTTCGGGTACGTACCTCAGATTTTTAACGCGATCTCTTCTGCGTGTGATTAGAGTGAACGGTTGGAAATCAAACAAACCTCGTTTATTTCCTCCGCCAGCTTTGCTGGCCAGTGGGGAAAAGAATCCAGGAGCCGACTAGATATGTTGCACTTGCATCGAGAATGGCCGAACGCGAGATGGAAGTTCGAGTTCTCGTGAAGAATTATACCGGGCGTTGTCTCGAGAACGCCGGACCTGCTGGTAAGATGCCTGAGTGTGCGCCCACCAGCGCATTCCGGACCCTCATGGCCTGCTGCCGAGCCTGCCGGTTCAGACCGTTGTCTGTCAGAAGGTGTAGTCGCAACTCAAGGGCATCGAAACGAAGAAACGTAGTCCGTCGATTATCTCGGTGTGAATGAAGACCGCGAGGTCGTCCACCACTCCCTTGGGCGGTGATTTATGTGTACGTGATTTGCCTCCACGGCAGGCGTTGCTAGAACGTGGATCTGTCAAAGTCAACCACGCAGAAATTGCCGCTCGGACGGTGAGGAAATGAAGGGAGTAGAGACTGACCTGCTGAAGTCTGGCCACATTTTGAGGGTCTAAAGCCTATTGGACCACCCTTGCATCGGCACCGACCACGTCACAGCGGTGGCCCATGACTTTTTGGAACCAAAACATGGACTGCAAACATGTCTTCCCTTTTACCCATATTTTGGGAACCCACCCAAAGGTAAACCAAACTGATTGAGCATTTTTGACTCCCGAATCCACACCGAAAACGAACTGTTCAAGGCCTGAAACCTTCACCAAAATAAAACATATTTCCTTGCTTTTCCTTGTGCAAAAACTGTCGTTTTGGGGCGCGAAATAGGTGAGTTCTCATTGTTCTTTCCCTGTTTCGAGCCCAAAGGGGAAACTTTTTTGTGACGGAAGAGAGACTGAACATATATTCTTTTGCCTAGGTGTTTGGTTCAGAAAAATGTTGCATCTTTGCAGACCCTTTGAACGCGGAAAATAGGCCAAACAGCGCTCATTTTTCGTTCGTGTTTAGGTGTCAGACAAAAATAGACCCAAAAAGGGAGACATGTTTGCAACCCATGTTTCTGTCCCAAAAATGCATGAGCCGCCGCAGTGTGTTGAAGATATATAACATTTAACAAAGAATCAAGACTGAAATCTCGGCGTGAACGTACTGAATGAATTACAATCAAAGCCAGGAATTGTTTGTTAGAATATTATTTCATGGTCCAGGCAATATCTATCTTCCAGCCAAACTCGCAAGGGATTGGCCGCGCCACGAGTGATCGACACTGGATATGATGTACATAGATCCTGACGAAATCCGTGTGAAACACGACGCACAACAGGCGACGAAAGCAAGGGCTTACTCTCAACGCGCTTCAGAAGACGTGCCACGAGAAATTCCTCGGCGAGTTCCCAGAAATTGGGGCCACTGTCGGCGCCCTGGACCCAGTCCGCACGGTAATCCACTTGCTGTATGCACACGGATATCTTTCGCGAGGACTATGGCCGCTCGTAGGTCGCCTGGATCCCAGGATAAGAGTACCACGTGAGAGAGCCGGGTGTTATCACGCAGCTCATTACACATGGCCCCGAGGGCCAAATGGTAGACGGGCGGACAGGCGTTGAACGCAAAGTGGGTCAGAGGCGGCATCGATTTCAGACCCGCGAATACGGCCTCGGTGTGGAGGCGCCAGTCGACATCGAGGAGCTCCAGGTGTATTAAATTGCAGAGGAGGGATGCGTGAATTCGACACCCCAGCCGCCACGGAGGGAGAAAAAGTGCACCTTGAGACGTCGGAGATGCGGGAGGAGGTCGGCGCCGAGCGCAGGAAGTTCAAGGCGACGTTTCCCCACCACTGCCAGCGCTTCGACGGCGCTGCAGAGGTTAAGGAGGTATTCTACCTCTCCGGCCAAGTCAAAATAATCTAGATAGAGATATTTGACCGCGCGGCGCGGACTGGAAGAACCCTGGCGGTTTGGTCGCGGACTGCTGGCGCAAACCTTGTAAGGTCAATTGAGGGAACTCGTCGATGTGATAGCTGGTAGACAACATGAGTTGTATGAAAACCGTGCGATACAAAAGGGGCTCAACCCTACAGAGTCCTCGTTGAACGCCGGCAGAAAGCTGCATGCAGAGACCCACCAGTTCTTAACCCGCCATGCAGTTCGCATGAGGTTCGGTATATTCGTCGGGCGGAGCAGCGCCGCCATTTCAAATATGATGCGTTCGAGTTCTGGAGGAAGGACCGGAGAACTCATGGGTGGAGTGGCAACTCGTGGTGGGAGAGAACAAGGAGCGCTGATAATGATGTGAGTCATGTGGCGGTGACTGTCGGCTTTCGGGCCGAGAAGCTGATTATCCCAAATGAAACCAACGAGAATTATGGACAGCGGTATTCTGTATTTCTTTTGTAAACGGGGATTCGACAAAACGAGGAATTGCAAGTTCAACCAAGTTGAGGTTTCCGAAATGATAAAATTTCAGACCGCTCAAAGTCTACTCCAGATGTTCGGTAGGCAGAGATTAGTTCCTAGAGAGGAAGGCTGACTGGTTTAAAAGTACTTTAGCCGAGTAACGTTTGGAACTTCTGAGCGCGATCAGAGGCTGTGCAGGCGCATCAAACCGGACACTACGGCTTTCCTCCGACCATCATTGGCCAACACATTGCCTTGCGTCGTGCAAACTGTAGTATTCTAGTAAATCGGCACCTTCAGCGACCGACGAATGAACAGGGATACAGCTTCCAAACACTGGCTTCGATTTCCCTGTGTTTGCCCTGTCACAGGCCCCTGTGTGCCACATGGACCTTGGATTGACACAAAATTGAAGCTTCGCAGGTCAAGCTTCGATTGACCTCGTCCTAGCTGCTGCAGTGCCGCAATCGCGTTGATCCGGCGCTACGGGCTTTTTAGGTCCGCGAAGGATGCATCCTTCTCGGACCTAAAATTTCTGCGCGAGAGGCAGAAAATCCGTGACAATGGCCTAAATCTGCGTTACTGCTGAGCGGCCACTTTCTGGGGTGCTTTGGAGTCTCCCTCACGCAAGGAAGCCCATCCCACGTTCCTTGCCTTGCGGACACTATTACCTACTTCATCAGTTTCGCAGTGTGGCCACCATATGGCAAGCAGACTCCCTTTCATCTACGGTAATCCGACACGTAAAGTCCTCCGGCCCCTCCGTCTTCTCCACCCTTCACCTCTTCGCCCCAAACCATGATCTACCCGGTCGACGATTCCATGTTCGAAAATTACTGGGACAACGTGCTGAACGAGGTCTGCACAGCGACGGTGAGCTATCGTCGCCCACGGTTAACCTCGCCCTCTGACGATCGGAGCTACCATAGATGACGATTCTGTTGTACGGTGCGCAGCGATACCCCGCTCACAAATTCCCAACCTGATCCACCACTTAACCAGGGGTCTTTGTCGTGCTATTTCTGATCGCGGTCCATCTGCTGCATCACCGCAAAACCCCCGGCCGCACGACGCTGCTCATTTTGACAGCAGCGATGGGAATATTGGCCACGGTGCAGTTTTCTCTCCATCTGGTCACTTGCTCTTTGGCGCTGCGGCTTTTGCGCGTCGCGATCACGGATGGTGGGCAGGCCGATCCATTACACCCCACAAATACCGAGCGGATGTACTGGGCTTTGGTATTGACGCAGGACTTGGTTCTCGTCACAAACACGTACGTCCGCTTTTGTTTTCCTGCGCGAAAATAGGGTGACTTGAATCGCCTTCAGCGTCATCACCGATGGTCTTCTGGTCTGCTCGATAGCTACTTGAGAGAATTTGGGCCCTAATTCCGTTCTTCAGGTCTACCGGTGCTATCTCGTCTGGGGACGCCCGTCGAAAATATTCCTCATTCCACCTATCCTCATCATGCTCAGCACCCTCGGTTAGATTCAGTGTTCTTCTATTCCAGCAAATGTTCATCTTTGATCTAGCGACAGGCTATGTGACATCCGACGACGAGGACAAGTTTACTGGGCCGTATCATCTTGATCCCCGCATCGTCTTCGCTCTCAACCTATTCACTAACTTCGTCTTGATGTCGCTCACTGGTGAGCCCTTCTTTCCCTTCTCAGGAATCTGCATGCTGTGCGCTCATATGTTATTCACAAACAGCGGGGCGTATCTGGTGGGTCACCCGCAAGCAACGTGCGGTTCTCGGAGACGGGCTGGGATCCACGCCGCGGTACAATGCCGCGATTGCCATAGTGTTCGTCCCCATTACTCCTCCCGCTTGATCAAAAGAACGATCATTTTGGCAGCCTCGAGTCCGGCGCGATATATTGCTGCGGGCTTATATTTCAAGTCGTTGCGCTCTCGATACAGGACTCCTTCTCCGTACGTCGATGTTACTTCGATGCGAACTCGAACTCACTTCGACGCAGACTCCTGTATACCTTTCCCATGGAACGATCAGTCAACTGGTGGTACGTGATATCTCTGCTTTAAATTCGCTTCCTCAATGTGAAATCTTTTCTTGACAAAATGTACTTTACCACTGTAGAACATCGCCCCGACCTT
This sequence comes from Mycena metata, assembly GCA_029378385.1. Taxonomy (NCBI): domain Eukaryota; kingdom Fungi; phylum Basidiomycota; class Agaricomycetes; order Agaricales; family Mycenaceae; genus Mycena; species Mycena metata. The sequence goes on along the minus strand of JARKIB010000107.1, from coordinate 35,699 downwards.
AATCGTTGTGCGCGTGGGCATGGGACACACTGCGCCAACTGGGCCCGCGCAGACGACCGACCGGAGCCTGCATTTTCTCCCCCCGGCCAGAGCCAACACCAATAATACCCAGCTCAGATTCGCGTCTTCCGAGGGGGATAGGGAGTGTGGTGCGAGTGGGATCGATACGGAGTTGCGGTCGCCAGTAGTCGCCTGAGAGCTGACTTAGGGTGGCTCGGACGTGGCGTTTAATTTCTTGGGTAGCATCACCTTTTCTTGGTTTATGTTTGCGACGAAGATAATAGGTTGGAGAGGCATGATTACAACGATAATAGCTGCTGGGCAAGTGGGCCGTGCTGGTTGAGTCCGTGGAGGGAGCCTGCGAAGCATTAGGGTGTGAGTCGCCAGGAAACGGGAGGCTCACGATCGAGTTGGCCTGTACGCTTAGCGGAGATGAACGCCTCCGCGAGCACCCAGTATCGGAGTATCCCTCGCCGGCAACGACGCGAAGCCAGTCCGCGCGATCCCCCGTCTGGCCCATGAGGAGAAATCGTCGTCCGGGACCACCAGGGTCTCAGTCAACCGGGATCGCCATATCAGGCCGCCGAGGAGGAATAAAATGCACACAAGCTGGGTATCCGATCGAAGCCAGGTCTGTACCGTAGTATACTGTGTGACGGATCCGGGGTGGAAGGCCAAGGGAACGTCGGGATTAAGATTTCGGATGGGGGGAGGGGGGGGGGGAGGGTCTGGAGAAGGTCGAAAAGAAGTTTGTACTATAAGTTTTGGGAGGGTGTAAAAACGTTAGTAGAGACATATGAGCGCTCCAACATCAGTAAAACTACAAGGTTGTCTTTGGCGTCTTTGGCGTCTTGGGCAAGACGTCAAAGACGCCAAAGACACTTTTTCCCCAAAGACGCGCGTCTTTGGCTAGACAGGTTCAAAAGTCTTTCCAAGACGTTTCGTCTTGGGCAAGACTCGTAAGACAGGTAGGGTCTTTCCTCAAGACTCTCTCTAAGACCACTTAAAGACACTTAAAGACACTTAGAAAGACACATAATATGGTGTAGATGATATATTCACGGGTACATATACATAGTACATCGTGCATATGCCTCTGCACGTTCCCTATGGCAAAATAGGAACAGCCACGGCTAGTCGGCGGCCAGGCTACAATACGGGAGCGCAGAGGACATGGCCTTTCAGCACGGGAGATGGCAACGGTCTTCGCAGCGGACAAGCTAAGCCACAGAGACTACACAGAGGCCAAAGCCAAGATCAGTTACGATCGCACACAGTTCGGATTGCGCACCTGGCCAGCGACACCGGTTATCCATCACACTGCGATGCTTCACAGACCGATGAAAGATTCAAACTTGAGGACTTGACAAAGACCGTTGAAGATTTGGAGACGCGCCGTGAGAGCCGCATTGAATGAGTGAAAAACCTCAATTTTTTGCTTCCCACTCACCCCAGAAGGTGTTGAAATAATAACTCGGCCTTGGGGGAGCTTTAGGAAGGATAATATGTAGCTCAGAAGTTAAAATCAAGCAGTAGTAGTTGTCCGGAGGAGATTCGGTAGACAGCGGGAAGTTCGGGGGTGCGGCCCGGCACCAGGGGTGGGCGACACCTTCCTGATATGGCAGGGGGGCGAAGGGGGGCTCCAGCTAAGACTGAAAAAAACTTTTTGACCCCACCCTTTCGATTTTCGAATCCCGACATCCCCTTGTGGAAGGCAATATGCGTAAGCCGGGGTGAGAGGGTAAGTCGTTCGAGCCTCAGAGAGTCAGGCGTGGCCAACATTTCGACTCTCGAGATGTGTGAGGTTGCGGAATATAGGCCGCGTAAAATCGATTTCCCTCGGGAGGAGGTCCGTTATGAAAAAGGTAAAAAGATAAGTTGTTGCAGGTGCTGGAGTGAGTCCAGTCTGAAAGAGTACTGTGCCCCTCGCTTTAACCCGTTCCAATAGTGACTGTGTGAGTTTGTTCGAGTTTATCTGGATATGTGGTGTTATCCCGCCAGAAATTCAAGACACTTTTACCGGCGTTGAACTTCCAACTTTTGGAATGCCTCACCTTGGGTCGGTCCCGGTCCAGTGACTCAGGAAGTTGAGCCCCAATTCAATTATTAACAGATTCATATGTTCTGCCAGTGGTATGCAGATTAGGCTGCTTATTCCAACTTCGCTGTCGCCTCACGATAAAGGGACAAAAATGACTGACTCATCATCTCCCGTCACTGGTCCCGGATTTAGTACATATAATCTTACCTCGTGGCCTTGGCGGGTTCGAGAAACAATCGATAATCTGCCATATATAACACCTACCTGGAACCCGCCGCAACCCACATCGGGTTAGGGCATCAAACCGTCCGTTTTACGCCCACGGGCGTAAAAAATACGCCCGTAACCGTAGATAAATCCACCCAAACGGGACGTCGATTTTGAACCCGTACCCGTACCGTAACCGCCCGTTACGGGCGTAAGTCGGACGTTCTGCGATCATTTGGACCTTCTACTAGTTCTAGTTGAGTGTAAAACGAACTGCTTCATCGATGCCAACATACCCATAACAGCCAGGAGACTTCATTGAGCCAGGGGAATAACCCGTAAAAGAGCCGTATTAAAACGGCCGTTTTTGAACTTCCAAATTTGCCTCACGGTACGGGGGCGTAACCGTTTTTACGACCCGTCGTTCCGTAATTTTACGGGACGGTTTGATACCCTACATCGGGTGTCTTGAACCACGACATCGCATTCTCATCCTGTAACCATCCCATGTCATGAGTCCAGCAATAGGACTGGAAACGCAGACCTCACAACCGCTGGTACAATTAAAATGTTGATAGTTACAGCCATTTGCGGAACTTAGGGTGCGGGCCTTTTTTTTTTTTCACGCTTTTCAACGAGAATGGTTATTTTGAGCTCAATTCTTGTCCGTTTGCCTTAGGAATATGCTCATTGTGTCCGCAATGAGAATGCGGAGGGCACCATGATCTTTATTTTTCCTGATGCGATCAGATTTGCCTTATTAGGAGAATATCGGCCTTTTTGTACAGAATGATGAGTGTGATAGCTATGGGTATCCAACTGACTTAGAAATTTGAGAGGATGGTCTTGGGTGTATTACAGAGGGCTGGAAATACCGGTATTTTTTATATTGTATCTATTTCCTATATACAAGGTATTCAGATATCCGTCACCATGAGAATGCAGACTACCGGTGAACTAAAGCACACATTGAAAATACCGGTGTCTCTAGCCCTCAGTACTACTCATAAGAATGTTGTATCAAATTTATAGGTCAATCTGACGACAACACAGAGGATGTGATGAGTTCTGTACAAAACGACCAATATTTGCCTAATAAGGCAATTATGATCGCATCAGGGAAAATAAAGATCGTGGTGCCCTCCGCATTTTCATTGCGGACACAATGAGCATATTCTTAAGGCAAATGGACAAGAATTGAGCTCACAATAACCATTCTTGTTGAAAAGCGTGAAAAAAAAAAACGGTCCGCGGCCTAAGTTCCGCAAATAGCTGTAACTAACGCGTCGCGAAAGTTTATTTTACGGCATCACGCAAACAAAAAGTGAGGCGACGCTAGATCCAAGGAGGATGAACTGTACGTGGAGCTCGAGAACGGGGCCTAGAAGGTTACATATTTGGCCACACTTGCTGGCTTCCCCGGAGGGTAAGACGTGGCACTCGCATCGTTAAGGCTCTCCGCATCCCCTTGCTTGCGCTTGCCGTATTCAAGCGGGTCCATCCGGATGTCGACCTCGCGGTGTACCTGCACTACGCTTTGTGCCTGATCGACTGTCCTGTGGTGTGAGGGGGTTCCTTGACTTGATAGAACCCCGCCACTACTTGAAGCGTTGCTACCCCAGCTGCGGTTGTTGAGATTCGAGAGCATACACCTGGGAAACGCGATGGGCTTGAGGAAGGGGGAAAACTGAACGACAACACTTACAGCGAATACACTCGGCCGATGGTTATCTGGTAAACTGTTCAGGAGACCGGCCTAGCCGCATGAAAATGGATGAACATACCTCAATCATTGGAGCCGCTGGAAAGTCGGATTAACGAGGAGTTCCAATTTTGCGACGCAGACTTACTATTAGTCTGGGGTTGAAGTTTGAAGACGATGAGGGTGACAATTCTGCAATAACTCGTTCGTCAGTGGCAACAGGTGAATTGGAAGGCCAGAACAGACGTCATGGCCGTGGTTATGGAACCGTTTCGGACAGCGGCGAGGGACAGGCGATGGAGCAAGCTACAAGGGCCTCAGCGGGGAAATCTACGAGAAGTAATCAGAGACTCACTCGCCCGTCCCAGCAAACCCAGTTTTGAGAGTCTGAAGCTTCGCGACAAGGACAATAGTGATGAGGGTATCCGTAGCTACAGAAGCACTGAGCCACAGCGTTGCCCACCTAGAAAGACATGAATGATCGGACAATGAATGCAAGTTATCATGTACGGGATGAGCTTCTCCCTCTCGGCAAGCGAGCTATCCACAACAAGGTGCCCCGCTGTCAGTCCTACGCCGGCGAAAACGACCATGATGAAGGAACCGATGACGGGGATCCAGAACCATTGTTTCGTCCTGGTGGGGTCGTTGGTAAGTCAGACATGGAAGAGTTGGATGGCAGATACAATGTGTATGCCATGCGGGTAAGGAAAATTTGAACGGCCCCGCCGGTGATGCCGATACTGACCACGAAGGCGGGGTAAGTCCTGGAAAAACAGGATTATTACTTGACGCAAGAACGGACGGCTTCGCCGAACCATGGCCTTTTTAAGGAAATCACTATGGTTGAATTGACTCGTTGCGTTCAAACTTACTGAGTAGTGAGAACCGCCTGCGCGCGAACGTTAGAGCTGAATTCTGAAATGCAAGAAGGGCCGCGCGCACCACTTCGCCCCAGTGCTGATAAAGGCGTGAGAGTTTGAGACGCAGCGGGAGAGGAAAGCACCAACCGATACCATATAGTAATAGACCATCGAAAGGGAGGCGAAGACACCCAGAATGTCGCCCGCGAGTGCGATAAGCACCATGATCTTGTTGAACATCAGATCTGGACAGTGATGTCAAAAAAACGAAAGGGATATATCCTAGGGAGGGATGTACATACCGCGTTTGTACCGGCCGAAGTACTTGATGATCCTGCGGGGGAGGTTAATATCAGCATTTGACATGATTTGAATCTCGTACTGCTGTAGTCTGCGAATCGTATTAGGCTTTATCAGTCGGTTGAAATGGCAACGTACTCTAAGGTGAACAGGCTGCAGGAGTAACTTAGCGGCACGCACTGAACAGTGGGAAAGAAAGTTCACATCATGTTGGCCCACGACGCTATCAAAAGGCAGCTGGAGATTCCGGAGGTTAATTAAATCTAAACCAACGGACAGCGTTGGGACTCACCCCAAGGTAAGATCAAAGGTAGTGGCCATGGTAGGTTATCGCGGGTGGTGCACGATTAACGAAACGACGACCACACCTGTTATACCCTTACCGAGAGGGGTTGATCGGTCGTCCGGGATAGGGGGCGCCATAGTGGCGCCAAGTGGGTAACCTCGGGAACAGAAAAGGATTGTTTCACATCGACGCCAAGTGGATAACAACCGGGACAGTCATAGCGTGTGTTCCACGGTCCACGGAACCCCCGCTAGAAATCGCCCGAGCAAACCCGCCCGTGCCTCCCAATGACGCGACTCGCCGGGCCGCAATTGGTTCCCGTTCAAGTTGTTGCAGAACATGGGGCGGTAGAAGAGATGTGACCACGCACCGGAGGGTTAGACTGGGACCCAACCGAAATCCAAGACACAGCAACGGGAGTCAGAAATGACGGACGTACGTCAAAGTACGCATGACCTCCCTGAGTTCGGTGCTGGCACCCTTCACGGCGGCAAGTGCGTTCGAAATACTGGCGTTACAAAAATCCCTTCCTATATCCATCGCTATGGCAGTCTGACGGGAAGCGAAAAAGGATGGAAGCATCAGCAATGTGCAAAACCGAACGAACCTAAAGGCCACACGGCTTACCAGGTAGCCAAATCCGCCTATGTAGCACCGTCCGAATTCGGCGTTCAATACAGATGCAGCGCAATCCGGTCACCAGACAACGCTCTGCCTCTCCATCACCAACGCCACAAAGTCCGATCTAGTCCACGCTACGCGCCGCTCGCCCTATAATCCTCGTCCGAAGTTTTTTTTTCAACTTTCCTGGCTGCTTGGATTTCTTCACGCGACGCTTTCGCCCCGGCGGCACTTGGGTTTCCTCAGTTCTCAATTCACACCTTCTCCGCGCCGTCTATATCTCCAGCGCCACACCCACGCGGTCATCGCTCCCCCTGTGCGCATCTTAAACGGTCCCTCCTCGCGGCAACTAGGCCCTTGGAAATACAAGCTTATGAACAGTTTCCCCTATTCTTCGTTCCCCGCTGCCATATCCGAGTTTGCTGAAGGAGTGGGCAACGTTCCAACGGTGTGGCGACTGTGAGACAACCTCGTCGCCGCTAATGTTCCGATCCCCTCCGGCCACCCCGCCCGAACCCTACCGGCCTTGCATGGAAGACAGAAGATCCCTCTTCATTCTGCGACCTCCGTCCTCCTGCTTCACTTAACTTCCCCCTCCGCCCAGATCTGCTCGCTCGCTCCTGATTTTCAGGCCTAGGGCAGCTGCCATCCGAGTGTCACGATCTGCTGCCAAACGGAACGTATGCCAGTGCGCTAAACCACGTTCGTCAGCGTGCGCGCGGGGAATAAAGGATATTACACATCGTTCCCCGAGTACACAATGATAATAACGCTTCCGCCGCTGCGGAGAGGCGGATGTTTTGAGGTGCTCTTGAGGCGACGCCGTCGTTGAGCAGAAAAAGACGTAGGGGGTACCATGATTGACGGGGCGAAAGAGGGAGGAGCATCGGATTGACATGTGGCTTCGGGTGGACTGGGAAGAACCGAGGTGTTGTCCGAGACGCGGATGTGAAATTAAGCTAGCAAGTTGGCGGTATTGACCAGGCTATAAGACGGAATGGCAGGGCGAATTTATATTTATACCACAGGGGTAAAACTTGCAGCCCTGGTCGATCTGCAAGGCAGCGGGACGAAGGTGGTTAGCCGGATTAGTCTGTTCAGATGTAGGAAGACTTCTTTCCTGCAACCACCCGCACACTTGAGAGACGACCACGATGTGAGTTGTCGCAGGTTGATGAGATCACAACAATCATCGGAAATTACAAACAAACAACGCGTCAACAACACGTCACGACAAGTTTTCTTTTTATCTTTCATTTATTTTGTGAGTTGGACTGGCAGGAGAGATGCCACACATATACGCCTGATCTGGGGGTACCTGGCAGGGGTCGGCACACGAATATCGGGTGGCATTTTGGTGGCATTCGAGTTCTTGGAATTTGGGCCAACTCACCGACCTCCCTTTTTGGGAAGGCACGGCAATCACGGCCATCGCGTCCCCATTTGCGAACAATGAGTGGAGGATAAGTGGCAATCGGACGTGTTTCCCTTCTCACTACTACCATGCTGTCGCGTTTTTTGTGCCAACCTCCCCCTTTCATTTCGAGAACCAGAAATTCACTCCCACGGACGTGCATGGTAAGCTACCTGCCTCTTCCACCCCGGCAACTCGAAATACCGGACGCACTGCATCCAGAGAATACGTCGATATCGGGACTCCAATTCAGGTGTGTTTGTCTCTCCCTCTTACTATCCTAATTGTTCCTCTGAACTCGCACTTGCGCAAACTTAATGACGAAGATGGCCCATCGTGTCCGAACCTACCACCTCCTGGCACCATCACTCACTCCGGATCCACTACCCCACTCCGTCTACTATCCCTTACCCCCAATCTTCGTTGTTCGCGGCCGCGGGATGCGGAAATACTTGAAAAGATGCAGAAGCGGTATCAATCATACTCGTTGAATTATTAGAGCCCTACTTAGGTACTCCGAATGAAATGAGGACTGCTTAATTTGAAGGCTTTCTTCCTCTTTCTCGTGGACAATGGGGTGGCAACAACACGGCAAGATCATTCGGGTCAAGTCCGCCGTGATACGCGAGACATCCCAAAAAGGAAGGTCGGTGTGTCGGCCCGACGTCCCGAGTTCTTTCACTAGGGTTAAGGCGCTGCAAAGATTGTGTGACATGAGCTAATGTAACGAGGCCGCTAATCTCGGATTTAAACACCGAGTGATCTGAGTCTTCCGGGTACGTACCTCAGAATTCCAACTCTTTCTTTCTTTTTTTTTGGAGCGTTTGGAATAATGCTGTCTGCAGAAGCATTCAGAGTCATCTGGTTGTGTTGCTGGTTTTGGCCCAGTCATGCTGGTGAGTTTGTCCAGGAGGAAATGCCGTTATGCACATTTTGTTTACCAGTGTGGGACCCTGGCCTATGAGTTTATCCTATACCATTTATTGGCCACATACCCACTAAAACCCCCTCTGTACGTGTCCAGTCGTCTGGCAGCGAGTCTTCATTCATAAGCAGCCCACTCCAAGTGTTTAGCACTAATTACTTTTTCAGCGCAAGTGGGCCAAATTTCACTTTGTCAGTCAAAATACAGTCGCGTTTCAAAGCTGAGTTTACCAGTTTTAGCCATCGGTTGTGTATATTGGCCGTGGTTAGTATTGTCTCTTGTAATAACCCTGTTCACATGGATGTCCCAGATAAGCTGCCATGCTATTAAGACTAATATCGCAAACAATCTCCCTTGCTCGGGTCTAACTACCCCATTCACTGCCTTGAATCTCACTAGGTTGCACCCCATAATGAGGCCCCAGTTCATTTTTGGTCAAGAGGAAAGAATACTTTTTGGACCACAATTGACTCGTGAGAGTCCATATAATGTGCTGTTCCGGAGATTGGCATTCCAAAGCTATGTGTTCCAACGATTCGGTTACACCACACACATGGCATCTGCCATTTATCTTCAGTGTCTCTATATGTAAGCAAAATCCCCAACCCTGAACATGTTGTGAATGCATTTCCATAAGAACTCTCGTGATCGCTGTTGTATCGTCGGCGAGCGAATTGATGTCCAAATCATAGCATCAGACGGTGTATATCCTGAGATCTTTGCCACGGTGCAGCGAATCCGGTCTAGGTTTACGAAGGTAGATTTTCTATATGGTTTTGGGCGCATAGACCTTATGATTTTTGTGAAAGTTCTTTGCGATCCCTGATAGTAGCATTCCAGCGTCATGGAACATGGTATCGGGTTCTGTGTCTATCTCAACATGTTGTGGTAATTCGTCCCGATTCTTTTTTGAACAGTGTTCGACCTACTCTCTCATTTACAGCTCTTTGCGGAACTTAGGGCGCGGCCTGTTTTTTTTTTTGTCAAATTTTCTTAAGTCAGCCAACACCAATAATACCCAGCTCAGATTTGCGTCTTCCGAGGGGGATACAAAGTGTGGAACGAGTGGGATCAATATGGAGTTGCGGTCGCGAGTGGTCGGCTGAGAGCTGTGGCTCAGACGTGGCGCATAATTGTTTGGGTAGCACCACACTTTTCTTGGTTTATTTTGGCGGCGAATTTAATAGGTTAGAGAGGCATGACTACAACGATAATAGCTGCTGGGCAAGTGGGCCGTGCTGGTCGAGTCCGCGCAGGGAGCCTGCGAAGCATTAGGGCGTGAGTCGCCAGGCAACGGGAGGCTCACGATCCAATCGGCCTGTACGCTTTGCGGAGATGAACGCCTCCGCGAGTACCCAGTATCCCTTGCCGGCGACAACGCGAAGCCAGTCCGCACGATCCCCTGTCTGGCCCATGAAGAGAAAGCGGTCGTCGTCTAGGACCACTGGCGTCTCAGTCAACCGGGATCGCGATATCGGGCCGCCGAGGAGGAATAAAATGCACACAAGCTGGGTATCTGATCGAAGCCAGGTCAGTACCGTAGTATACTGTGTGACGGACCCGGGATGGAAGGCAATATGCGTGAGCCGGGGTGGGAGGGCAAGTCGTTCGAGTCTCAAATAGTTAGGCGTGTCCAGCATTTCGAGATGTGTGAGGTTGCGGAACATAGGCCGCATAAAGTCGATTTCCCTCGGGAAGAGGTCCATTATGAAAAAGGTAAGTTGTTGCAGGTGGTGGAGTGAGTCCAGTGCCATCAGATGCGCCGGGGCGTCGCGGTCAAAGGGGGTGTAGTACAGGTGCGTGAGCCGGTCGCACGCGGCAAAAATGAAGGCCACAGTAGGAACCTCCAAGTACGACTGGAGGAAAAGATGTCGTACTGAGGTAGAAAAAAACGAGAGCGGTTTTGTTGAAATAGCGTGGATGAATGATTCAACTGGCATAGATGGGAAGCCGTGTATCTGGCGTACTTGGTGCGCAGGCGAGGTCATAAAAACCACCTTCCAGAGGATAGGTTCGACCCTGGTAGCTTCGAATCAGGCGAGGAATGGAGTCATAGAAATCAACTTACCAATTTTTAACGCGCCAAGCTGTGAGCATAAGAGAAGGAATACTGCTGCGGCGCGATAGCGCTGTGAATTCGAAGATGACGCGTTCAAGTTCTGGAGGGAGTCTGGGAGCAGGTTCGTCGGTTAAGAAGGCCTGCATTTAGATATCGCGCGGTTTGCAGGCAGGAAAGTGCGGGGTTAGCTGCCCAGGTGGTGGTGCGAAAGAGACCAGCACATAGCTTACGACACTCTTCCCACGGACCGGGCCGCGATAAAGTGGGCGGGCCGGGATAGGATCATCACGGGTGGGCCATCCGTAAGTACTCGTACCGTTGTGACAAGGAAACAAAACCTCAAGCGCGTGTAAATGATTTTGAGACTCAGAGGATTGCTTAAATCTAGTGAAAATCATGATCAACCCGCAGCTTGACCCACCCACCTTGAAGTACTCGCGAAGAGGTTCTGGCTGTCTTGGAGCAATCAGAATTCTCCGGTTAGGAGCGGTAACAGACGAACAACCTCTATCTAAAGAACGATCTCACCCATCTGCTCGCCCGTATGCATCCAATTTTCCAGACTCCTTCCTTTCTTACGCGTTTCCGGCGATCGACCAGTTGCCAGCGGCGATTTCTCCCCGCCCGCCAAGCCTCCACCGCAGTTGGGTTTGCCTCCAGATCACAATTACAGCGCCGGTATATCGCGAGCTGCTCGAGGAAGCCCCAATTGGGCTGTACCACAGACCGACGTTCACGCAGAAATATGATTATGGCGCTGACCTCCGCGCCGTGCAGCGGCGGGTAGTTCGCCATCACTTTCATAGATAGCATGAGTAGGTTGAGATATTGGACGAAAGACGCACAGTAGGCTGCGACCACAGTGACGCTCCGAGAAACACCTTGATGGCTATGGAGGAACGACGCAATGATATATATCGCACTAGAAGGGCCGGAGTGCGAACCAATGTACGAGAACACCCTGTCCCGCCGTACGGGCGGCATCTATGAAGGCATTGGTTGCCCTAAAATGGGTAAACAATTCCTGTGGGGCGCTCAGTTCCCCGAATTGAGACAATTGGAAAAAAAAAATGGTACCTCATCCGGATAATCCCGTACCGTGATACGCATTCGGACGAAGGTGGTTGCATCCGGCCCACCCAAAGATGACAGTTCAACCGTAGCGAGCGCTAGCGCGCCCGTCAAGGTCAGAATATGTGTAATCCCGCGCTCGTGTAGCATCTCGAAACTGCGCGTGCCCGCCTCGCTAATGCCCGGCATTATTATTGATCTGGCGATGAGCACCGGGAAGACTCTTACCTTCCGAGGAAGAGGTTGGGCAGGATTTCTGTAATATCCTCTTCCGTTGGAGTGGCATCCATACGTGATGACTGCGGTACCACAGAGGACATAAGGGCGGGGGTCAAGTGGCGATAGTAGGGCTGTGCGACACGTCGGACGCGGGTCCGCTGGGCCGAGGGCACAAAGCACGCCGTGTTCTACGAACTTTTTGATTGAAATGTGCCTATCACGACGTGGAATCGGGAAAAGTTGTTGGGCGTGCTGCATGGACTTTGATTTTGCTGAGCGCATTACGGTAGGGAAGGAGCCAAGAAGGACTAGGAGATGGCGCAGTGTCAAGATACAATAGACTGTCAGATCGGCGTACAACGATGTGGTGGCAAGAGACAGCAGTGGCGTGGCGGTGTTGATGCATCTGTTGATTCTCAGTGCCGACGTGATCCGGGCTCATGAATTAAAAAAGGAGAACAGAAGTGTGGCTCCCTCGAGGAAGGTATATGCCGCCACGCTTTATCTGCATCGGGCGAGGAATGAAACAAGCAGAAAATATATTGAACCAGTAGCATAGACGTCGACTACCCCGAGCTGGTTTAATACAAAGTAGAGGACGTGTCATATGACGGTCCTGAATCGTATGTGGAAGGGCCTGGATCATATGAAGATGACGGGCCCGGGTCGTATGCCGCAGCCGCTGGAGAAGGATCGGCATACGACGGTCCCGGATCGTATGTTTGAACTGGGGGGAAGGATCAGAATACGAGGGTCCGGTGTCGGGCACTGCAGACTGCGGGGTATCGCTATAGGTGGGGGTGGTGTCGGATGCAGGACCCGAGACATCCTCTGTCGCCCACCCACCAGATACTGCACCTGCATCGCCACCTGCTGTGCCGCCCTGGTCGTTCGAGTTCACTCCGCCACCATTTGCGCTACCGTCGGGGCCTTGGCCTTGCCCACGGTGATGACCCTCGCCATTATCATGGCCCTCCTTATGGTCTCCGCCGTCACCACTTGGCGGGGCTGCGCATGGCTGGACGGGCGGTGTATCGTTGGTGGCAGCAGCCCATGCGACGGATGTGAGTGGGTCAGACGTCATATTGGAGATGAGAGATGGGCCACCAGCAGGGGGATGAGTGCGAGGAATGGATGTCTTCATCAGCAAACCCGGGGTCCGCTACATAGTACTATATAACCTGTAGTAAAGGTCCATGTTTCTGTAGTGCTCTGTAGTATGGCCTTTTACTACAGAGTGCTCTGTAGTAGCCCCTGGGACTCTGTAGTGCTCTGTAGTAGCCCCGGGAACTGTGGGGGGCTCAAACCGAAGAAAAGTAACCTCGCCTTGAACTGTTCAAGTCCTTGCTTCAATGTTTACTACTGAAGTCTTCTTTTCAACCACAGTACGGTAAGTAAGTGAAGTAGGTATAAGGTGTGGAGCGTGGGAACCCAGCACCCTTACATAAGCCATTCTGTCACACTGTTATAACTATATCAGGAACTTTAAAAAATTATTATGGTTGCTAGGAAATGTGCTAATTGACCATGCTATCACTTCCTAGGAAGCAGAATCTTCAAAAAGCCATTTATTCCAGAGTTATAAGCACTTTTTTCCTTTTTGGGAAACTGTGTTCCTATGGCCTTTTCCATGCATTTGGTGCGGTTTCGGAAAACAAAACCTGAACATTTGGAACGATTATGTAATCAATCACGTGATCGGTCCGGACATCCCGGTGCCTCACCCAAGCCTCATTGAAGTCACATTTTTTGGTTCTCTCCTCTCCCCTGCATCTGCACCATGCCCAAAGCCAGCAAAAGCAAGAAAGCTAGGCAGAACAACCTTTCCAACGCCACAGCAGCTCTCACTTTGAAGTCAGATCTCTTCGGAATTGGACTCCCCAGCTCAAACCTTCTCAGAATTGGAGAAAGTCCCCCAGCACCAAGAATATTGTCGAGATGGAAACAAATGTCAAAAGATGTCTAGATGAAGTCCCTCAATTGTTTATTCTTTGGTTTTCCAATAGAGCAGCCCGATTTATCTCAGCTTATTATCTTGGCTGTACTGGGAAGGATTTAGGTTATTTACAGGAGACATACAAGAGCCATAGGATGCTGCCTTATAATGCAGTAGCATTGATGAAAGAGTCTGTATATGTAGTTTTTTTTTTTCCTCTATGAAAACTATTTTTTTGCGCTGATTTATTCAATTTTTTTCTCTGACCTGAGATTTGGAACGTCACGTCACGCTTGTCACGGCTTATATAAGGGTGCTGGGTTCCCACGCTCCACACCTTATATACATTGAAGGTAATTAATTAAACAAAGTGTTTTCTGACGGGATCGAACTCGCGACCTCATGCATTCGGCCAAAAAATAGGAGACAGTACATTACAAACTAAACTAAGAGTCACATAAGACATAAATACCCATCCTTATAGGAGGTATCCTCAGATCTCCAGGTCAGTTTACTTCCCGACAAATAACTCTTCAGGTTCTTACCTGCCGAGACCATGTTCAATATGGTGGTCACTTTGTACATTTATTATTTGGGTCTTTTTTTCATGTTTTTGGGCCTTTTTTTTGTGGTTTTGCTGTTTCCGAAGTTTTTTTTTGTGGTCTCATACTTTTTTTTTTTGGTTTCCAATCCTTGGTTCTTTCTTTCCCTTTTTTAACTCACTACCACTGTTTTATGACATGTGAACCACAACTTTCAGAGCAAGCGAGAGGTTTGAACTTTGCCCCTAGAGTGGGGTTAATCACATTTGGATGGCCGATTTTGATGGGATGCTTCGGTGGTAAGGTGTAGTCTCCTGCTGAGCCGCAACAAGTGCATCACTGCTGTATTTGGGTTGTAGCATATGTTTGAGACACTCTTGCAAGTGATTTGGACATAAAGCCTATGGGTTCAAGTCTCGTCCAAGTATGCTGCCGATGAAAGCCGTCAAGGCCGGCCAGCCGGCTTGCACAGCCACTTCACCACAATAAAAGTATACTTCCCACTTTCAACTAAAAAATGTCAAGTTACAAGAAACCTTTGGGCAGACCCTGCAGAAAAGAAAAGTATGGCTGGAAGAAAAAAAGAAGGGTACATGAAAAAAAGAAAAGTACGAAGGCACCGAAAACACGAAAAGAAAGGCCCAAAAATGTGAAAAAAAAACCCGAATAATAAATGTACAAAGTGACCGCCATAGTTCAATGGTTACTCCCACCTGCGCTGTTAAAGAATGTATACTCCTCAAAGGTATATGGGATAAAATATTTGCAGGTCTAAAAATAGACCCCAAACGAAAGTTGTAGAGCTCGAGTTGTCTAGCAAATTTTCCTTAGATGGCTTCATTGAGGCACAAAATGCGAAACACTTTCCCAGACGCGGCGGTTTTGAAAGTCAGAACCAACAAAACAAAAAAAGGACTTGGTGACTTGAAGGACAAACAGTACTGCATTCATACGGTATGAATCATACCTTAAAATTTTGACAGGCTTGTGTGTGAAGGTCGGAAAGGTGGCAAAGGAAAAGTTAACTAGCCCAATGAGTCTACTGTAACAAATTTTGGCTTGATAAGTGGTTTAATTGTCTTCAAGAGGCGAAGGGGACGCTATGTTATTGATCCGCGAGGATGAGGCTAGGTGCTCAATTTTTAGGGAGTTCAAGGGCCGCGAGTCTCAGCGCCCGACGTTCAGTGCTGATTTTGGATTACCCTGCGGCAATTAGTGACGATGAATACATATCCCTCGGTGGATCGGAAGAACAAGATACACGAACATCGTCCGCGTTCACAGATAATCTTCGGCGAGCAAATTGTTGTCTGCCTCAAAGGCCAGCTGCTTCAGCCACTGTAGTATTGCCTCCCGACGCGCCCACGTAGTGAACTTCTCGGCTGACGTTGTGACCGGGAAAATCAGGAGGTTTCGGGCGTAGACAGAATCACCTCCCCAAGTTTTACAACGAGCGCAGCTAGATCAGTAGGGCTGCCGCCGGCGCCTTCCACGATATGAACATCCTCGGTGTGTGCGCCAAAAATGGGTCGAACTTCAGACTTGGGTTGGGATCCTCTGCAAAAAATATTGTGATGAACCCCTCGGCCATTTCCATCCAAGGTCCAAGGCCAGACCTGCCATCATAGATGCGCCAATAGGGCTTGTTGAGAGGGGGCCCCAAATAAAGCATACTGTTCGCGCAGAATTGAAGACCCCAGTTATAAACACTCACATCGATTTGGACAAACGCACCGATTATCGGCAGGGTAGAGATTTTGGTACAACACGGGCAGGAAGAATTGAAGCCCGCGGGTATTCATTGACCACGTAGAAGGCTAGACAGCCTCAGGCAAACGAGATGGTCCTCGAGCTCACCTTGTTTGCGAAGTGCAGCAATTTTGCAGCCATTACTGCAATTTTGTGCGACCAAGACCCGAGGTGAGGAGTGAGATGGGCGGACTAAACGCGTTTCCAGGCGTATCCCTGGGGGTTGGCTGGCATGGTCAACGTCTGGTCAACGTCACTGTCGGGCGAGGACAGCAAGCGCGATCATGATTGCCGACCAATCGGGTCCGCCGCGGCATCGCCACTTGCAATCAAACCACAACAACGAGTCACGTACACAAAGGGTTTCTTTCCCCCTCGCAGCAATTCCAGGCTCTCAAATGGCATCTCCACGCCGCCTGCGTTCAGCGTCGAAACTTATTGCTGCCGTTACATCCTCAGAACCGCCGGCCGCGCTTCCACCCTCTGTACCACCCTCAGTACCAATTTTCAGGGCCACAGCTGGTCCTTCAAACAAGCCGCGAAATTCATCTCCAACGCGGGTCAGGCTCATCCCACCTGGTGCATCACACCTTCCAGGTCTACAGCCTTCGGAATTGGCTCTCCTGCGCGCAAAACAGCGCAAGTTGAGCACCAACGCCTCTAGCACGCTAAAATCCGTTCCGAACAGCATCCAGCGCAACGCTCTGGAGGCCACCCTTATCTTTGCACAGTACGAGGCCGGCTCCGCGGTCTCAATTGACCGCTCAGGTTGGGTCCTCACGTGCGCGCACTGCTTTGGCGATACGGAAGAGGAATATCAACAATCCAGCAAGCGGCGCTGGCTGCTCTTTTACACCGGGCTGGCGGTACAAGTCGAGTGCCGCGCATGGGACCTTACGCGTGATCTGGCACTCCTGAGAATCATCGCCGTAGAATGCGATGGTGCTGAAGTTCCCGCCTTTCAATTCCTCCTTCCGGCCGCGAGCGCGCCTGCCAAAGGAACGCGCGTAGTGTGTATTGGCCAGCCAGGCCAGGACGATCTCGAGTCGACGTCCGCTCGTCGAACGAAGTATCATCTGATCGAAATATCGGAAGGAGTGTTTCGTGGGATGGTCCCTGGAGCCGATCCCCAGGATAACGCAGAAATAGGCACCCTCAAGCACGATGCTTGGACGTACTGGGGTCATTCTGGAGCGCCTTTGATTGATGCTGAGGACGGGACCTTGATAGGACTGCACTCCTCGTGGGACGATCAGACCGCGATGCGACATGGCGTCCCACATGCCGCTATCAAGGCATTTCTGGATATTCACTTGAACGTGTAATCGGGATCAAAAATCGTTATTAGTTTCTCCTGCACCCTTATTGACAGACGACTTGATACTGACTCTTCGTTCCAGGTCCAGTCTTTTTCCTATGTATTCACCCTTAACGCGAATTAATCTGCGTCGTATGTGAGTTCGCGATATTTAGGTCTGGGCGTGAAAGAGTACTTTGCCCCCCGCTTCAACCCGTTCCAAAAGTGACTGTGTGAGTTTGTTCGACTTCATCTAGATATGCGCTGTTATGAGCCAGTTTTTCTCAGACACGTTTACCGGCGTTGAACCTCTTTGGAATACCTCACCTTGGATCGGCCCCGGTCTAGCGCCTCGCGCTTCGGGCAGGCCTCGGCCTTGAGCGCTTGAGCCTAATCCGATTATTGACAGATCCATACGCTCTGGTATGCAGATGAGGTTGTTTATTCCAATTTCGCTGTCGCCTCGCGATAAAGGCACAAACATGGCCGACCCATCACTGGTCCCGAATTAGTACCATCTAATCTCACCTCGTGGCCTTGGCAGGTTCGAGAAACCATCGAGAAATCTGCCATATATACCTACCCGGAACCTGCGACTCCGTAGGTACATGCTTCCTGCCACGGGTTTGGCCCGCGAGGGTATGTTTCAACTTGCTTTCACGTCGGGTGGTCTTGACCCACGACATCACATTCTCACTCCGAGCATGAATCCAACAATAGGCCCTCCGCTGGTACAAAGAAATAAGACCTTGTGCCTGACTGGACTAAAGATGTCCGTACTACAAGGGCACCCATCTCGCATTCGCCAAGGGCTATGTGAGTGTTCAGTAACCTATTATATTTTCTCACTGAACTACATAACTCTGGCGCGCGATGCGTATCCGGCGTTTAAGCTCCAAATCTAGATGCGGTGCAAAATGCCAGGCAATCGTGAACCTCCGTGAGGCAGGTCCTCTTGCCCGGTCGGCGCGCCCCTCCGGTGAATTTTCGCGCCGCTGGAGGAAGTATAAGTTCGTCGTTACTATGACTCACAACGATATCCAGCACCATGCAACACGGTGAAATTGGAGGCGCCTCCGGGCTGTCCTCGGCGAGTTCGACCTCACGCTGCACCCCGACACGGTCCAAAGCATGTACGAACTGCAGACACCGATGGATTGTGCGTTTGGTTGTGCTTTTCACGAATCTTACTCACGCCGTGCGATAGAAATGCGATAGTGCTCGCCCAGTTTGCAACCAATGCACTCTGCGGCCCCCACGGACAAGGGCAGCCTGTGCGTACGAAGATCCGCGGCCGCCGGGCTCGGATGAACGGGACTTATCGAATCAAATGCTGGAGACCATACACGGATTGCAAAATAGAATGAAGCAGCTCGAGTCGATTGTTCCGCCGAGTCGCAACGCAACCCCCGTCTCCATGCACGAACCGGATACATCGCAATCGCAAAATAGTGCTGGGAATACCTCAAGTAGGAGATTCGTACCTGTGAGTTCCAAGCGTTGCACTGATTGACCTCCAGGTCTTGAAGCCAGTCCCCACGATCTTCCGGTATTCATTCTTGCTCTGTATAATTCTGTCCTGATGTAACCTCCAGGAACCACCTTGTCACATCGTCGAGAAGTTGTAGGTAATTTTTGTCCCGTCAACTTGACAATTTGAACACCATTCGCTTGATTTAGCATCGACATATTCCTAGCCAGATTCGTCGACAGCGGTTATTTCTTCTTGAACCCGTCGACATTTCAGCAATCTGCCCTTTTACCTCTGGCATTCGGTCACTGTCATCGGCCCTCCCCCGCCCTACTCAGCGCCGTCTACCTCTGGGGAAGCGTCCTCTCTCCTGTTCAACTTGGCTATCCATACACGCCGGACGCCTTTCTGCTCTGTGCTCTCGAAAACCTCAGGCACGACATCAGCCGCATAGGCGACGATTCAAAGTTGCTCCTGGAAACAATTCAGGCGGAGATACTAGTTTCCTTTTACTATCTCCATTCCGCGTCTCCCGTGCAGGGGTGCTATCATGCTTCGGGTGCAGCGTCGCTTGCCTTGGGGGCCGGACTGCACTCGACATGTTCTCTTCGACACGAGCAACTTCCACTATGCTCCCTCTCTGACCTGCAGTCGACTTCGCGTCCCGCTACCGTCACCTGGGGGAACGCAGCTCATATCGATGCATTTCAGGCGGTTCTGGTTATAAATAATTGTTGGGTAGCTGTGGTCGGAGTCCCCTCCACCATACCTCATTGGGTATCGGAAAACTGGGCAGACAGAGGTACCGTACAGGTGCAGGTGACTTCGACTTCAATACTGTTCCTTGCTAAAAACCAGTCCGCAGACGGGGTCGACCATCACAGCGTTTCTCAACGGGGATGATGCGCCTGCATGTTCCAACGTTTCACTCCTCGTCAAGGCCTCAATTTTCCTTGAACGGGTAGTCTCATTTTTGACGCGTACGACGACCGGTAAGCGTATGCATCAGTTATTCATTCACGACCCTTCTTTACACCACTTAGGCCCGCCGCCCGAGCCGACTGTGGTTGCATCCCTTAACGAGCGTATTGAATCCTTCCGGGCAGCGCTGCCACCTCTCTCCGAAGGAAGGATTCTTCTCCTCACACACGCCCTGGTGGACTTCGCGATTGTGCGGCTGCATGCACCCTATATCCATATCGTGGAGCAGAGGCGCGTAAAGTGCCTCGGTGCCGCAGCCCGCATCGTCCTTGGCGTCGGAACGGTGGACCTCGTTGATAGTGCATGCACCATCGATCCAATGCTTGTTGTACGCAGTACTCTATCTTTCATTACCACCGATCTGATTATTCTGGTTCGATTCCAGTCCATCTGCACCGCGGTCGCACATATATATCTTGACGAAATACAGGTCTGTGGAAACGAGTCGAGGCGGAAGCCTTCAGAGACCGAACTCGAAACGCAGCTAGGGAGCCTGATGACCGTGCTGGCCTCCCTTTCTCCTTACAGCTCATTTTACGGTGGGTGCTGGTTCTACGTGTCCTTCCACTGAGCTCACAGCCACTCAATTCATTTCAGACCACTGTTTCCGACAGCTAAGAACCGCGTACGCCGCTACGGTACCCAAAAGACAGCTGCAAGCTCCTTGGCCGGTCGGTTGCAATCAGGATGCAAACTTGGACTCTATTCCTAGTTCCCCGACGGGGATTGATTGTCTTTACTGTGATAGTTCGTTTTGAAACACCAGGGGCCATCGGCGTATCAGCCTTGGAAGTATCAGTCTGGAAGCAATTATTATTCATCGATTTACCCCATGAGTGATGAAATACAATGAAGAAATACAATGACGAAACTGGGGTATAAAGAGCCAGTGAGCGAAGTACAACGACAGCAGTGGTCTAGGGAATTTCTATCCTGATTTTTGAATGCCTCAACTGGGCGTCTGTGGTCGTATGCTTCTAAAAACGAGGTGAGAAACTCCTATAGGCGAAGAAACATGACTTACGGATCGAGGTTGAACCATAGCGAAGCTACTGGTACGCTGGTCCGCGGAAGACGTCGTTTGCTCAAAGAGCGCATTAGCAGCGTGGACTTTGACGCTCTCCTCTCGCCACGGCCGCGCATTAAGTCTGGTGTGTGGTCAGCGTTAGAGGAGAGGACGCGAAGAACGTTGACTACTTACGTGCTGAGTAAAGAATTTGTGTACAGTTTTGAGAGAGGAAAGTCTGTGGGAGTTGGTTAGTGTTATCGCGGGATGGGATGCTGAACCCAACATTAACCTAGCATAAAGTTACTGGCAGTGGATGGGCGGTCAGACGGAGGGTTTTCGCAAATATCAGAGAAAAAACAAACAAGCTGGTTTCCTATAATCGAAGTAAGCACCGACGTCGGGGATCAAGTACAGCGGCTTGACTGACAGGGAGTACCAAGAAGAATATCAGATCTAGCAGGGCAGCAGCTGCAGTGATGCTTCCGGTTTGAACTGTTAATCGGATAATTTTATTGATATAACTGTCCGTCGATGTCCCGCGCGTTTTACGTGTCCACTGAAAGACACAGAACATAAACGACGCCTTCCGACTGCATGGGAGGGGAGGAGCGCACAAGGGAGTACACGAGCGACGCGGCGAGAGTGACGTCGACTATCGTGGTAGAGACGAGCCATATTCCGACCTCGAGGTGGAATTGCGAGAAGTCTGCAAAGTTGGGGTGCAGAGAGACGATTATTGTGGTGGCGACTCCCCCTCCTGCCATCACATGGATCAGTAGTTCCTCATATCTGTGGGCTGAGAGGGTTACCAAAAGAGACAATCGCGAAGAGGGTTATTATCACGGGGATAATGCGTGAACAAGTGACAACATAGAGTCTCCATGCGACGAAGCACTGAATGGTGGTAGAAATAAGGACCTAATGAATAAATAATGTGTCAGTTGGGAGGTTTGCAATGAGACGACGATGCGTACAGTCAGGATTGCATCTGTGACAAAAAGTATGGGTCTTCTATACACTGGTGGGATTGCCTGGAACTCACCAGCTCGTAGCACTGGGGTCATTTATCAGATGTGGGCTCCGAGGATGTTTTCGGGTACTTACTGACTGGCGAAACCAGCAGTGCTTCCGGTGTCCCTAGGCGGAGTTGAGTATCGTGCCTTCGGGCTAAAGAAGGCTCTCACCATAACGGAGAATCAAAGGTTCGTAAATGACTCCAATGTCTGCAACCCAGTCGACAGTTTCTACGGCGAGGAGATAGAGGACCTGCACGAAAGAGGATGAGGATATCATAGACAAAACCCACCCTAGACCACATACCAGATATCGAAACCACGGGCGATCACTGAAACGCGGTGCTCAGTGAGACAGAAGGAATGTTAAACGGGACAAACCTGGGGTATCTGTGATAATATATCAATACCTGAGTTACAATCAACACTCTTTACCGCTCCAAGGGTATACAGAGTACGCACCTGGACAAGCACTATGCCATAGAGGAGAGTATTCAACAGTACTCCCAAAAGGAGCGGTCCAAACAAGAGGGTGACATTAACATTATGAGCGGGAGAGAGTGTGGCCATTGGTAGAGACACGGACCAGAGGGGGGATGCAACGTCGCATTCTTTTATAGACATCGATCCTATACGACGGGTTTTCGCTCGTGAAAGATCCGGATTACACCCACCGGGAACTATATCTCGGGCTTGTCTGCCGCGATCAGCGCGTTGGGATCGACGTCGTCGAGCATGAGTTCGATCAATTTTGGTCCCCCAGAGATGGCCGTCAACGTCAAAGGACGACCGAATACGACCCAAAGAGAGTGGACGTCGCACGCGGGGGTTGAGATAGAATATGCCACAATCAAAAGAAGATGGGTGCTTTCTAATGCCACTCCACCCGGCCTGATCACTGCGGCCCCTCGGGGTGCTTGTTCGACCCACCCAAACGATATTCGAAGGCATGTCGCAATCACGAGAAGATGCCTGGGTGTGTTTTATTGTGGGTGTCGCCAGGACCGGCTCCGATTTCGCTGACCAACAGTCACACCACAGTGTATGCATTTCTCTGGCATGTTTGCTGGCGGCACTTGCAAACGGCAAGCGGATTTGCAGGCAGCCAAGTGGGAAGATCGACCCGGGGTCACTCTGTAGTTGGAATACAGTGCGCCGGTGGCAAGGAAGGCTTGAGTAAGAGCAAGACATGATTCCACCTCGGAGACGGTGGGCAGGCGGACTCGGACGAGAAGATTTGACTTTTTTTAATTAAATCAGTCGTCAAGATCATTGTCCGACAGAGACAGCCGCAGATTCTGGGAGCGTAGCCGCTGCGCAGGATCGGTTTGACAGAAAGCACCGCCGAGGCAAGGCCAACGACAGCCAGGGAAGAGATCGGCCTCAAAAGTTTTGTACAGATGGCTGACATTCCCGTTGAGGTCACGGGTAACAGAGGGTGTTCAACTTGAATGAGCGAGAATTGAGGCTCTTGGCAGTCCACCAGCCATGAATGCTTCACTAGCCAAAGTTTGAAGAAGTTTGAAGAAACAGACCTGGCCAGAGCGCATGATGGTCAAAAACAAGCGGCGTGTGTGACTAGGGTTAGGGTTGGATCAAGCCGAAACCAGACACGAGCAAAGAGACTCGGCCATCAACGTTTACTTCTTGCTAGTCTTACCCCGTCTTACGCAGTTCTTCTGGAAACCTGCGGCCTGTAGTAGAAACGAGTGATCTCAGTCGTTGTTTATGGAATTAATTTACTCGTTATTCTGACGATTTCGAAGGCAGTTCTAGTTGTTTGGATCAAAATTATTTTTTCAAGGACGGTCTGTCGGCGTGGTGCTTAGATAATTGTTTAACCACCATCTAGAACTCAGACAACCAGGGCGGTTTCCCTAGCCTCGCGCCCCGGTTCAACTTTCGGTGCGAATCGGAGCAAATATCCGATCACTGATGAGTCGGGCGGTTTTTGCGGATGTCCAGGTTGCCACGAACACTCACCGTCCCTTTACAGACCACGCACAGAATGGACTTACGGCCCGAAACTTCCCTCCCCAGAGATTTGGAACGGCAAATATTTGAACTTTGTGCCATCTCCCGACCGGTATCGATTCCAAAGCTCATGTTCGTTGCGTGGCGCGTCAAGGAGTGGTGCGTGGAGTCATATCCATCGGAGAGAAGCTGAAAGTCCTGTAGGGTCGAGCCCTGGCTATATCGAACAATTACCATGCATGGTTCAACTACAATTGACGGCTACCCCACCTTTACCCAGTCAACTCTTCTGCAGATCGTGGGCCGCAACCCAACGCTTCTGCGCTCTTCCGTCCGCAATCTATATCTTTACCTACCGCATAACGTCACAAAGAACAAGAGCATCCCGAATATCCTGGCGCATCTCCCTACCCTCGAAAACCTCTCACTCGTGGCGAAGTTTGGTGAAATCAAAACACAGTCCGATCTCACGACGATAAAGCTCATCGCGGACATGCATCTCAAAAGGTTCTACGGCGACTTCAGACACCTCCTCAACCTCCCACTCACTGCACCCTTCTTTTCGCGCATCACCCACCTCGGACTCACACAGGTCCCCATCCTAACCGCACTTACAGCGGCCGCACTCTGCGAACGTCTCGCGCAGATTTCCTCCCTTACCCACCTCGCCTTCGATCACCCCAGCATCATTCCGCACTGCCCTGAGCTTTTACAAAACTGTAAATCGCTTCGCGTCCTCGTGTTCTTTGAACTCGGCCTCGGGGAGCAGCAGTGGTGCCAGGAATACCTTGCACTGCTCTCGCATGATGTGCGGTTCCTGGCAATGGGAGAGGCCTGGTATGTGGAGCCTCCGACTGGCACATCGGGGTCCGCGAGGGTCTCGATTTTTGGGCTCGGGCCGAAAACTTCATTGCACGGCGCCGAACGGGCGAAATTAATTGTGCGTGCCCTCATTGCAATATCGTCCTGAATTTCTTCACCCAAAATTCTTTCTAGTTCTGCAGTATGAAATCTTGCATGCATCAGTGAAAGAAGAAGAGGAAGATGAATGCACATACAGTTTGTACGACTGAGGGCGGAATTGGTGTGTTGAACTTGAATCATGTGAGTCAACCAAGACTCTCATCCATTTGCCGTTCTTATCATCATCATCTGAATACCCATAGTCTCCTTGGTTCTCCCATTTCCTTTGCGTCACCCTGCCTTTCCTTCGCCAAAGTTTACCGTTCGGTTACCGTAAGTCGGATATGAACACTGTTTCCTCGTTCCGATCTCTTCATAAGATACAGGAACATTCATGAAAACACACATGTCTCAATCAGTTCGTCAATGACCCGGCCTTCACATTAGGGGCAAAGACCCAGGCACATGAAAGCCATGTGCGATAAACGCAGGTCCATCGCAGATGGACCAGAGATATTGAAAGGTAATGTGTCAATTTGACAATGGTTCTTTGCTAGACAAAGGGTGGACAAAGGCCAGACAAAGGGCAGGGGAGGTTTCCCAGGTGTGGGGAATCCTGCCCTGAGCTGGTCCTGCTCTTTATCTAGCCTTTGTCTTGTCTTTGTGTGATAAAGATCCATTGTCAAATGTCACAATATTTCCGGTCCATCTGCGACGGATGTGTGTTTATCGCACATGAACCTCATCTGCGTGGGTCTTTGCCCCTAGTGTCAGCCGACTTCGAATGGGGGATTCTTTGTGATGGATTGTTATTCATCCAGGCTTTATAACGTGAGACCACATCAGACTTCTTTTGCTCTCTCTATGTCGCCCTTCTAGGCCCTCTTCATTTACTTCCAATTCATCATGACCTCTACGACACATTTGGTCCCATACATGTGCTCTCAAGGTCCAACGGAGTCCGGCGCGCGGCCGCCATTCCCAGGGAATTGGAGCGGATTGTGTTCGAAATAGCAGCTTATGTTGAGCAATCGCGTTCGTAGTTCAAGATGAAGGATTGTTCCCAATTCGACGATTGGATGACCATGGTGGTTGGTGGCAAGGAAGCGGTCCGGACGATCCGAGAATTGACGATCATCAACACCGCCACGTCTTTGCTCTTTGCCACAGGCCACCATTCAGGTGATACTTTCTCTACATCGTCAACGCCAATTCCACACCCAAATCGGCCACCCACCTCTTGACCCCACACCGCCCCTTCACTCGGCGTTGCGTCCCGGCGGCCTAACCTCTCGCCCAAGAAACTCCTCACTCTTGATCATGAATCTCTCCTGGCTGCGTTTGAGATCCTAAATTTGTGAATGCGTCCGTATACTTCATCTGGGATCGCTATCTCATCTAGTTGCAGCCTGGTTTGATTCGTCGTCTTCTACTGAGCCACGGCGCTTCTCTTGGCTGGCCGCGATGCTCGATTCTACGGGTAAAAGTCTTACCACCACGAACCCTCCGGGTGACCGCTCTATCTCCAACCTGGTTCTGAAGGTTACTCCTTTGCTTTCCATGAGCGATCTCTGCAATACATTGTTGATTAGATATTCCAGCGGTGCCTGCTCCGTTGAATTACTGAACCCTTCTCAAGTTACTCGTGGTTTGTTCCTTTATCTCCTACCGCAAAAAAATGAATTTGGCGTTCCGCAGATGCACCCAGCCCGAGTCGAACAAAAAGGCCGCCGGAAATCTCAGCCTCGTTGTACCCTATGGCGCGGTTTCTCGTTTCATCGGCCCACTTAAAATTATTTGCGTCTGACATCTTCCACCATTTTCTGGATCCACCAAAAGAATCCTGCTTCTTATGCGTTCTTTTTTCGCCCAATCATTCTGGACCGCCGTTCGTTCATCTCTTCTCCTCTGGCGCGCACAAAACAAAAGCAAGAACAGCTTCGTTAATTCCGCCGGTTCGAACGGTCCGTACGCAGGTTTTCCTTCGGAGATTAAAAGCTGACGATCTCAGGCATCTCGGGCATGTTGACCTGGTCAAATCTAAGTCTTCGACTAGGTGAATGACTTCTAATACAGGTAAACCCATAAAACTCTCATGTATTTGTTAACCTTTTGACTTTGACCGCCTGCTTTCAGACTTCAACGTCAAACCCACGATCGCACCTTACTCAAAGTTTATTTTCACGGCTTGTCCGTGCCGTCAACACTGAGAAGGTAAGATCACCGCTTTGGCGGATATCATAACCTGAACAGGCAAGACATCGCTTTCGTGAATTCATTTCTAATCCATTTCATTTCAACGATGAAGACACTACAGACAGGTGCAAAGTCCTGGACCCATCTATTCTCTACCGACGCCCAAAGGACGTCCCACTGGGGAGTTCTTTAACCCCACCGGCGAGGATTGTTGCCTCGGCAGCGGCAGCGGCCGACGCTTGTACCGCGTCAGCGGCTGCGGACCCCTTCGAGGACGCGGATGAGCTCGCGCTCGGAGGGCAGTCCGTGAGATCCTTGTTCAGGCTAGAGGCCGCCTGCTTCAGCGCGGTGGTGACCTTCGCTAAGGTCTGAGTCGTGCGATCGCTGTTCGCATTTGATGCACTGTGGCGGGCAGGCGTTAGCCTTGTGCCCAAAATGATTAAAATGCAGAGACTGACACTTGGACATCCATCGTAGCGTCTTGTGCCGCGGTTACTCCCTTGAGGATATCCGCCGGAGTTGTGCTGGACAACTTGCCAGGCGGCGTGGCGATGGGGGGGTTCGTCGCCCGCGAGAAGCGCGGTGAGGCCCGTAACCTTGAACAAGGACTGTTCGACCGCAAACAGCGGGCCCGTCTTCAACACGTCAGACCTGACGCCGAGAATAAGTGACGTAGAGTTGCACAACTAAGGAATACTTACGCTGGGATGATTGTAGACAGACTCGACAGGGCGGACGAGATCTGCGCGTTTGGGACTAAACATTCGTCACTGGCGGGCAGCGTGGAATTGCGAGCGATGACCGGAGCTGAATTGAACAATTTGAGAACATTGTGCGTAAGTTTGCAACACTGTGACCTACCGGCAAGGGTCTGATAGACACAGACGAGGGACACCAAGGAGATGAGGATGCGAGCCATTGAGACGGTGGGATGAAAAGAATAAAAGGTGGGATGAAGAAATGCGAAGGAAATAAACACGTCAAGTGCAGGACACCAGGTCAAGAAATGGAATGCAAAATATTGTAACGCCCTCCCTCTTATGGTGCGGGTTCTCTCCGCGGCATCATATCGCCTAAGAAGCTTGGCCTTGATATCTGCGCTGATCAACGCATTGAGTGGTCGGAATTGCGCAATTCGGAAAGCTCTTTCCGATGCCTAAGAAGACGACCTGGGACAGCCACGCCGCGGCCTGGTACCGCTGAGCGCTGAACACAATTCTGATTCTGATTTATATACATCGAGGTAGTGGGTCATGAAGATCTAGTTGTAGGCTTTCCACGTACCAGGGAGGCTAATCACTGCGTTCCGGGGGGTCCTAGGCTGAGTCAGTAAAGGTGAATGTAGGTGTATGTAGGTCAGCGTACTGTACCATTTTATTCAATTCTCCCTGGCTGTGACCTGTGATCGCAAAGTTCGAAATTTGGTTTTCTTATATAGGCCAGGCAGACCGTGACATCAAGGAAAGTTCGTATATTTCCCACGGGCCGTGCGGTTGGAAATGCTTCTAGCTAGGGAGGAAATGAGCAGATATGGTAGTGGCATGGGAGATTGGTGTAAGTTCAACCGACATTGGTCAATACTCACCTTTTTGAGAACGGTGCAAAAACGCGTCGCACGCGCGAAATTTGGATTTTTCGCCCGATTTTGTGACTTGTTTCGCAAGTTCGAAAATCCCCTCGGTGACCCGTGACAAGTACGAAAAAGTTCGTATATGTTCGCCTCTGTGACATGTGACATACAAATTGAATGAAATGGTACAGTAGTCGGCTACAACAGGCACAGCGCTGGTTCATCAATTTCCGCGGCAATTAAATAAGATGCGGTTCCTTATGTTTAGTAAAGCGCATCGTGCGGCCCGAAACCGGATTTTATAAATATAATTTAAGGCCTACGGAAATCTAATCTACAATCTAATCTTTAGTAATACAAATCGAGTCCTACAAAACTTCAAGTTTCGTCGCGTCTTTCGCCGTCGATTAAACGCGACATAGAAGATAGAGTATAAGCAAACACGAAATGTGCCGCCAAAGTTAGCATTTAAATCCTCCAGATACCTGTCTTTATACTTTAGATTTTGAATCGCATTTAAAAGACGTGGAAATAAATAATTTAAGTACCCGTTTAAAGGTCCTCGAAACTGCCCACGAAACCTCAACTTTCGGGCGCCACTAAACTTATCCGCAGATCATCTGCAGATCATCGTCACTTGGGCAGAGATTTGAGTATATACAATGTGATACTATACAATGCTATAATACATTATGCGAAGCGCGCTGCGAGGTACTGGGCGGCAACTTTGTCCAACTTTTCAGTCACCTTGCGCGCGGTTTTGTTGAATCTGATTTTATTTTTCCACTGCGTGTATGTCATCAACGTCGCCTGTCCGTTATGGATGTCCTTCAATCTTTTGACAAACCATCGCTCGCAGTTGGCGTTCCACCATCCGGTATTGAGACCAGACAAATAAAAGGCGGGGGGTGTTGGCCACCACGAGATAAACTTGAGTTGTTGTCCCTCCTCTGTCGCGCTGCTCTTTTGACCTGAAGTGGATCAGCGGATATCAGTAGGGTGTTAGCAAGAAGAACGTACCCGTTTCGATAGTGTAAACCCCACAGATGAGATTGATTTCCTCCTTTGTCAGGGTTTCAAAATGTAGTTCACCTTCCCCATTCCTTCTGGAGACGCGTGCCCCAGTCTGCAGGACGTCTTCGGAGGGCTCAAGACATGCTACATCCTCGAAATCCGAGAGGACCAAGCAAGCGATCCGGCCCACGATGCCTCCATAGAATAGGGCTGTGCGACCGCGCGATGAACGGACGAATGCGTCCCGCCGCTGGACGTATGCCGCGAAATCGACGAGCGTTGGCCTGTAGTCAGAAGTGCGACAGCCTAAACTCAAAGTCGGTCGGTGGGGGGCGAGAGGGGTGCGATAATCAGTCGGTCTTGGCCAGCCGGGGGAAAATGCCGCACCCAGTCTGACGAGGTTGCGGATGGTGGGCTCGATGCCGCCCCAGCCTGACCTCACGACTTGAAGGACGGTGGCAGCGCTCTCCAGTAGAATCGAGGGCTCGGACGACTCAGAACCAAGAGAACAAAGCTCGTAGAGCGGTTCGCTGCCTTGATTCAAGATCGTGACAGCGACATCCCACCCGAGAGCCAACTCAGAGGCCGCCGACGTCATATCAGAAAGGTTGGCCGCGGCTTCTTGCAGGTCGCTCTGTAGGATGTGTTGGAGGAGGGTCGGGAGCGCGGACGTCTCGGGAACAGCCCAGTTTGCGTCGCCAACGCACCAAGAGCACCAAGGGGACGGGGTGTTTTGGATCTGAGGGGAGGAGTTCGCGTTGGTGATCGGTTCTTCAAAGCCGAAGCGGAAGCGAATGGCGGTCAAGACGTCTTGTTTCTGCCAACCCGGGAGGTTGTCAGGATCTTCGGCCGGATCGTCGGGATGAAGATCATACGCCCGCTCAAGGACCTCCACAGCCCGCTCGCCGGTCCGCCTCTGGATTACCTCGCGCCCGGGGACATCAGGAGCCGATGGAATGGAAGGGGTTTGTGAATCCGGTGGGTGAAACGGGAAGAAGTCATCGTCGTCGCCGACGTCGTACAACGACTGATCTGGCTCAGCCTCTTCATCTGGAGCCAGCGCCGTGCAGAGATCCCATTGATTGGAAAAGGAGTCGTACACACGCTGGGCGGGGGTGAAGTTGTCCCAGAGATCAGCTGTGTCGATGCGATTGCACGCGTGCCGGATATAAAACCCCTCTTCCTCCTCCCAAATGAACACACGAGCACCTTTCTTCCCCGGTGGCGCTCCCTTGGATGCATGACGTTCCTGGGCGAGACACCGACTCTTGGCGTCTGGAGACTCGTGCTGCGCCCGCTTTTCGTTATGGAGCCTGCGGCGCTCCATGAAAGCATGTATATCTTCTCCTCGTTTTTGACCGCTGTCGCGTTCGACGGCGGGGAAATATGTGGCAGTGGGAGGAGAGTCGAAGGGCGCCTGCGAGTCGTATGCAGGCAGAGTCGGAGCCGAAGGCGACAAGGAGGATGTCGAGGGGTGTGCACCACTTCGCCGTTTCCAGACGGAGTCGTTAATGACCGACCAGGAGCTGAAAGTTACGGCGCCGGAACGACTACGGAGATACGCCAGTTCCTCTATAGTCGGCACGAAGCCTACTTCGAGAAGCGCGTCGGGGATGGGCTCCGTGGGAGGGATAACGTGGCCGTAAAAGAAGTAGAGGGGGACGAGGTGTTTCCCAAGGAGGTAGGGGAGGAGCCAGCGGACATGTTGAGGGATGCGATGGTCAGGATGGGATTTGGATTGAGTAAGGTCGATAATCCCTCCGAGGCGTTCAATAGTGAAATCTCCGACAGCAGAAGCTTCCAAATCGCCTATCCACTGCCAGGGGAGCCTGGTATACCGGTTCAGCTGCTGGCGCCAACCGTCGTCCGTGTTCTTCGCTTCAAGAAGGAGGAACATAAGACTGAGATGGGCCATGAGGGGAAGGAACGCGTCGCGTGAGTTGAGGGCGACTTTTATGGCGTCGGAGGGCGAATTTGCGTTGCGCTCGGTGTAACAGTAGTGAATCGGGGTCGGAAACGTGTATACGCCTTCGGCAGCAGACCCGCCATGGAGGACAGTCATGTAGTGGAGCGTCAGAAGGAGGAGGCTCTCCAAGTGCAACCACCGGTCAATGAGGTCCTGCTGGAGGCCCCAGCGCACTCGGGGTTCTGTATCTCCCAGCGGCATGGTTTCCACCCTCTCAGTGTGGACGGTCTTCTTATTGAAGTTGAGGCAGGAGAAGATGGGTCCATAGAAAGGGTTGGAGCGTGGAAGGAGGAGAAGTTGGGGGAAGTTGGGGTTAATCCAGGATGGACGCCGGAAGTCACTGGAGCGAAAATTGGATACAGTGGGGGCGGGGGCTTCCTCGGGAAGGGGAATGTCGAGGAGGACGGATGGATTGCCATAATGTACCCCAAATACCCCTCGGCTGTTGAGTATGTGGCCGTCAAAGTACTGCGCGTTCCAAACAATTGAGCGCAACGCCGGCAAGAAGAAAGTAATACAAACCTGAAGGGACGTGGATTCTACCGAGGGGGTATGCGGTGATGCCATATCTGCGAGCGGGCTACGAATTCAAGCGCGGCGTGTTTCGGGGGCCCCAGAGGAGAAGAGCCGACAGATTTGGGCCAGGGATTCAAGCGCGGCGTAAAACGCTGAGCGTTTGAACGCGGGTTTTGAGAATAAGAGAACAGATTCGGGCTGCGAATTCAAGCGCGGTGTAGAACACTTTGCGTTTGAAGACGGAGAGTGGAAGATTGAGAGACGAATGAACGCGGGTTTTGAGAATAAGAGAACGGATTCAGGCTACGAATTCAAGCGCGGTGTAGAACACTTTGCGTTTGAAGACGAAGAGTGGAAGATTGAGAGATGAAGACTCTACGAATTCAAGCGCGGTGTAAAACACTTGTGTTTGAAGACGGAAAGTGGAAGAAGAGAGACGAAGACTGCGGGAATGATGCGACGATGTGACAATCGTCACCTAATCATCACCCGATCGTCACCTGATCCCTGTCTTCCACCGCGTCCAAGTTGGTCTCGGACGCGCTTTCTTCCCTGTTTGCCTCCAATGTCCTCCTCCACTATGCTCAAGATGTAATTGAGTCTGTAAAATACGCGTCTTAAGGCCGTTGGGCCTTCCCTCTTTGAAGGTTTGCTCGGGGAGGGCCCCTTAATACCTTCAGCCTTAAGACGCGTATTTCACGGACTCAATTACACCTTGAGCTTGGCTCTCACCCTTACACTCGACCTGCTTTGTATTCTTACCTTCTATGCCACCGCGCGCGCGTAGAGAGGCACGTTGAAAGGGTGGCTCAGTGTCTATGGCTGAGAAGACGGATGCTCTGAGGATCGACGGGACTGAATGCAAGCTTCTAAGTGATGCAGAAACAACACTAAAAACCCACAACAACCAACCAAAAACCCTACAACTCTACTCTCTGTACTTAGCGATAGATCCCTCTGACGAGGTCGGGTTGTATTGAACACTGAAAAGGTTCAAGGGAGCCGCAAGTTAAGTGTATCTTTGCCGGAAGTGCACTCTTGGTCCGATTGTCTTGAGACAATCGCAAAAAGGGTACTTGTGTGTGTGCGTGGAGAACAAGTGTTCCTTAGGATAAAGATCCCAAAGACGCGCTAATTCAATGTAATAGATTTAAGTTTCCCAACTATAACAATGTAACGACTCGTGGCCGATAGTGTGTGTTTTGCCGAAAGTGCCGTGTTCTGAGGTGCCGTGTTCTGAGGTGCCGTGTTCGAAAGTACCGTGTTCTACAAGTGCGTGCCGTGTTCTAGTACCGTGTTCTCAAGTGCGTGCCGTGTTCTGAGGTGCCGTGTTCTCAAATCCTGAAGTAGTATCCAAAACCGAAACTTGTAAATTCAAACACTAACTCCAATCCTGAAGTAGGTAATAGGTGACAAGTCCCAAATCCCACCAACGTAGAGCCTATCTCTGTGATAGACGCCTACTAGCTAGGGTGTTATTCAGTACCGTACATGCCAGAACCGTCCTCCTTATATACTCTTCTATTATAGCTTACACTACGTTGATTACTTGACCTCGGGTATCCTAGGAAGGTATGTAGTCAAATATCTGGTATCACATGTCGTATAATTGTATTGATTTCGGGTATTAACGGAGCCTCTTGACGGCTGACTGCCCCCTAGTTGCGAATTAATCCCCTTAACAATTGATTCTCCTCTGAAGGCTGACTGAGCAGCACTTCCGACAAGCCTCAAGTGTACTTCGTTCTCCCTCGAGTATTGTCTTCAGATTCAACTTGTGGCTGTCTCCAGCTTTCCGTAGACACCCCGTTCTCCGTATATGGGTTCCTAGTTCTTGTTTGATGCGAGTCAAACTTCGGACTTTGATCCTCCGGCATGTGTGACCGCGGATCGGCAAGTCGGCAATTCCCGACTTGCGGCAAACCCGGCTCCGACTTGTTCGTCCGAAAGTCCCGAGTGTCACGTGATCATACGCGTCGCGCACTTCTGTCATAACAATGGACAACAGCTGCAAGTGTTACTTGCGTTGCCGCAAGTACTACTCGGTGTTCCTCGGTCAATCCTGAAGCCCCCAGAGTGGATATTCCTTAAGTCCTTTGATACATGGCTCATTGCAAAGGACGCGTTCCTGTCTTTGGAGTACTAGCAGATCCTGAAGTGCTGTTTGAACGACTTGCGGCAGTATGTACTTTCTGCTCCCATAGTCCAGCCGGTTCCCAATTAACCATTGCAAATCTAGTGCCAGCGCTACGCAACAGGACTTGCTGCTAGCGGCTCGATGCGCGTGTGTGCAAAGCCAGAAGTAGTGAAAAAGTGAGTTTTCACCGGCGTTCATTTTCACGGCTTATCATCTCCCCCATTTTTAGCTTTTGACCGTCCCCGGTCAACTCTTTTCTCTGGTTCTCAAGTGCACTCTTATCAAATTTTTCCAAAAGTACACTTGCGGATTCTGCCATCCATTTTCGCATAAGTCCTTGTTCCGTTTTTGGTCGGTCCAAGCGACCCCTGCCGTTATTTCATTAAGCCGCTGAAACGGGCAAGATGCGCTGACTACGGAATGGGCTAAACTAAGCTCTGAATGCGGGCTAGCTGAACAACTAACACACCACACACAAAACACACACACACCAACCCAATCCTATCTAAACTGACTCACGGGGGACGTAGCGCGTCTTCCTCGATGAGTTCGGGTCCTGAGTCGTAGTATGCGACTGCGGATCTGATGTCTAGAGCACGTATAGTTGTTCTATGCGTTCAAAACGTCTCAAAATGCAGCGTCTAGACGCTAGTTGGCTTGGCTGCTTGGCTTCTAAACAAGACTTCCAGGGAAGGATGTGCAGGTTTATATATAAAGGATTGTTACTAGGAATCGCACCGAAGTACAGGTGCCTAGGCGAGGAGGTGTAGATTTGGACTGAAAATCCCGTTCAAGGGCTATGCTGCTTCGTCTAGACGGCCTCTGGTGCACAGCTAGCCTCTCGAGAACTAGCGGCAGACTCGGA
Source organism: Mycena metata (assembly GCA_029378385.1). Classification (NCBI taxonomy): domain Eukaryota; kingdom Fungi; phylum Basidiomycota; class Agaricomycetes; order Agaricales; family Mycenaceae; genus Mycena; species Mycena metata. Next base: position 852 of record JARKIB010000107.1, on the reverse strand, counting down.
CTCCTTTGAATCCAAGATCTTTTCCGTACACTTGAGTTTATTAAGGACCTCAAAGTACTATCCAACACAGCTAAACGACCGGTGGTTGTCCCAGGGTTCTCCCAAAGTGCTGTGCCGGGCGTGGTCGGTTTTAGCGAGGCGTTTCCTGGTCACCCAATGCGGATGCCCTGCTAGAGTCCACTTCGCGACGCTTAGTGCAGTTCTCAAGCCTTCTAATGTGCGTGCGGTCCTGATTTATACGTGGAGGCAGTCGCCGCTCACGACCTCCCAACGCGAAGCTTTGCTTATAGGTTCACACAAATGTTCTGGATCCAACAAGCAACGCTGCGATTTTATAGACTACTGTTACACAGAGAGAGATGGTACTTTAATCTCCGCTAAGTGGCCTGAGCACACCCGAATCGTCGTAACGATGAGCGGGGCATACACTGGTCTGTTGCGGTATTTTATGAGGCTTTATATACGATTCTGAGAGAAAGAGATGAGGTAAAGAGAAATGAGTAAAACAGGCCGATGTTCTGGTCATGCGGTCATCCTCGGAAGGCTAACCGGGTCTATGCTGGCTCTGGGCTTGCCAGAAAGTCATATAGATGACGATCTTGGGGGCCCAGTTCGGGTATATGGCCAGTTCGGGTCGTCTAGACAGCTCCCGAACCTTGTAATTTGCAAAACTCTGTCCCCCGACGCCGGACTGCTCACCAATCCGCTCGGATACCCCGATAGCGCACGGACTAGACATATACACGTCGGCCCATGGCTACATCTCAACAAGAATTCCTTCGTCATGTTTGTGCTTGTGGCGCCCCAACGCTGACCGCGTCGCGTTGGTCACCTGACTGGCTAGAGGGGCAC